>CM054160.1:27435575-27463490 GCA_028751875.1 Rapana venosa | reverse complement strand
CCCTAGGCTTTTCCCATTTTTGCCCAAGAAGGATTTTTTCCCTTTTAAAAATATTTTTTAATGTCTTGTGGTGAAATGTGCACCTGTCCAATGTTATTTGTGTTCCAAAGTAATTTTTTTTTTACCACAGCCCCGGAGTACAACTTCTCCTTCGTACCCAGAACTCTTTCATCTGTTATTTCTTCTTGCTAAAACCAGTGGTCATCAACAAAATTTCGTCGCAATTCATTTGTTTCTTTATAAATTTTTTTGTGTAAAATAATTATTGTTTTTTTTTGCAATTCTTATTTGTTCTTGTTTTAGTTCTTGTACTAGTTTTTGGAGGTGTTTGGTAAGATCTTGTATTATTGTTAATAAGTTTTTGGGCAATTTTGATAAGTTGTTGAAAAGTTGTTGATAAGTTGTTATAATTTTGACAAAATTTTTTATTGTTATTTAAGTTTTTGATAAAGTTCTTGACGTTTTGATAAGATATTGTTTTTAGCATAAATTCCTAATTTTTATTTTTTCCCCATAAAAAGCAAGATTGTAAATTTTTTTATTTATTACAAGGATAGGAAAAAGCCGATCAAGGTAAAGTGCCTTCGTTTCCTAGTTTTTTAAAATCAGGGAAACTTTTTGGGCCCGATGGGCGCAGACAATGGGCCCAAAAGTTGTGGGGTTTTATATAAAAAAGGTAAGTCTAAAGGCTTTGAGCTTGATTTGGTTTTTTCCCCTATCTTGGTGTAGCTCGTTTGTAATTTTCCCTTTGGGTTTTCCGGGGAAGGGTTTTCTGTTTCCATATGGTTTTCAGTCTTCTTGCTGTGCTGTTTTGCCGCGTTGTGGTTTTCGGTCTTCGACCCTTTCCTCACTTTATGGTCCAAGGACTTGAAATGGCACTGTCCCAGTTTTTTCCTAAGAGGGACTTGGTGTGATTGGGGGGCACTGTTTGACATTAGCTTGGGTTTTTCGGTGCTGATTTCCATGCGGATCGTGGGATTTTCCGGGCCGTTGCTTCATTGGTTGGCCGTTTCCCCTTCATTTCCTGCCAGACGCAAATTCACGGCAAACTGAGGGTTTGGGGTTGTTCGCCCTCAATTGCTGACTGTGCTGTGTCGTCTTTCCCAAAGGGGCAGTATGTGCGTTGAGGAAATTTAAACGTGTCGGCGACCGCAAAATCGCTGTCGGACCCCAACTGGGTACGGAAACCCTTCCCCCACCGTCCCTGTGCAGTACGCACTGGGGGGCCCTTTTATTAGTTCCTTTGGTTTTAATAGCTTTTTGGGCCCCTGTTTAAAATTTTTTCTGGTGGGCCCCCAGAGCGTCAGCCATACTCTATCAAAGGCCTTATAAAAAAATGAAGACGTGGAAGATGTTTGTGAGCTGTGTATTTTTCCACAGAACCCCCCGGTTGAATATCTTTTTCTGTGGTGCTTCTATTTGGGGGGGAAAACCCCCGCTCCGGCGATTTCTTTGCCGTGGTTTCACCTGTTCGGGCACTTTCAAATGCTTTTGGGATGACTTTTGGGCTGATTGCTGTATTTTGGCACTGTGGAGATTTCCTTTTTGGGAAGCTATAATGTTCACTATCATTTAAGCAAATCCCTTTTCAGTATAAATAAAAATTGTAACTCAATCAAAATCTTGTTCAAAGTCAACGAAATCAACATAGAACTGTAATTGAAAAAAACACCTGCTTTTGTATGGCGGCCACAAGGGTAAACATACCATCAACAGTAGAAAAATTACGTTTAAATCCTGCTTGAAGATCACCAGTGATGTTCTTTTGTTTAAGCCCATTTCTCAAGTCTCTGATTGTTAATAGAGCTATACAGCTAACTAAATACTGAGTTTTTAATGTTGCTTTTTTACAGAAAGATAGGACAATGGATAAATCCAAAGTCCAATATTGAGTTAAAGAACGTGACCGAAAATCCTTACTTGCTGCTCTATTAATTCTCGAAAAATGCCATTAGGTCCTGCAGCTTTACAATTCTTCAAATTGCTCTAATGCCTAGTGTCACTTTTTCTCTTGAAATTGGATGGCCTCGAGCCAAAGATGAAACAGCTGACACCACATGGCTGCAAATTTCTTTCTCTCCTTGATCCTCCTGTGGAGGTGGCATTATACTAGGACAGGTATTTCTTTCTGTCACAATGTTCCTTTCTCACACAAATCCTTTTAAGTTTGCAAACTTAACCTCAAATTACCTGGCCACTCTATCATTTCTGCTGTTTACCGTCCATCTCTTAGCTGTAAGAACACTTTGACGCCTTCAGTTTTTCATCAAGAGTTCCAGTCACTCCTGGACCATTACAGCCTTTTTTCTACTAAGCTTATAATTCTCGGTGACTTCACTTTCATTTCAAAACGATCTTATTCTATGTCAAACTACTCTCTCACTCAATTGGTACATGACGTAACACACAGATTGGGTAATATTTTAGACTGGCTTATTACTTATGTTCCACAAAATCTGGTCACACCTGATTCTGTCACTGACCAAAATGCATTCTGATTGTTCTGCCGTCCTCTTATTTCTCAACGTTACAAAACCTACCATAAAGGAAAAAACATATATACCCATTGTAATCTCAAGGCTTTTGTCATTCAACGTTATCTTACAAGCTGCTAAACACCTTTCAAAAACCTGGGCTGACGGGACCCCTCTGAAACACAGTGACTTTCACCTGTTCTTAGTCAACTGCTAGACAAATTATGCAGCCCCCACTGACCATCTCCTACTTGAGGCCCTGTGCCCCCATGGTGGCCCCCATAAATATTGATGGCAAAATACAACGCAAGGCAATTGGAATGGCCAGTGGCAGAAACAAAAAACTAAAATTTGGGACAAAGGGTTTTTCTTCAAAAAACAAGTGACAAAGAAAAACCCCTCATTCATTCAGAAAAGGACATTACTACTCTTCTGAAGATTCCAATGTCATATCCATGAAATCTTTTTTCCCCCTCACTCCAGCCCTTCTTAGATTGTGAAAGAAAGCCTTCTGCTTTCCATTGAGAACCCTCTGAACTTCCCTCTATCTTTTTTCATTCTTTTCTGACAAAGTTTGCAACTTATGCTCCAGACTGGATCATACTCCTTTTCCTGATTCCCAGTTCACTGGAACTTCTCTCCTTTTCTTCCATCCTGCAAGTGAGAAATATATCATGACGATTTTGAAAGAAATGACAATGTTGATCCCACACCTGCTACTCTTCTCTTGCAATGCCTTTTACAATTTGTATCCACTATCACCAAAATATTGAGGTATCCCTTCTTTCAGGAAATTTTCCATCAGTTCTCAAAACTATAATAGTCAGACCCTACTCAAGCATCACCAAGAAAACAGAGACAATGTCGCTCAATGTGAACACAATGGGCGCTATAAAAGTGAATGGAACTGACCTGCGCCAGACAAAGTTCACATACCTTGGCAGCAGCATCAAACCAGAGGGCGGCACAAAAGAAGACATCCTCAACAGACTGGGCAAGGCCAGGAGTGTGTTTAGGGAGATGAACAATATCTGGAGATCAACTCAGTACAGCACCAACACCAAGCTGAAGCTATACCAATGCTGTGTTGTATCTACGCTCCTGTATGGTTCTGAGTGTTGGAGGATGACGGAAGCGGATCTTACCAAACTTTGATCCTTGCTTCTCCGGATCTTTTGGCCAGAGATCTCCAATGAAGACCTACTACGGAGATGCAGGCAGGAAGACATGGGAACCATCATCACCAGATGACAGTGGAAGTGGATTGGGCACATCCTCCGAAGAGACCCACAGTCAATCACAAGAACAGCATTGCAAGAAGAAAGAAAGAAAGAAAGGAAGACCAAAAGCAACGTGGAGGAGGACTGTAGAAAGTGAGATGAAGGCCATGCAGCACTCTTGGGGATCAGTGACTAAGTTGTAACCACTGGGTGTAATGACTCAAGCATAGCCTCGATCCCAACATTCTAAAGATTATAGACCTTTTTCTAACCTACCTTTTATCTCTAAAGTACTTGAGAAAGCTGTTTTGAAACAGCTCAACAGCCACTTTCATTTCAATTGTACCTTTCCTCCTTTACAGTATGCTTATCTACCAACACTGAAACCACTGTAATTGTTGTCGCACCTGCAGCCTTTGACATTTCCAATTCTTTTCCTCTCACTTAAAAAGATGGCATTACTGGCGCAGCCCTCACATGGTGTCGGTCATACATTACAGACCAATTCCAGACAACTATCGTAAACACATTTCAATCAAAACCTGTCAAACCTGAATGTGGAGTACCATAGGGATCAGTTTCACCCACTACTATTTTCTACTTTCATATATAATGAGGTCATCAGGTCAATCACTACTTTTATGCTGATGATTGTAAAGATTTAAAGCAGTGATACTCAAAAAAATCTGCAGATTTTTAGGAGTACCACTGCTTTAAATCTTTACAGTTTTACATGTTTCACAGTTTCTTTAAAGTTTTACATGATATATATGTAAAACTTTAAAGAAACTGGAAACTGTGAAAGATGGCATTACTGGTGCAGCCTTAAATATAATTATATTATATATTATATATATATTTTATTTATTTTTAAATATATTATATATATTTTTTTAGCCCTTATATAATATATATATATAATCATGTAAAACTGGATGATTCAGAACAATCACAGCTAAATATACTGACAAAATTAAAGCCATGCTTCTAAGGACCAAATATAAATTATAAACTCCTCCATCACAGCAACTTCAGTACATTTTGGCAGTGCCTTCAGTTTTTCTGTCCACATCTGTGAAATATCATCCAGACTTGTTCGTAGTGCAACAATCAATTAGGGCACATTAGTGCACGTGCAAGTAACTGTCTACTGACGCGCATCTGAGCTTGTCAGATCTTTCTTTCTTTCTGACAGGACTACTGTAATTCACTTTTGGCTGGTCTACCAGCACCGTCCATTAACGTATACAAAACTCTGCAGCTGAGCATTAGCATGAGCACCACACTCCTCTCTATAATCAAATTTCTGCCCAATTTCTGAAACAGCAGCTGCCTCCTCTGATGTTTGGAGGTCATCGTCGAACACGACGGACAAACATACATATATCGAGGATAATGGAATAAGCACTTATGTGCTTTTTTACAGCTAGTCCCCGTGTGTATGCGGTTTTGTAAATTCTATCATCTGTTCCCATCGGCACACAATGGCCTACTCTTACGAAAAGCGGAACAGGATTTAACGTGTGCGCAAGATGTTATGCGTGCGTTTTGCACACGGGGCCTCGGTTTATAGTCTCACCCGAAGGACTTTGGGGGAGAGTGGAGTCTGGACTGATGTTAACTCCAGAGAAAAATATCCCCTTGAACATCATCATCATGTTATCGTCATCAACATCATTATCATTATCATAATTATTATTTTTGGTATTATCATCATCATTATTATTTTATTTTTATTTATTATCATTTTTATAATAATCTCTTTCCTTTAATGCTGTCAATCATACGCATGTGTATATACGCTCACAGTAACCTCCAGCAAACTCACGCAATCTCTCCTTCTATACCAAAGACTAGTACACATCAAAGGCATAAATGTTTAAGATAATGACAGGAAATGTTATCTCTACAAGACAAATTCCGAATGATTCATTCCAGAATTACATAGACTTGTTCAAATCCAGTTTACTGTACTCAGGTACTATTCTGTGGAGCGCCCTTCCTGCTTCAATGAAACAATGCCAATAATCACCTTTTACCTCACTTGATATATCAAAAATAGCAAATCACACTTCATCTATTGGTAAAAAGGTGTATTCTTTACCCTCACGCATCCTACTACCCCCTCCCCCCTCCCTCTCCCTCTCTTCCCCCTCCGCCCCTACCTATTTGTCCTTTCTCTCCTCCCCATCCTCACCTCTCTCCTCTCTCTCTCTCTCTCTCTCTCTCTCTCTCTCTCTCTCTCGGGGCTCGGGACGATTGGAAGGGAAGGGAAAGGTGCGTGAAACGTTGCTCTGCGTTAGGTGTGGAATTTTGACAGATTGAAACCTGTGTTCTTGAAAAGTTTTTGCATGGTGGTGTATGTGGTGTTAGTGTACAAGACGGTGTAAAAAAGAACCAAAAAGGTTAGTAGTTGTGGTGTAATTATCAGTTTTATAAAACACATGGAATAAATAAGAATTTGAATTTGCCATTACATTACAGTAGTTACATGAGCTTACTTCTACAACTTCTGTTTGGCATGAAACCCAGAAACTGAGAGTGCAATTTTCACGTGCAAGTCGACAGCTGTACACCCAGGGCCTGTCAACTTTTTTTATTTCCCCCCCACCCCCCACGTGAGGGTTGCTACTTATTTGGAGAATCTAGTTCATACTTCCTTGTTTCTTGTTTGTAAACAAAGCCTAGCTTACCACAGGCACATGAAATAATGGCGGAGAGTGCTTCATACCTACCTCAAGACATTTTGCAAATGATTGACTGGCGGTTAGCACAAATGCAGCAGGGCTTTGTTCTCCACAACAAGAATAAAAACATAAATGAATGAAAGGTTCCATTCCCTTGAAAACAGCATCGGGACGCTTTTGCTCAGAAGTAGTAAAAGTGAAGGAAATGGCTGTCTCCAGTGCAGAGGAGATCAAAAAACTGAAAGGGCAATAGCGTTGTTTGGGGAAATTGAACGCAGAGAAGGGAAAAGCGGTAAAGCTCCACTTATGTTTACCAAAACCGGCAATTTTTTGGCCCGTTCGGCTTCGCTCTTTCAAACCAAAACATGCATAGTTTTTTTAAAAAAAATAAGCAGTTTACCTTTTGATCGGCTTTTCCCCTATTTTTCTCTAAAAACGAAAGTAATACATTTATTTTTTGATGGTAAAACTAAAAATTTGAGAATTTATGCTAAAAAATATTTTAACAACTTATAACAATTATCAAAAATTTCCCAAGAATTTTTAAAAAAATACGAACTTCCAAGAAACTTATAAAGAACTTATCAAGAACTTAAACAAGAACTATATTAAAAACTTGACAAAAAATAAGAAAGCCCCCTACAACAATTATAACACTTATAACAACTTGTAAGAACAAAAATTTAATTTTTCAAAAATATTTTTGATAAAGATAGACAAATAAATTGCGCAAACTTTTGTTGTGACATCTATGGTTTAGCAAAAAGAAATAAGTGAGAAGAGTTTGGAAAAGAAGGAGAAGTTGTACTCTCTTCGCTTGTATAAAACAAAGCATATTTGGAACCCACAAATAACAGGTGCAGCAGTTATCACCACAAGCATTAAAAGTATTTTAATAGGTTAAATTCCCCTTCTTGGAGAAAGATGGGAAAAACCTAGGGATATGTTTTTGGGTTATATGCTAAAGCAACAAGTGGGGTCTTTAATGTGGATAAAGTGACTTAGCATATGACCTCCACAAGACCCTTTTTTGTCTGAACGCGGGAGACATTGGGGTCATATGTATTACCTTTTTGGCTCTTTTAGCAAGTAGCTGTAGTATATAACATTAAAACAAAAAAATTTTAACCAATAGAAAAATATGGAAGAACAGAACACACCCACAAACCAACAAAGCAAGGAAAATCCCCAAAACCCAAGAGAACCCCTCCCTTTCACAAGTACATTTATAAAAGAAACCGGGAGGTTAAAGCTGGAAAGGGGTTTTGCAGAATGGAATCGAAAAAAAAAACTTGACCAAGAAAAGCAAAAGTCTTTCTGGGGAACATTAGAAAAACAATCCCATAGAAATACAGAAAAAAGACACACCCACCAAAAAAAAAATTCTCTTCTTTTTTAATGGTAAACCATTGGTTTTTGGTTTTATACAAAATTAGAGTATGGAGCAGCAAAAAAACCGAGAAAAGAACCGCAGAAAAACAAAAGAAAAAACCACAACCACAGCCACAACCATTGAAAAGAAAAACCCCTGACAAGATCCATTAAGTGTTTTAAATAAAATATAATAAAAAAATTTAATTATAGAAAATTGAGTACAGAAAAGACTGCAGTCAATCGGCTACCGCTCCCGTTTTTGGCAGTCTTAGTGTCGGCATACTATGCTAAAAAGACCCTTCTAAAATGAGGCCGCGATTTAGGAAAACTAATTTTTGGGGATAGCGAAACTTTTGTGGTTGTAACAGCCCATTGTCAAAAGACTTTTTGGGTTAAGCGGGAAATCTTTCCAAAAAAATTTAGTCCAAAAATGAAAAGGGTTCTTCGTGATGGGGTTTGGTGGTGCTGTAGTTAACCACGTTTTACAGGCAGCAACTACTTGTTTTTTTAAACTTCATCGGCGAAGAAGGAAGAGGATTAAACAATAGAAAAACTAAACAGAGCACAGGCAGAATACAAAACAAAGAATTGTCTTTAGACTTTTTTAAAAATTTCGTAACAAACACCCCTTTTTACCAATGGTTCTTTGGACAGGCAAAAAAATATCTCCTATTAAAAACCCAAGCTTCGTGTTTTATCAACCCACTAAAACCCCAGAAGACAGCAGATTGCTTTTTTGGGGGGCAAAAAATAGATACTTCTTGACAGAAGGTTTGGTTTTAACCAACAGGCAATTTTTTATTTATTATTTAGAACAATGGATGCCAAAACCTTAAGACTAACACCCAAAAGGGTACGGGAAAGGACAGGGCTATTAAAAAACTGAGCATTGAGCGGGAGTATTTCCAAAGTAGCAAGAAGGGTGCTAAAAAAGGAATTGGCAATCTTTTACCTGCCCCAGCGCTTTAAATAACCCCCCTTTATAAACTGAAGAAAATGATATCATAAATAGCCTTTTATATTACCCCTGCACAATCAGAAAAAAGAGGTATAAGTTGTCTTCTTTTGAACGTGCTTCTGGTATAAAAAAGCAGGCCCTTATGAAAAGATGCCACGAAACTGAAAATGCTTTGCAAGAACTTGTCGGGGCCCACTAAAATATCCCAGACTTTTTTGTGCGTGAGGAAAAGGTTTTAAAAGGAGCATTTAATCGTTGTTACTAAAGCATGGAGTAGCAAAAAAAAAGAGGTATCCAGGCAACACGATCTAAGACGGGTTTGAAATTTTTTTAAAAAAGCTGTTAGCAGAAAAGATGTTTGCATATCGTACCCCCAAAAGAAATCTGATCCAGGCAATGAAATACAAAATGGGTAAAAGGGGTTTCCCTTTTTGGAGAAATGAATCTGAGATAATATAGCCACGGGTTAAAACCTCAGATGCCATCAACAAAAACAATACAGCGCAAACCCAAACAACACCTTCTAAGAAACCCAAAAATCCTTTTTGGGGGAAGAAACTGAGATATCTGTATGCTCTGGGAAGCTAAACCAGGACGTCAAAAGAGCAACAGACCATCGGAGCATAGACATTTTGAACTAAAAAAATTTTGTGGAGTGGATTCCTTTTATTATTTGTCTTTACCTGCCCAAACGGCTTTTTTAGAGAGGAACTGCAGTTAGTGCATTAATACTGTCCGTTTTAGAAAGGTGGCACTATTTCATCAGAAGTAAGTGACTGAGGGTTATCTAATGTTTTTTGTTTAAAAATTTAGGGGAACTCTTTGAAAATCGAGTGGTTGGACTCCTCATCATACTAAAAACCCCCTAGAAATTATTTGCACCTCTTTTTTTGTGCCATGTAAATTTTTATTTCTTTTTCCACCAAAGTCGTCTAGAAGTCAGCCTGAAAAAGCAGAGGGTGGCTTGTACCACTACCAAGTATTTGAAAAAGAGTAAACGCCCTTTTTGTCTCAATAAATTTTTTAAACCGTATTAAATTTTAAAAAAAAATTTTTTATTTAATTATTTTGTTTCCGTGTAAGTGCTTGAGTGCTCTGGTGAAGATATTTTGTTTGTTCCTGCGCAATAATTTTTTTTTTTTAAACCCACTTTTGTGTTATTTGGTGCGGGGTTGGCAGGCTTTGGGTTGTCTGATGAAAACTCTCCCTTTAAAAGGGAGCCTTTTTTGTATTATTACTGTGCTATTTTTTGCCCACCTGTTTCCCAAACCCCTTTTCCCCTTTTTTATAACACCTGTCGGGCTTCAACCTATACATTTGGCCCTAACCAACTTTTCTTTGATAATAGTCCGTTTCATCTCACCCCTTCTTAAATAATTTTTATTGTTTACGATGAAGCAAGGGATGTTTTTGGATAATCCTGGGGCTCCAGACACGGATCCAGGCCCCCGTCCTTACGGTCTTTTTTTAATCTTCTGTGGGTTGTCTGGGTGAAAGATTCTGTGTCGTGTAAAAGCCCCCTTAAGCAGGATGTTAGGCTTGAAGTAATCTTACAAACTCACATCAACAGCTTTGACAGCTCAGCCACTAAACCAATGAAACGGGTTTGTTATTTTAACGGCAACTTTTTTCATCAGATCCCATACAGACTGCAGAAATTCCCTGTAGTCTTGATAGCTTTGCTTTGTGTTAGCTTTATGGCTTCGTTTTCTTTTGTGACTAATCTAACATCTTTTTTTTGTGTGGGTTCTCCCTTGTTTTACCCCAAGCGCTATTGTTATGGCTGAAGTAATCCCTTTTTTGATCTCGGGTTTCCTTCGTTCTCAGATCATGTTCTTCATGATGTATGGTTTCATGAATTCCTTGGTCAACACAAATGATACGTGAAAGCAGTAAAATTAACCCCTGCCCCTTGGTAGAATGTAGGTCTGTAGTGACAAAAAAATTTTCTTGCTTTAGTTTGGACAAATTTGGCGGTTTTTTGGGGTGTTTTGAGCTTTTGCAGCCATTGGGGAGTATTGTGGCATATGTACTTCATGGGGATAGATAATCACTTTTAAATAAACCCTAGTGCTTGTCAGGACCATTTGTGAAACGCTTTTTGGTCTATAAAAGCCCAAAAAAACCATTAAACACTGAAAGTTTCTTTGGGAGGGGCTGACACATCGCCCTTCAACAGATTGTTTGCTCCAAAAAATGATGTAGTTAGAAGCTTTGCTAGGATCATATCTTTAAAAATTTGTTGTTGGCCTTTCAGTAATTGTCGATGCCAATGATGCCACCACGCAGACCATCTAAATCATTTGGGGCATTGACAGGTAGCAACAAATTTAATTGCACCCCCGTAAACTTTAAAAAAGATCCCAAAACATTCCTGGTGGGGGTTTAATATAGTGGAGGTCTAAACCCTAATGTTTTTTGCCGGTGTTTTTGTATTTCTCAAAGACATCGCAACAAAATGCATAGCAAGTGATACTGTAAAGGTATCGCCCCTCGTCCGACCAGCACTTTTGCCTTTCCCACTGAGCAGCTGTGTTTCCCCCCTGATTCCTTGCCTGTCAGTTGCTGAAGAAAGCTTTTTGGGGCGCCCTTTTCATCAAAACTTTCCCCGGGGTCCATGTACTCTAGGATAGATCCTTTTTGCACGGCTTTGTGTCGAATATTTTTTGTAATTTGGGAAGTATCAGTGATGAAACAAGGGGCTCTGGATCCCCTCAGAGTTGTGCGAATCAAAGAAAGATAAGCTATTTAGTGAAAAGTCAGGTATTCTCTGATGATGGCAATGCAGTAACCTTTTTCATTTCTGCCGCTAATTGGTTGGTGTAACCTCTTTATTTTGGAAAAAAACCCGGGAGTTCCTGTTTTGGGATTACTTTTTTGTAATTACACTTATGTGTGCTCCATGAAAAAAATTACCCCTGATGTGGTCATGATCTCGACTGTGTGATTTTCTCCCCCTGCGGTGTTATAAAATTACCACAAATCCAAAAATGTGTGGCGAAGCATACTGTTCCTGGTCTTTCAGAATAAAGATCTCTTGTAGGTTTTTGCTGTTGGGTAGTGATTATGTTGCTTTTATGGTTCAAAAAAAAGCTTAGCCGGTCTGGGCCTCGATACAAGATTTGGGTTAGTGGACCATCCGATGTAACAAAACATAAGCAAAGGGAAAAGACTTGTGTTTTTGAGTAAAATGTTTTGGGACTTGTTCGGGGGTGGCCTTGGGATGGCAAATGTAACTCAAAGTCGGATCACTACATGGGATTTTTTAGCTTTTTTATATTCTGAAGACACTTGTTCCTGGCTTGGGGTTACAAGTTCAGTGATTGCTTTGGTCCACCTTTTAATGTTTTCTGTTTTTTGCGCCTGTAAAGTGGTAAACGAAGAAAAAAAGTTAAAATTTGTTTTTTGGTTTTTTTGTTGTTGGGTGCAATAATTACTCATTGTTCAATGAGTGTATAAGATAACTGGGTTTTATTACTCACTAGCAAGAGGTCACATGGGTTTTTTCAGGATTCCCATTGTGGGGGGGACCTTTTGAGATCCCAAGTGGTCTTTAAACCCCCTGGGGCTATTGGGGGGGCTCTTTCCCGGGTACACATTCACATGTGGGTGGGTTTTGTTCTCAAAATTGTCAATATCCTAACAGGCAAGGAAAGACTTGCAAGTAAAATCAGTTTTTTTTCAATTTTTTCAGATGTTTGAAACTTTCTGTTTTTTACTGAAACAGCTACCAGCCACCCCACATAAAAAATTGTCATCTTTGTTTGAAAGTTTGACAGCCTTTTTGCTACAACTCTGGGGGCAAGGGAATGTCTTTTTACACAAAGGGGTGAAACTTTTTTTTTTTGTTCTATGCGAAGAACCTTTCCCAAAGTCTCCTGTCCCTATTCTTGCTGTTTCTAGAGAATGTTCGAAGTTGTGCATATTATCTGCCCCTGTTGTTTGGGTCTTCAAAAGGGTTCAGTGCTTGTTGTTTGTTAACATGACGTTTAAATTTTTCGTCTTTGTTTGTGTGTTGTATAGAAATTTAGCACCAACTGCCCTTTACTTTGGACTTTTTGGTTGTCTGGTATTTGTGCGATGCTCTTTTAATGCTTTGTACCCGTTTTGGCTTGGTAACATTTAGTTTTGCTGAGAATTTGTCCTTTTTGAGCCTCACTAA
Source organism: Rapana venosa (assembly GCA_028751875.1). NCBI lineage: Eukaryota > Metazoa > Mollusca > Gastropoda > Neogastropoda > Muricidae > Rapana > Rapana venosa. The sequence continues at coordinate 27,450,615 of CM054160.1, read as the reverse complement.
AAACTCTAACTCATATAGTAAAAAAAAAATTAAATTTAAATTAATTAATTTTTCTTGTTTTTTTGTTTTGACGGTAGAAGCAGTGAATCTACCAAAGGGAATTCTTAAAATCCTTATAGATACTCGTGAGTATGTCCAAACAAGCAGATACCCTTTTTTTTATTTTCCTTTTTTTTTGAGTCAATGCCACGGGTTAGCTTTGTGTTGTTTTTTTGGAGGTCGAATTTTGCGTTTTAGTCATATTCATCCTGAAAAGCTTGAACTCCTCTTTGTATTGTGGAATTTTAGAGCTTTGCTAATTGAGCCTGAAGAGCTTAGCTTGGCTATGTCAAGGCAACAAAAAGCATCTGTTTTTTTTGTTTTGCACAAACCCTTTTTCAAAAGTGTGTGACAAATGAAAAAGGGTTGGTGTTAAATTTAACAGGCCAAAGCTTTTGTGCAGGAGAACGAATTCCAGTAGCCAAGGAGCTGCCTGTTCCCGGTCGGCGTAGCCGTGTGCTGTACTGTAGTAATAGAGTCAAAACCCTAAAAGCTGATCGTACCCACGCCCGCTTTTGTAAAACTTTTTGTTGTTGCTTAATGTCTGCTGCATTGTGTAATGTTTTTCAAAAGAAAGGTATTAGCATTATCATTAAAAGGGTTCGGACTGGTGCCTGGACTTTTGGGAATTTAGCGGTCGTCACTTCTTTTTATACGTTTAAAAAAATGTGTGTAATTTTTAGGTATTTTCAGTAAGTCTTGTAATTGATTTTGGGGTACAACATTGTGTAAAAGCTGCAACGAGGTCAATGTGGTGTAGATTTGGGGGCTATTGTGTCAGCTGGGTGGGCTAGAGCAAGTTACTTTATTATGGAAAAGTTCCCTTCAATGTCTTTTTTCCCCGCCCCGGGGCCCAATGCAAAAGCAAAAACTGAGGGCATCAATGTCAAGGTTTTCAGTTTTAAAAGTAAACCACCCTGAAAAGAAAAAAGCCTGTCTTCCTTTTCAAACCCGAACAAACCCAATGTGACTAAAAGGGAAGTTGGAAGGATGTGCAAAGTGGTTGAGGTTGTCACTGAGTCTTTTCTTGAAGCAAGAAAGTGCCCTTTCTGTAATCTATTTCTCTACTTTATTTCTGGGTAATTTATAGGTAGTGCTATGTTTACTGGTCCCGTTTTTGGCTTTAAGAAGTTTGTCGGGTGCTAAAGAGTGTATGGACTAAAAACCAAACTTGTCTGCCAGTCGTGTTGGTTTGAGTCCATTTTTTTTGCTTTATTGTTCTTTGTAAGTAAAAAATTGCTAATCTCCCCCTTTCCTTACCCTGTTCATTTTGGGAACGGGAGGTTTTTTTAGTTTTCTTTGCGTTTGTTGTATACCATCATTTTGGTACTCAAAAGCGTAAAATTCACCAATTTTCCCCCTTTTCAAATCTTGACATCCCAAGTTTTTTAAATCAAAAGTTTGGGATGTTTTGGTGCTCTTATTAGGGGCCGCGGACATGGTTATGTATGTATATTAGTATTTATATTATTTTATATCTAATGTAATATGTAAATTTTTTACAGTCAACTGTTCTTTGTGCTGCGTCTTTGATTGTTATACAGTGTTTCATGGAAGCCTTCTTCTAGCTCTTTGATATGAAGTGTAGTAAAGCTATTGTGCAGCATTTCACAGTACATTGCCCTGCTAGTTGGTAGGATTCTTAGTAGATCAGAAGGGACTGATGAGGAAGAAGCCTTCATCACCACTTGGTTTTGTGTTGTGTTTAACTGAGACAGGTGTACAAAAAGCAAAGAGTTTACTGCCAAGTCAATGGGTCTTTCACCGACATAGGTTTTGTCCCCGCCCTTTTAATATTAAAAGCAACACCAAAAAAGTCTACTTTCCAATCATCATCATTAAATAGGGGCTCGAAACCAAGCATTTCTGCAAGACGTAGTGGCATACCTATATATGAAGATAACTGTAGAGTTACTATTAGACTAGCTTGGTTGAGTTTTGCTGTGATACCAACTGGACGAAAGAGCTCCTTTTCCAGTGTGCAGAAATCATAATAACCTTCTTGCACAGTAAATTTATTAAACACTCTAGTTTTAGGATCATATTTTTTAATCCAGTTGTTACTGCTGTCGATGTTTGTCCATGATACTTTGTAGAAGACCTCATGCAAAGCAACAGTTTTATGTTGACAGCGGTTGTCAATAGGAATGGCTAGTTTAACAGGTACACCTGACTGGATGTTTGTTAGTGTTATAAACATTTTATCTACTATAGAATAATAATGTATAAATATAATAAAGATGCAAAATACGAGGCTGGATCTCACTATAACCCAAAGACTATGGTTTTTAATAAGCTAGATGTTGCTGTGTCAGAGACATTGATCTTCGAAGTAAAAGTTCCCAACCCACTGAAATCATACTTAAACCCACCAATTAAGGATGATGCCACTGCGAAAGCATGGTTGTCTAATCCTATACAGTTTTACCAAAACCACTTAAACTTTGCTATCCACTGTGCAACTACGGGCTGTGGTGTGTCATATGCTGACCACATGAACCATCCAAACCAGTTAGTAAAGTCTGTGTACAGGTTTTATGTGTACTATCAGTTTAGGCGTGTGTTATCTGAGCTGCAGGTCCCACTGCCCACTGATAGTAACTTCAATCCCTTTAATAGTAGGATTAACATGAAGGCGTATGAGAGGCTGTGCAATAAGTTTAATATTGATTCTAAGACTGCATTCAGACAAACACAGGACAAAAATCATGGCATGGGGACTCTGTATTTGTGGGGTGTGCACAGGAGGTATAACTATGACTGGTGGCCTCCAAATACATCTTTCTCACGTGGTGCAAGAGTTGTTCTTGGTTCAATAGAGCAAATGCACATGTATGCATGGACGACTTTTATTCTTGATAAGAGTGAAGGGTTAACAAGACCAGGATTAGAGAGGATTAATGACTCTGTTTGGACCTATGTGTGGTGCTTGCTTGGTGCACAGGCACAGACAAGGTCGAGTATTATTGGTGGCACTGGGTTTGATGCACAGAAGCAGTTTCTAGCAAATCTTGAAGACAGTATTAACTCGGCCGTTGACCTACCATCAAGCATCAAGCATTATCAAGATGTTCTTCACTATGCATGGTCTAAGGTAGACTTTGCTATAGGACATGGTTTATATATGTTGCCTTCCAACATGCAGTTACAAATAGGAACAATTACAAACTACAACAACAATATTATTATAGCTGGAGATGATGTGCAGCTTGGAAGAAATGAAAGTAAAAAAATTACCCCCTCATTTGTGTGGGTAAGCCCGGCAAAAGAAACAAGTGTATTTTAAGCCCGGGACACAAGAAAAAAAGTGTAGTAGTGACCCCAAGAAAAAGGGATAAGAATATACCCCCTTAGGCAAAAGAAAAAAAACAATAATTTTTCCATTGTAAGGGGGAAGCATATGATGAAAAAAATGTTTTTAACAAGTATATTTGGGTTTTAAAGCGGCTTGTTTTCTTTATTTTAGAAAAGAAAAAACCAACAAAAAAACCGGGAACCCCCCCCATAAATGCTCTGCATAAATCCCAAAAATTTTTCATGCTGTTTTTAAATTGGCCAGCAAACAAAAAGACCAATTATACGGATGGGGGGGCCCAAAATTTCTAGGCAAATTTTTTTAATAGCTCAGCAAAGGGGGCCGGTTTTTTCCAAACCCAGCGTGCCTGTGGGTGGGAAGGTGGTGGTGGTGGTGGTGGTTTTGGGCGGAAGTGTGCTTCCTGTCAGGCATAAAAAGTGTGAAATTGGAAAAACCCAATGCTGTAATTAAAAGAAAAGTGTTATGCCTTGCTCGAAAAAAACGTGTACGGATTTTTTTCCGCTAGGAAATGTTTCAAAAAGGAAATTTGGTAAAATTTTTTTTTTTTATTTGCTAACCTGAGATTTTAGTTGTTGTCTGTTATTTTTTAAAGGGACCTCATCTTGTTTTGGGGGTTCTTCTTGCAGATTTTTTAGACGCTTTTGTGTTTTTTTCCCTTTTTTCCTGGTCAGTTTTGCTTTGGTTGTTCGGTTTGTTTTTTCTTTTTTTGTTCTTTGGTGAGCAAAATCACCTAGCTTTGCAAAAAATTTTTTCAGTTCGCCCTTAAAAATTCTGGGTGCTTGATTAAAGCCCATTTTTTCTGCATGGGTGGGGGTTGTCATTTATGTTTTCAGGTGTGTCTTGGGCTTTTGGTAAAGTTGGTTTCCAATTAGTTTAGTTTCAGTTGTTGTGTTTGCCGACTGTGTTTTTTCTTCTTATGGGTAGACTTTATTTTTTTTTTGGTAGGTTTTGTTCGCTTTTTTTTAGTTGTTTCAAAAGCTTGCGTAGGCAGTCTGTTTGTTAGTTAGTGCATATAATACCCAAATTTTTTTGCAAAAGCAACACTTAGTCTTGCTTTTTGGGGTATTTTTTGCTTTAAAAAAAAGATGGGGGTTATTTTTCTTTGTTAAAAAAAACCTTTTGTCCTTTTGTAGTTAAAGCATACAGATTGTCTTTGGGTTTTCCCTATCATTGTCAGTATGGTTTAGTAATTCTGGCCCTTGGTTGTCCCAAAAATTGTGTGAAAAATTTTAATCCCGCTTTCTAATTTAAAAATTTCTTTATGAATGCCCAAGGGGGCTACAGAGGGGGGTCGCTTCCCCCCCTTATAAGCTGGCTAAAACAATTTACTATCATACATTGTCTTTTATTATTCTATTATTGTTTTTTTTTTTTGCTACTTATATAAAAAAGATGGCGCAACAAATTTGGGCAAACTTTTTCCATACCGACGTTTAAAAGGTCCCTTAGGCATTTTTTGGAAACAGGGCGGCAATCGTTATTACAAACAACCCCTCCTTTTGATGAAAAATCAGATTCTTACTGGGGGTTTTTCCCAAATTTTGGAAAAGATGATGTCATTGTTCCAGGGACAACTTGGCTTGCTTTTCAGATTGAACCCAGAGTTTGGAAGGGTGATCCCAAAAAGAAGTGTTTGGGAGCAAAATTTGGGGAGGGTATTATAAAAAAGATTTGTGTCAAGGGTAGAAAGGCCCGGGGGAAATACTATCTTTTAAAAATTTCCCACATATTTTGACCCCATATGTTTTTTGGAGGGCAAAAAAAAAAAGAGTTTATTTATTTTCAGGGCATACCCAAGGGTTGGGGAGGGGGAAAATAAAACCGAGTAGGTTCGGCTTTATTAAAGGGGGGTCAGGAAAAAAAAAAGGGTGCCTTTGCAAAAGCCATGGTTAAAAATTTTGTATTCTCTTGCTTTTTAATGCTTTAGCTCTAATCCTTATATCAGGGCCACCGAGACGACTGTCGTATGAGATGACCCTTTTAAGCAGTGCCGTGTTATTACATCCGTGCCCTGACGCAAGTACAAAAAATCTAGTATATCTTTAGAGGTTTTATTTTTGTCAAACACCCCGAGCTTGGGCGCTTGATTGCACAGCAATTTCAGTTTAAGGCTTGCCCATCTATTTTGAAAGAGTGCCCTTTAACCTTTGTTCAATAATGAAGAGTAAAAACAGGGAAAATGTGTGGACATAAAACTGAACACTCGGCAAGATATTAAAAAGGTATTAATTTCTGTTTGAAAAACCCCGCCCCCCCTTTTCCAATTTAAATGACAGGTTTATTATCCCCGGGATTTTTAAAAATTTTTCATTTATATAAAACCCCAAAAATCCCCCCAAATGATTTTGGTCAGGCTAAATTTTCCTATCAACCCCTTTGATGAGGTAAAAAATTTCTTTGGTTCTGGTCAAAAACAAAATGATACCTTTAAAGGTGTTAAAGAAACTTTACATCTACATAAAAGTTAGGCTTAATGGAAAACCTAAATTTTGATTTTTGCATTTTTGGGTTACTTAAAATCTACGGGTGTGTAAGCTGCATGGTTTAAAGGGCGCATTGAAAAGGTCAGAAGGAAAAAAATATACAAATTGAAAAGGGGCAAGAAATGTTTTAGCCCCTAAAATTTTAAACAAATTTTTATGAATTTGGGTGAAGCTCAAATAGAAGGAAATTTGATAAAAAGAAGTTGTTTTTCTAATGGGCCCGCTAAGGTTTTTTACCCCAAAAAAGACCCCCTGGCTCTTTTTTTGCGGGGGAGGGGTGGTGTGGCAAAAACTGTTTTTGTTTTAGATTTAAATTTCAAACAGGGTTCAAAAATCATTTCGAGTTAAATTTTTATTTTCTGTCCAAAACTGCACAACAATTTAAAATACAGAGGAGAAATTTATTTGGCAGAGGAAAATATATTTTTGGCAATCCCCCTTTAAGGGTAAGCAAGTGTTTAGAATTTCTAATTTAAAGGTTTTTTTAAAAATTGGCAGACCCCTTTTTTAATAGACGACTGTCAGAAAAAGCGGACTTGGGTTTTTAAAAGGAAAAAGTTTTTTCTAAACCGTTTTTAGTGGGAGCATGCACCGATTTTTGTTTGGTTGCTGAACAAAAAATATAAAAGCTTTTTTAAAAAATTTTCCCTGAAAAAAATCAAAGGGCGTTGTAATTTTTCACATGGAAAAAAAGAGAGGGGTTTTAATTAAATTTCCTTCGGGAGAATGTGGGTTTTTTCAGGCGGAAAAAAAAGGGAAAGAAAAAAACTAAAAAGGGGAAGCTCAAAAACATGGGTTTTAAATAATACTCAAAAAGGACAGCCCGACTAAATTTCGGTAGTTTTAAACCCAATAGCTTATTTTTTTAAAAACCCCACACAAGAAAAATGCCGGGCCCGACACACCCTTTCACCCCTACACACACCCACACAATTTAATTTGTCCCGTGCTTCAGCTCCTTCTGGGTGTTGTATTGGCAAAATCCAAATTTTTTTTGCTTTCCCCCTCGTGGCTAAGTTTTGCACTTTTGGTAGGGGACACTCGGCAAAAGAGGCGTGGCTTTAAAAAATTTCGCCCTTTATTAAAAAGCTTTTTAATTTTTTAAATTTTTACTCCCTTTTTATCGCCCCCTGGGGCAGGCCCAGTGGGGGGGAAATGGGAAAGGGTTAGGGCAGGGCAGGGAGGGTAGGGGAGGCAGAGCTGGCCCGGCATGGGATCGAAAACCCCGTAGGGAAAAAAGCAGTAGCTACAGGTCCTATGTGTTGTGTGAATGCGGTTTTGGTGTGTGAAGGGTTTTGTCGGCATTACCCGTCGTGGGAAAGCCGGAAATCTTCTCCGCTACCCAAAAACTCCATTGCAGTGTCCTCCAAATTTCTCTCCCGTAAAGGGGGCCTTTGGGAAACGGAGAAAGTTTTGCACTTTTTTTTTTTTTTTTTTTTATAAAAAATTCAGCATAAATCAGATAATAAAGGAAAATATTTTTTTATTTTTTTAGTAATTTTTTTTTTTTAGTTTTTGGGCAAGATATTGTTAAAATTTTTTTTTGTTTTTTTTCCCCAATTTTAAGTTTTACCCCTCCAAAAATAAAATTTTGTTTACTTTCAGTTTCAGTAGAGAGTTTTGGGAAAAGTGGTCAAAAAGGGAAAATGCTTAGTTTTTATATAAAACTAGCAAGTTTTTTTTGGGTTTGATGTGGCCCAAGGGCCCTTCGGACCAAAAGTTTCCTGGTTTTGGGTAAACAGTAAGTGGTTTAGTTGACTCGGGGGCTTTTTTCCCTTTTCTCTCAGCTGGAAAGAAAAATCAAAAAACGGAGCAGGACTAAAAAACTTTGCAATCTCAAGGTTATGAATGTTCAAGGGAAAGGGGAGTGGGAAGATGAAAACACAAAACCCACAAAAATTGTTTGATTACTGAAGGGCCTTTCAAACTCCCAAATTGGAAAAATGAGGATATTTCCGAGCCTTTCCCAAAATTGGGGAAAATGGCAAAAATTTCGGTTGGGATCCCCGGGCCCTCCTCATTTAAATTAAAGGTGGGTGAAAGGTTGGGAAAACCTCGTGACAAGAGATTCAGAGCAGTTTACGACAAAAAGTGGAAATGGTTGCATTTAACCTGACCTACGACAGAGAGAGATGGTAGACTTTTATCGAGATCAAGGAAAGTTTGGGCATTAATAAAATGGCAAGCTGCAAGTGAGAGAAAAACAGCAAATCCTAATCCAACTCATGGACAATAGAGAAAGGCGATACACTTCCCCAAGCTATAGAAGAATGAGGAATCAGGTCCTTATCTTCCACAGGAAATTCAAGCAGAAACAGAAAAGACACAAGAGGCTCACTCCAAAACACAGGCAGCTAAAAACAACTTCAACCAGGGACAAGAAGACAACCAGTGGACAAAGCAGGAATTACCATATGCAACAATGTTCTATGCAAGAAGAGACAAGGCAGGAATAGTGTAAATGCCCCAAAGGGCATCCCTTCCATCAAGCAGAACATGATTCTGAAGGTGAGGAAGAACTCCTTGGTTACCACTCTGATGCAAGTACTACGTGGGTAGGGAGACTGGAGTTATGGAAGACATGGAGGAATGCATATAGAAGTTGGACAGACATACCAGAGAAAGACATTCTTTTGTTCCCGTAGTGCCAGGCACTCACTCGTACAGTGAGGTGATGAAACAGCCAGCACCACCAAGACGCAGAGCATCTGCAGAGAAGAGGATCGTCTGGATGAAGGAGAACTACACCAACTCAAACACTTCAAAGCATGCTGTCCCAGAAGTAACAAGGGAGACCCACAGACGTGTCAGAGAAGAGCAGATCCCTGAGAGACTGCATGTGTCATCCCAGAGATCAAAGTGCACAAGATGTAAATACTGCTCAGATGAGGAAAACTGACTTGGCCCAGGCCAAAAGCTGTGTCAGGTTATTGATGTCAGCTAATTGCCAAGGCCTACATTAAAATGTTGTTATGTTTAAAATGTTGTGTTGAGATTGCCTTCAGCCATGACAAGCTCTTAACATAATAACCTGCACTCTCCTTTATAGGAGAAAAAATCCTCTGAAGTTGGAGTATGGCTGCCTATGTGGCGAGGTACTTGAAAATAGTCGTACACGCAAACTTCTCACCCGGTGTACTTCCTATCTCACAGTGATTCCCAGGTGGAATGAGTAAATCAGAGTGTATGTTCTGGGTGACCCCCAGGGTGTAAAGCTGGGGAACACACAACAACAACAACAACAACAACAACAGGGAAACTGATCTGCAATCTGACTCTGCTGACCAGGCTGAAAAAGATAAAAGTGAAATGTTCCAAGGTGTGATGACAGACGAAGTGATGTAAACACCAGTTTATTGGGGAAAGTGACGGGACAATGACACAGGGTGACTGTTTCAGGTGATAAAATGAATTAGGACGGGGAAAACAATGACACTTACAAGGGAAAATATGACGGGGGTAGAAAACACGTGAGTCAGCACCAGCTACAGAACATTGCAAACTAACACGAGTAATGTGAAGCAGAGCAAGACCCAAAGGTCAGTGGGCAGAGGACATGGATAGACAGAACGGGACATGTGAAAGACAATCAGACAAACAGAACAACAGAAAGACTGGAGACAAGACAGGACATGTTGTGTCTGGACAAAAGCGGAGCACGTGTCCAACAAGAGACCTGCGTCCAAGAAGTGCTGCTTCTGGTACAAGACAGGGTAGCCTGACTGGTGGGAGACAGTACCAGTGGTGGACGGAGGGGCAGCATGGCAAAGACACACAGCACATCGGACAGTGGCCTCTCCCCCGCCTTCTTCCCAGGACCCTTCCTCTTTCGATGAAATCAAGGAGATTCTGAGGTCCATGGACAGTAATATAAACACCAGGTTTGGTGTTGTGGAGCAGGGCCTTCAGGACCTTAACGAGAAGTTCTCAGTCCTTCAGGAAGAGGTGGTGAATTTACGGGAGGAGGTGAGTGTTCTGCGTGACCAGAATAATGAACTTACTAAGACGAATGCAGAACTGACAAACAGGATTGAGATCCTGGAGAAAAAGACAGATGAAACAATCTGATTTTCTATGGCATAAAGTGCGAGTCAGGAGAAGATTGTGAAGGAATTATTCAAGATTTTTTGACTGACAAACTGGACATGACCCGAAACGTTGACTTTGACAGAGTACATCGACTGGTGAAAAAACAGGTGCCCATCTTTGCTAGATGACGTTTATAAGGATAAGTCACAAATCCTCAGAGAAAAAGGGGGTTAAAAGGGAAAGCCATGTTGTCATTGGTGAGGTTTTTTTCCCCCCGTGTGCAAGGATCAGGGGAAGTTATCCCCTCATTAAAGAAGCTAGAAGAGAGGGTCAGAGAGCCTTAAAGGTTTTTGACATTGTCATTGAAACAAAAAGTTCTTTTTGGATGATTGTGGTAACTGAAGGGACAAGCTAGGAAAACGCCCGGCCCTTTGCTTTGTGTCATTTTTGTCCAGGGGCCCCAGATATAGATAAGGGTAGTAAACAATTTTCGACCCCGTTTAAGCAACGTTTGAAAATACTGCAAGTGTCAGGGCCTCTTGCCCCGTCTATAGGCATGAGTTGGCAGTTGATGTTGGGGACGGGAAAAACGCAATGGCACATGTTTTGCAGAGTTGACAAGGAGCCTGTGTCATGTGGGATGAAAGTGTGTTGTCTTTTTGTTGAGGGGATGTATGGGAATGAAAGTGTGTTGTTGTTGTTGATGGATCGTTCTGGGAATGAAAGTGTGTTGTTGGTTGATGGACATGTGGGAATTAAAGGTGCATTGTCAGTTGTTGAGCTTTCATAGGTGTTAGGGTGTGTTGTCGGTTGATGAAGTGTTCAAAAGAGCTTTGATGACTCACCAACTCTTTTTAAATAAGTGTTCGTTTTCTTTTATGTATGGAATGTGATATTTGGTTTGTTTCCAAAATAAAAGATCATGATTTTTTTCTCTTTTATTTGGTATTTAATTTTGTATGTTTAGTTGAGTCTTTTATGGATACAATTGACTGCAGTGTTTTTTCAGGTTATGATGTTTATTATAAACCTGCAATTAAATTTTCCCAAAAAAGGAAGACGTTCAGGTGTAGTGTGTTTAATAAAAGTTGTTTTGCCTATGTGTGAAGAAGGTTGATATAAAGTATGATAATATTTGTGTTTCATATGATAAAAAATGTTTGGAACATTGAAAGATGTGTTATATATAAATATGTTCCTCTGAGTGGTCACCCTTTTTATGCATATTTTGATTTAGACAATGGAATTCATGTACTTGAAGAGATTAACTGATATTTTGTTACAAAATGATGTTATGTGATTCTTTGTGGTGACTTGAATGGTAGATAATTGAAAATTTCTTTGAATCTTTTGATGATGTAGGTTCAATATTTCAGCATGTGCCAGTTTGTTGCTCGAAGATAGTTGCCTGAAACAATATGGAAAGATGCTTCTGAATTATGTGTACCACTTTAGATTTGAAAAAATTCTAAATGGGTAGTAATGGCAACCCTTAAAAGGTCGCTAAACAACATCTTGATTGGGAAGTACATAAATAATTTTTTTTTATATTATAAGCGAATTTTTTCCCTTGGTAGATACTGTGAAATTGCGTATTGAACGGTCGATTTGACATTTGCCTTTAAAATTTAAAGGTTTTTTTCCCAAATAAAATGTAAAAAGAAATATAACACGATGCAGTATTAAAAAAGGTTATGTGGAATAATGAGAATGGGACTATTTTGTGGTTCAAATGAAAACATTCTCAAACAAAAATTAGTAGTGCAATTGATCTAATTTACAATGATAAAATAGTGATTTGGATTTTTTTTAAAAATGTATGCAAGATTGTGCGAGTGTTGAAGAAGCTTTCCCCTGTTAATAAAAATAATAAAAAGCGATCAAATGATTGGTTTGATAAAAATGTAGAACAAATAGAAAAAGTTTTAGGAAAATGTTACATAAATCGCCAAACCAAAAATTTTAGAGATCGTCATGAATTAAAAAATGTAAAGTGGTATAAAAATTGTTGGATAGAAAAGAAAAAGTATAAAAGGCCCCTTATTTCTAATTCGTCAAGAAATTTCAAATCAAAAAGAGTTATGGAGTAATAAAAGGAAAGTTCTTTTAAAAGAAAACCTAAAAATGAAATAAGTCTTGACATGTTTTTTCGCCATTTTCAAACCCCTTTTAGAAAGGGAGACAAATGGCAAAAATTGCCGGGGTTATTAAAATTTTGAGTAGTTGACAATAATCCCCCAATTTTTAAGAAGAAGCCTTTGCACTGAAAAGTTAAAATTGGTGGCCCCTGGGCCTGATGGTTATCAGTGAAGTATTCCAGATTTAAAATGACAATTTGTACTTTTTTTTTAGCTTTTTTCATCTTTATTTGATAGAGAAAATTATCCTCAGAGCTGGCTGTTTCATTTTTTTATTTGTTTAAAAAAGGCCATATTAATAATCCAAATTTCAGGGGTTTTTCATTGGTAACATAAGTGCAAATATTTAGTATATTATAAAAACTTTTAAAGGGAATGGGTAGAATTAAAATATCATGGTGATCATAGGCTGGTTTTAAAAAAGGTTTTTCCACTGTTGACCATGTTTGCACTTCTTGATTAGTACAAAAAATTTTCTTGATCAAGAACTTTATGTAGCCTTCAGATTTCGAAAAAATTTTGTAGTGTAAACAACATTTTGTGGCCTATCTTTTTGAAAATTAAGTCAAGGTAAATTATACAAAAATATAAAAGCATGTTGCCACTGTAAAATGTAGTTAAATGGCGCAAAAGACTGTATTAATTACAACAGGTGTAAAACAAGGGGTGTATGTACCTTACTTTTTTTCTTTTTTTCAATAAATTGGTTTAGTGTTTGTTGTAAGGTGAATGGGGCCACAATCTTATTGTGATTGGAAATTTTTTATTCTTTTTTCTGGAGATGATGTTGTATTGTTATTGAAAAATGTCATCGGCTACAGCCCAACTAAAAAAACTTGCACATGCTGCCACTTCTCTTTCCCTTTAAAATTTAAAATAGTTAAAAAATAAAATTTTTGTGTCAGAAAAAGGGGGGCCTTTGAGTGCGAGAGAAAATGGGGGTATGGGAAATACATAAGCAGTTGTCAAAGTTTACAATTTTTAGGAATTATTTTAGTACACATTAAGCTTTGTTCTGCTTTAAAGATCTCCAATAAAACAAAAAATGCATTGAAGTATAATGAAAAGATTGTCTTCTTTACAAAAAACCCTTTAAAAATTATTTCTAAATTAAAATTGGTGCTCAGGTCAGCCATTGTCGTAGGTGCTGAAATTTTGGGGATTAGGTAATGCCCATCATTGTGAACCCAAAATTGTTTCTTTAAAAAGGTTTTTATGCGTGTTTCTCTCACACATATCATCATCCCGTGACCTTGGCGGTCGTGGGGGGAACGAAAGACAAAAGCCCTGGTAAACCTCCTCCATCCATCTCGGGCCTGGCTTTTGCGCAGTGAGCTGAGTCATTCATCTGGGCCATACTCTGATGTTGTCCATCCATGACTTGTTCTGTCTTTTCCCCCTTTTCTGCACCTTCGAGTGTTCCCCGCGTACTGTTTTTTTCAAAGTGTTTTTGGCGGGGAGTGGCCCAACCCCTGTCATTTTTTTCTTGATGATGGTGAGAAGGGGGTTCCCGGGGACTGCCCGCGTTTTTGGTCTTGAAAATTCATGGTTTTGTTCTTCCAGGATTGCCAGAGTTTTTTTATGGCATTTTTTTTCAAAAGAGGTTTTGCAGTCAATGTCCAGGTTTCACTTCCCACAGCGATAGTCTGAATTTTGGGGTTTTTTTTGAGCTTTAGTTTGATTGGGAAACTGATCTTTTACTTTTCCCTTGGTGGTGGTTTTGTATGGACTGTTTCCTGATGACTTTAAAATTTCTGTAGTCGAATGCCCCCTTTTGGGTGTAGCGCCAAAGGGATTTAAAAACGTCTACCTCCTCCCCTTGCTGGCCCTTCTGTAAAATTTTAGCAGTGGTGTTGCCGTGCTGTTCACAATACTTTTCTTTTCCGAGTACCTCCACCCATATGCTCCATCGTTTCGTCTGGTCGTAAAGATCTTTAGCTTGGTTATTCCGCCCTAGGCAAAATCTCGGCAAACCCCAAAATTTTTGAGGGGGCTGCGCCATGGAGTGGGAGATGGAAGTCATGGAGGGTCTCTTCATAAAGTTTTCCAAAAACAGATTAAAAAAGGCTGGGGATAACGGATCCTTGTCGGACCCCAAATGTGGTTTTGAAGTAGTTCCCCCCTGATTGTTCGAAGGACGCCTGCTTCGGGTTGTATAGTGTTGAAAGGTTTGCATAGTCCTTCTTTAATGCAAACATTCTGAGGACCCGCCACAGGCCTTCGTGCCAAACCCGTCGAAAGCCCCTTTTTAAGTCGATGAAGTTGGGACAGGTCTCTATGATGTTAAGATGTTTTTCCCCTCGGGGTGACGTTAAAAATTTTGTTTGATTGTGCCCCCCTGCCCTAACCCCCCTTTTCCTCTGCAAGGGGTTTTTTTGTCCTCTGCGTTTATAGGCGCATCCCAATGGTTTTGTTTATGGTAAAAATAATAAATATCAATTTTACATAAAATTTGTTACAAAAAAACGGTTTGGCTTAGATTTTGGAATGGCGAGGGAAGAATTTCCTTTTGGGGTTTAAAAGTTTTTAGAATTGATTTAAGGAAAGAATAACTGGGGTTTGAGTACTGTCTTCTAATAAACTGGTTTGGTGATGGGTGGTTAAATCAAGGTGTTGGTTTGTAAATGGATTCATTTAAATTTTACGTCAAAATTTAATTTACAGCAATGGCAAGTGGGGGGACACATTTAAAGTAATGAAAGATTTTGTCTGTATAGAAATTTTCCCCTTCACAGATTGAAATTATTTTGAACTTGATTGGATTTGCACTTTAAAATTTTTATGACCAGATTTGATTAGGTGTTTCGATTTACCCCGCTTTTCTTTAGATATAAAGACTTTAAGGATAGTGATTATTTGTCCATTTTCAAAAGATAAGAAGATGAGTACACTTTGGCTTGCGTCCCGCTTATCAAGAATTTGAGAAAAATTTTTTGTGCCAAAATATTACCGAAATATGTTTTTCAAAATAAACTATCTTTTATCGGTTTGACACAAAAGGGACGGAAATTTTTCCCTTTTTTTTCTGGGTTTTA
>CM054160.1:27333863-27435075 GCA_028751875.1 Rapana venosa | reverse complement strand
AAAATCAGAAATCTTTTTTTCATCAAAAGGAGGGTTTTTTGTAATAACGTTGTTTGTCTTTTTCCCTTTAATCCAAGGGATTTTTAAACGTCCGAGGGATAAAGGGAAAATTTCCAAATGTTTGTTGCGCCATTTTTTTTCTAAAGTACAAATAAAAAAAAAATAATAGAATAATGAAGACAAAATTTTAGATATGGATGAGTGTTTAGGCCACTGAGATAATGAAGCAGCAAACAACGTAACACCCTTGCATTCGTCAAAAGAAATTATTAGAAAAAAGGTTAAAGATTTTCACACAATTTTGGGGAAAACCCAACGCCAGAAGACAGACCATCTGACTTATAACAACAAAGCAATCAGCTGTAACTGACCGGGACAAAAGGGGTTTTATTAAAAAGAAAAAAACCCCCCATCATTTTTACAAAAATACCCAAACAAGACAAGTTTGCTAGCAGAAAAATTTGGGTTTTATAAGCCTGCAAAAACAACGCCTCGCAACGTTGCACAACACAAAATGCGAACAAAACCTACCAAAAAATTGAAATCTACCACTGAAACCACACTAGCAAACCAAAAACTGAAATTCTAAGGGTTTGGAAACAGCTTCAAAAAACAACGAAACCGCACAAAAACAAAAAAGAAAACCCCTACCCTTCCAGAAAAAAGGGGGCTCAATCAAGCACTCAATATTAGGGGCAACGAAAAATAATTTTAGCAAAAGCTAGGCATGTAGACTCACCATAGAACTAAAAAGAAAAGCATGGGGGCAGAAAGCAAATTTTTGCCGGAAGTAAAAGAAAAAATCACACAGCTCAAAAAATCTGCAAATAACCCAACAAGATAGGGGGGTCTTAAACAATAAAGACAACAACACAACTCAGGTTACAGAAAAAAGAAACAATCCACCGCTTTCTTATGAAAATACACAGCGGAAAGAACCCTACACTGTTTGGCGAAAAGGGAAAAACCATTTCATATAAAATCATTTCTGCAGGAAGCACACTACCCCCACCAGCCCACCCCACCACCCCCCGCCCCCACAAGGCACGGGCTGGGTTGGAAACAACTCACCACTTACTACCATTAAAAAAAATTTACCTAAAGGGTTTGGCGACGCATTTTCCCTGGATAAATGGTTCTGTTTTAGCGGCTATTTCAACAGCGGAAAATTTTGTAGGATTTATTTCAGAGCATTTGTGGGCGTTACGGTTTTAGTTGTTGGTTTTTTCTTTTCAAAAATAAAGATAAGCAAGGCCGCTTAAAACAAGTAATTTGTTTAAAGCAGTTTTTTCATCATAGTGACGTCCTTAAAAGGGGGAATAATTATTTTTTTGTTTGCCGGGGTGGGGTATTTTTTTCTTTCCCCTGTTTTTGCTCTTTGTTGGGATACACTTTTTGCGCTGGGTATTGTTTAAAAACTTTCATTTTTTTCAAGCTGCAATCATTCCAGCATAAAAAATTTTGTTTTGTAGTTTTTAATTTGTTCCTATTTGTAACGCATTTGGAACAGCAAAAAAACCATGTCCTATAGCAAATCTCCCTTAACCCTGCATAGTAAAGAACTCGGGATAATGCTTGACTTGAGGGTAGGTCAACGGCCAGTTAATCTGTTTTCAAGATTTGCTAGAAACTCTTCGTAGACCAATCCATGGCGCAGTGGTTAGCCCCTTGGTTTACGACTGGAAGGTCCCGGGTTCGAATCCCAAAAGATAAAGGGTTTTTGGGGACTCCGGCCGGCCCACCCAGAGTAAGTGTGTTGTGGGCTCAGGGGAAGATGGCCACACAGTCAGTTTTCATCCATTTAACGGATCAATTGAAGTGTTGCCAAATTACCTGCCCAAACCTGCAGGTGTCTGTACTCTGGGGGCCCGTTGACGCCGGAATTTTAAATTATAAGCGAGATAAACCCGTCAATATCTCAAAGATATGCACTTCCAAGCACATCATTACTCACCTCATTGAAAGGGACCTTTTTGTGGTTGCCACCTGGGGGGGCAACCACTCACTGGCTCCGCGACGACTAATACTGTCTTATAGGGGCTTAGTGGGGGTTTGCCTGCGTATGTTAGCCAAACAGGCACCACTGAACACCCCAAAAGTGACCCAGCACAGTGCGGGGCCCCCCTGGCGGGGGCCCCAGGGTGCCTAAGTGATGGGCTCCCTGTGATTTTCCGACCCGAGGATGAGACATAAAAAATCTGGTGTGGGTGGGGGGGAATTTGGAAGAGCGGTGTGGAACAGTAGGAGGGGGGTCGTCAGAAGAGAGGCAGAAAAAAAAAAAAAAAAAAAAAGAAACTGCTTCTGTGCATCAAACCAGTGTTACCAATTATATTTATCTTGTCGTCCGTGCACCAAGCAGCCCACCATAGTCCGAACAGAGTCATTAATCCTCCTAACCAGGCTTGTTAACCCTCACTCTTATAAAGAAAAAAAATCGTCCATGCATACATTGATTTGCTTTATTTAAACCCCAAGAACAACTCTTCCCCACGGGAAAAGATGTTTTTGGGAGGCCACCATTAGTTTACCTCCTGTCACACCCCACAAATACAGAGTCCACATGCCATGTTTTTTCCTTGTTTGTCTAAACAGTCTTAGAACAATTTTGAACTTTGCACACCCCAACGCCTTCAGTTAATCCACATTAAAGGGGTTGAAGTTACTATCAGTGGGCATGGACCTACAGCTCAATAACACACGCCAAAACTGATAAACACATGAAACCTGTACACAACTTTACAAACGGGTTTAGAGGTTCTTTTGGGGTCACATATACACACCCCAAAGCCCGAGTTGCCAGTGTTAAAAATTTTTAAGGGGTTTTGATAGAACTGTATAGGTTAGACAACCAGCTTTTGCATGGCATCTCTGGTGGTTTAAGTATGATTTTCGTGGTTGGGAATTTTTTACTTGAAGATCAATTTCCTGACCCAACATCACTTTTTAAAAAACCAAGTTTTTGGGTATCGAACCACCCTATTTTGCATCTTTAAATTTTATTTATTATTCAAGTAGATAAAATTTTTTAAACAAACAAAGATCCAGTCAGGTGCCTTTTTTAAACTAGCCATCCTTTGACAACCGCTGCAACATAAAACTTTTTGCTTTGCATAGGTCTCTACAAATATCTGGACAAACACAACAGCACAACAACTGGTTTAAAAAGTATATCCTAGAACTAGAGCTTAATACTTTTACTGTGCAAGAAGGTTTTAGTTTTCGCACCGGGAAAAGGAGCTTTTTCGCCCACGGGTATCACACTAAAACTCAACCAAGCTACCCTAAAGTAACTCTACAGACTTTTCACTAGTTTTAAGTGCCAAAAAACGTCTACAGAAATGCTTGGTTTCGGGAAACCATTAGAAAAGGGGCCCCTGATGGTGGAAGAAGTTTTGGTACACTTTTAATGATGAAAAGGGGACAAAAACCATTCGGTGAAAGACCCTTGACTTGGCAGAAAAACTTTTTGCTTTTTTACACCTTCTCAGTTAAACACAACACAAAACCAAGGGGTGACAAGGGCTTCTTCCTCTCAGTCCCTTCTGACTCAAAGAACCTTCCACCAGCAAGCAATTACGTGAAATGCAGCCAAACTTTTACTACATTTTAAATTCAAAGAGCAAAAAAGAAGCTTCCAGAAACTCTGAATAAAATCAAAGACGCGCACAAAGAACAGTTATTTAAAAAAATGTACATTTACTTAAAAAATAAAATAATAAAATCTAAATACTACAAACCATGTCACGGGGGTCCCTAATAAGAGCCCTAAAACCCCAAACAAAAGGCTAAAGATTTTGGGTGAGTACAAGAGTTTGAAAAGGGATGGGGAATTGGTGAATTTACACTTTTGAGTAACAAAGAGGTACTACAACGCACAAAATGAAAGAAGCAAGAAACCTCGTTTCCAAAAACTTGAACTTTTGCGTAATGTTGAAGCTAAGCTTGCAAGATTTTACTTACAAAAAACATAAAACAATAAATGGCACTAAAAACCACATCGACTGACAGATCAATTTTGAGTTTTTTAGCCATAACCTCAGCCCCGACAAACTTTCGAAAAGCCAAATGCGGACCAGTAAACAACACTAGCCAAAAAAATCAGCCACAAAAGAAGTAAGATAAAGATTACAGAAAAGGGCACGTTATTTGTTCTAAAAAGACCAGTGACAAAACCCATCACCACTTTCTACAATCCTTCCAACTTTTCCTCGATATCAGACACTTTGGGTGTTTGTTTGGGGGCAAAGAAACAGAGCTATTTTTGTTCGGAGGGATTTACTATTAACTGCAAAGACCCTCCGTTGATCCCCCTCAATTTGCTTTTGCATTCGGAACGCTGCGGTGACAATAACATTGAAGGGAACATTTTCCATAAAAAGTCAATTTGCCCTAGCCCCACCACAGCTACCAATTACAACCCTAAATCTACCCACATTCCCTTTGTGCACTTTTACACAATTTGAAACTCCCCGACAATAAATTACAAGACACTGATGAATACCAAAAAAAAATTACACCGTTTTTTTTTAAACAAAATAAGAAGAAGAGACGTCTGAAAAATATCCAAAAGTTCCTAGTGCACCAATCCTAAACCTCTTAAGAAATCAATACCTCTGTTTGACAAACTTTACACAGTTTCAGCATGACATTGAGCAACAACTAGCAAAGTATACAAAATCGGGCGAGGTACAGTCAGCATTTTACTGTTTGACCTTTTACAACGGGTACGCAACTCTGTCTACAGCTGCAGCAGGAACAGCATTCTCTCTTGGGCACGGGAATTGCGCCCTCATCAATAAAAGGGGGCTCTGTTTCCCAATCAGCAGGACCGTTCATTTTCACACGTTTTTTCGAAAATTTTGTGCTAAACTAAAAAACATGAGGGGGGTTTTCCTGACTTTAGCAAGCTAAGCTAAATTTAGACCATTATTAGCAAAGCCTAACAGATTACACAATACAAAGAGGAGTTAAAAGTGTTTTCAGTGACTACGAACTAAAGCAACCAAAAATTTCGACCTCCAGAACAAAATCAAAAAGCTATCCCGGGGACATTGACTCAATAAAAAAGGAATTTTAAAAAAAAAAGGGGTTCTGCTTGGCCAAACAGTGCTTTAAAGGATCACTGAGTACTCTTTTAAAGGACTAAGAATTACCTGGGGTAGATTCACCCTACCGAGCAAAACAAAAAAACAAAAGAAATTTTAATTAAAAATTAATTTTTTTCTTACTTAATTAGAGATTTAGTTGGGCCAGTATGGACAAAGTTTCAGACAATAGACAAAAGTTACACAAGCACAAAACGGGGTACAAAGCATTAAAATTGCAATCCCCAAAAATACCAACAACCTAAACATGATCCACCATAAAGTGCATTTTGGTTGCGAAATTTTATACAACACGGCAAAAAAAGATAAACAATTAACTTCAGGGGCAAAAAACACAACAAGCACTAAACTCATTTGAAGACTCAACACAACATGGCAAAGAGATATGCGAACTTCGAACTTCTGCAGAAACGCAAAAAGGGGGGACGGGATGGACATTTGGAAAGGGTTTTTTTTTCGCATAAAACAAAGCAAAAAAAGTTTCATCCCATTGTTGGAAAAATTTACTTTTCCCTTGCCCCCTGATTTTTGAAACAAAAGGGCTGGCAAACATTCAGAACAAAAGATAAAGTGTTTTATGTGGTGTGTCTGGCTAAACTTTTTCTTTTAACAAAAAATCAGGAGAGTTTCAAACTATCAGAACCGTACAATTTTATTCACACATTGACTTTCCGGGGCGTTAGGAGCATTGAAAAGTTTGGGGAACTAAACCCCCCATCAGGTAAATGTGTACCCTGGGAAGATCGCCCCCTATGACCCACAGGAAAAACCACTTAGATCCCAAAAAGGTCCCCACAAAGGTAATCCTGATAAAACCATGTACCCCTTTGGAAGTAAACAAAGAAGTAAAAGCTGCTGTTCAGGGGCCAAAGATATATAAAAATAAGATAGAAGACAAGTTTGGGGAGGAAAAATTTTTTCTTCTGCATGGCGGGAAAAAAATATTCTGCAGTAAATATGGTGGGTGCCAAACATGGGGCAAAGTCATTTGCAGGGGTATTGATAACAACTTACCAACCATCAAAACACATTTTTTACTCGCTTTGAAAAGCATGATTTCTCAATGAATTAAATGATCTAAGAAATCCCGTTTCTGAAAATAGCGCATTGTTGATAAAAGAAATTTCTGTAACACTTAAAGGAAAAAATTTTAAAAAATCCCCCCCAGACGGTATAGTGGAAGAACCCTAAATTCTGCGCATCTGAGCTTGCCAGTGCCCTTTCAACACCTGTTCCGGCCTCACTGGAAACTTTGTCAGTTTCCGTTTTTTTGGAAAAAACTCCAAATAAACCCTTTCCAAAAAAACCCAATCCTTCTCGGCCAACGTTTTTTGCCTTCTCTCACATTCTTGTGATAAAACCGGGAAAAAAGATCGAAAAACCCTTCTTTCTGCTACAGGGGAAAACCTTCCCACGCAATTTGCATACAGGTCTCGGGGGGTTCGAAACCCAAAACTTTTAGGGGAACAGTTGTATACCACTTGAAACCCTGACCCATCCCCAAAAATATTGTTCGCTGATTTAGTTCAGCTTAAATACAATCAGCCCACTTTTGTTTAACAAAAAAAATTTAAAAAATTTGACAGAAAATCAACTTGTTTGGGGCTGATTAAATTTTTTAACCCAAACAACCACGCGTGTTTGGGCCAACAAAAACTTTTTCATTAGATTTACCTGCACTGGTTCTCCGCGGGGGTTGCGTCCTCTCACCACTTGTACATTCTATACACAGATGAGCAGAAGCAACTAGGGAAAACCCTTTCTGGGAAAGTTCGCAGACAAATGCTCTGTTACCCTCTTATCCGGGTCAGTCTTAACCAGGCCAGCCCTCAAAAGATTCTACACTGGGGACAGGCCCATCGACTAAAAGTTTTTAAAAAAAAGACCGCCTATCGACTTTAAAGACAGGGGAAAACCCCAAAAAATATTATCCATAAAAGGGTTAAAACGTTTTTAACTAAAATCGGGGAAATGTTTTTTGACCCAATTAAACTGGGACTTAACACTGACCTATTTTCAAAAAGGGGCAACAACGCGTATTTTTTGGGAAACTGAACCATTTTTTTAGACAAAAAGAAACCTTTTCCTTTTTTTTACATCTTACAAAGAGTTTTCTAAGTTTTTCTTCATTTTGTTGGGACAATAACCTTAGTGTTAAAAAACAAGAATGGCCCCCAAGAATTTTAAAAATTTCCAAAATAATTGGAAAAGAAAAAAGAGACCATTTTTCTGCAAACAGCACTTGACCAAAGCCACAGCCTTTTGGGTGATCCCTTTTATGTTTGTTTCCCGAGTTTTTTAAAGTTTTCCTTTGGAACGCCGTTTCAGGCCATCAGAAAAACCCAAAAGAAAAAGAAATTCTTTTGTCCATAGCTTCGACTCTGAATTTACAATGATGTTTATTTCCTAGTTCTTACATTTCTCGAATTATCGCCTGATTTTCATTTTAGAGGTGCAATACAAATTTTGTGTGTTTGTGTTGTGTGTGTGGGTGCTGGGGGGGAAATAAGTCTGGTTCAGTCAACTTTTTTTAAAACATTGAAATTTAAATGGTGTTGGTGTGGGTGTGCGTGGGCGGTTTTGCACACAAAACGTAAATTGCGTGTGTATGCTGCGTATATGCTGCGTAAAAAAATTTTAGCTTCTAGTCAATGGGTTTAAAATTGTGTTCACAATTTATGTTTGTGCCATGCGCGCGTTGTTGGGGTGTGTGTTGTGTGCGTGACATTTTTTTTGAAAACCAAATGAAAAATAGCTTTTTTCTTTGTATATTTGATGAGTATCAATCTGCCCCTCATATTGTAATTCCCTTCAGGGGATTAAAGTTTTTTTTGGGGACTTACTTTGATTCTTCTAGGATAAAAACCATTATCATTATACACCTTAAAACAATGAGTAGACTTTTGCACGACAACAAAACTCACCCCAAACAAGAGTTTTTGCAGACGATCTTGGTTTTTTAAAACCTCTTTACAGGGAGCAACAAACACAGACAACTTGAAGAGTGGACCGAAGCCAAACACTGAACTGTAAACCCAAAACCAGAAGCAAGGGGTTCTTCAAAAATAAAAAAGCACAAAAGAGTCCCATTTAGTGTATCTATTTTAGTCATCATTTTGGCCCCTCCCAAAGGGGCCCCACCGGAAAAGTGCCTAAAACAGTCTTACTCATAAACACAAAGTCTTTCCTTTGCTTATGTTTTTTGGGTTTGATCAGATGGGCCACTCAACCATTCTTGACAAGGACCCGACCGGGTAACTTTTTCTTTAAACAGAAAGCCAATCAAACCACTACCTCAAAGAAACCTAAAGAGATCATTAAACAGAAAAGACCAGGGAAAAGTAGCTTCTGCTACACATTGCTGGATTTGTGGGAATTTATTAACACCGCAGGGGGCAGACAACCACAGCAGAGATCATACCACATCCGGTAAGTTTTTGTGGGCCACATATAAGTGTAATCTACAAATAAAAGTAGATCCCAAAACGGAA
Organism: Rapana venosa; assembly: GCA_028751875.1. Taxonomy (NCBI): domain Eukaryota; kingdom Metazoa; phylum Mollusca; class Gastropoda; order Neogastropoda; family Muricidae; genus Rapana; species Rapana venosa. The sequence goes on along the minus strand of CM054160.1, from coordinate 27,426,479 downwards.
GCTGCCAGCTTCTTTTAAATCTAAGAGGGTAAAAACTCACACCTAATCACAGGCAGTAACGATGATAAAGGCTTTCGCATTGCTCATCATCAGAAATACCGACTTTTACACTAAATACTTGTCCCCTTCTTTGATTCACACAACACTGATGGGGGTCTCTAAGTCCGTCTCACCCTGGTACTTTTTTTATTACAGAAAAAAACTTTCCCCACAAAGCTTGCAAGAAAAAGGGGCTATCCTTAGGTACATGGACCCCTTGGGGAAACTTTAGAAAAAATTGCCACGAAAAAAAGCATTCTTTAGCAGATTTAGGGGTAAGGAATCAGTGATGATACTCGCATCCAGTGGGGATGGGGAAAAGAGCAGGGGCGAGAGGGGGGGTTTTCCCTGAACATATCTATTCTGAGCATGTTTGCTTCTAGCTTTGAGAACTACGAAAGACTGGCATGAAACATATGGGCTAGACCCATCACACTTTCACACACGGGAAAGTCTTGGATGCTTTCTTAAGTTTACTGGGGGCAGATTGATTTGTTGTCTGATTTGCCAATGCTCCGAATGATTTAGGAGGGGGGCTGGTGGGACAGTAGACATCGCACAACTACTGTAAGGCCAACAACAAATATTTAGAAGACTATAATCCACAAAGCTTTTAACACATCATTTATTGGACGCAAAAAATCTAAAAGGGTGGGCGATTGCATCACACCAAAGAAACTTTCTTGTTTAATGGGCCTTTTTCTTGATGAGACTCAAAAGCGTTGTCAAAAATGGGGCCCGATCAAGCAATGGGGTGATCTTAGAATAGATTTAGTCCCCCCATGAACTACTATTTCACAATGGCTACCCAATGGGGTGCAGAAAGGGCCAAAACATCTCCAAAAGAACCCCCCAAAGCTTTTACCAAACTTTTAAAAGACAAGCAATTATGGTTTGTCACTACAGACTGCTACGTTCTCCTAACATGGGTAATTCTTACTACGTTCTCGACATTGTGTTTTGACCAAGAGCAATTTATGAAACCTACATCAAGAACACTGATCTGAGAAGAAGGCAACCGATCATAAAAAAAGGGTTACTTTAAGCTCATGAACAACCGCTTTGGTAAAACAATGGAAACCCCACAAAAGAAAAGATGTCAGACATCCAAAAAAAAAAGAAGCCCTAAAGCTAACATCAAAACCCCAACTATCAAACTACACATTCCTGACATCTGTAGGCATCATGAAAAAGAAGTTGCAGGTTAAACTAGACAAACCCTACATTGGGGGTTTGTGTGCGGAGCTGTCAAAACTGTTATCTGGAGTTCTTGTATGATTACTTCAAGTAAAATCCGCGTAAGGCTTGTACACAGACACAGACTCTTTCATCCAGACATACCCACAGAAGATAATACAAAGACCTTTTAGGGATTAGCGCTGGGGTCAGAGCATGGAGACACCAGTGATTATCCCAAAAACGTCCCTTGCATTTACAGTAAACAAAAAGGGTTATTGGTAAAAAAGGGTAGATGCGGCCTATTACAAAGAATAGTTGGGGCTGAGGCCAAAAATTTTAAACGTTGCAACCCAAAAGGTGTTTTAAAAAAAAGGGAAAAGGTGTTGGCAAAAAGGGGGGGTCAAAACAACATCATCATGATCTAAAAGAGGCTCTCTTTGAAGGTAAATATTTCATCATGACAACCCAAAGCCTTGCTCAACCCCGCACCAAAACAAACAACTGTGGGTTTGAAAAAAGACATTTATTTCGCAGGGTACAAAACGATAATTCTTCACCAAGCACTCAACGCACTTGGACACTGGAGAACAAAGTAATTATTAATTTAATTTTTTTTTTTATATTTAATACGATTTAAAATTTTGATTGAAACTCACATGGATTGTTTACTTTTTATCAAATACATGGGAGGGTCAATGCCTCGTCCCCCTTTTTCGTGCACATTTTAAAAATTTGGCCAGAAGTAGAAATAAAAATTGATCATGCACAAAAAAGAGGTGCTAAAAATATTTTAGGATTTCATATGAGAAGGTCCAACCCCTTCAGTGTTTTTGAAAAATTTCCCAAAATTGAATAACAAAAAAAAAATAAAGAGAACATACATCACTACTTCTGAAAATAGGGCCTACCTTTCTAAACGGGACAGATTTGGGAGCACTAGTTGCAGTTTCCCCTTTTAACAAAAACCCACGTGGTGCAGGTAAAACAAAAAAATAGGGATCCATCCCCACACTTTTTTATTTCATAAGTGTCTAAGCTCCAGATGGATCTGTTGCCGTTTGTGACTTTTGCGGCTTAGCTTCCCAGGGGCATACAAAATCTCATTTCTTCCCAAAGGGAATTAGTTTTGCTTAGAAGGTTTGTTTTGGGTTTTTGCTCTGATTGTTTTCCTTTGATAGCTCCACAGGTTAGTTACTCAAGTTCTTTTCCTCAAAACTGCAGACAGTCTTCTTTCCCCTCTGTATTTCGTGTGCCTGGACAGATTTCTTGGGGGGTACATACAAACAGTCTTTCTGCAAAAAGCTTGTTTTAAAAATTCAACCAGTGCTTTAGATCTTGTTTCCCGAACCTCTTTTATTGCAAATCCATGCTTAGTAACATTTTATTAAATGCTCCTTTAAAACTCTTTTTCCATCATCACACTGAATAAGTCTGGGTATTTTAGGGTCCCGACATAATTTCCCTGCAAAGCAACTGCATTCGGGTTTACTCTTTTTATAAGGGGGTCTGCATCTTTTTTTAACCTAAACTACTCCACCACAGAAGACTACTTATACCCTTTCTTTTTGATGTGCAGGGGGGTAATAAAAATTTTTATCTGATGAGTTCATTTGGGTTTATTTGATGAAGGAGGTCATTAATCGCCTTGGTGCAGGTAAATGATCTCCTTTTTGCTTGTTTAGACACCACTTCTTGCTACTTTTCCCCAACTTTTTCTGCAATGCTCATTTTTGGGAATAGCCGCTGTCCTTTCCATACCATTTTGGGTAGTAGATTTGGAGTTGGCATCCATTGTTCTAATAAAAAATTAAAAAATTTTCCTAGGTTTAAACCCAACCCCCTGTCTAAAAAAATCTATTGTCAGCCCCCCCAAAAAACAATCCGCCTGTCTTCGGGTTTTTGTGGGGTTTGATAAAATCACAACTGGCTAGTAAATAGGAGTATTTTTTTGGGCCCGTTACAATGTTAAAACTTTTTTTTGCCGCGTCAACTAGAAATGTTTTTTTCACATGTCCTTGTTCACAAGTTTTCATTAATAAAACTAACGTAATTCTTTGTCTTTGTATTTGCCCGACTCGTTCAGTTTTTTTCTATTGCTTTTTCTGCCTCTTCCTTTCTTTGTCGTATTTGTTTAGAAAACAAGTATTCGCCTGTAAAAGCAAGTGCTTTTAAAACACGCCACCAACCCTCATCACTAAAGAAAACCCTTTCTTTTAGGGGCTAATATTTTCTGGAATAATTTTCCCGCTTTAAAAACCCGGGAAATCTTTGTACAATGGAGCGTTACAAAGGCAACAAACTTGGCGCTGTCTCAAAGCATTTTTTTTAAAACCCAAGGCCCATTTTTTGAAGGCTCTTCCCAACATAGTTAAAACGGGCACAAGACTGCCCAAAAACGGGAGCGTGGTAGACCAGATTGACTGCTGTCTTTTCTGTACTCAATTTCTACTATAAGTATAAATTTTTTAATTTTTAAACTATTATACATGAATGGTTGTTGTCAGGGTTTTGCTTTTCAAGGTTGTGGCTGGTTTGTTTTTGGCTTTTTTTCATGTGTGGTTTTTTGTTTTGTTGGTTGCTTGCTGCCCTACTCAAGGCTGTATAACCAATTCCCCAAACTGTTAACCAATATTAATAAGACTGATGTTTGTTTTTGGGGGGCTGTGTCTTTTTTCTGGTTTCTATAGGGGTTTGTTTTTCTAATGTTCTCCAATAAACTTTTGCTTTGCTTGGTTGCTAAGTTTTTTTCGTCGACCACTGCAACCTCTTTCCCCTTCAACTCTCCAGGTTTCTTTTTTACAGATGACACTTGTGTAAAGAAGGGGGTTTTTCTTGGTTTCGGGCATTCCCTGTGCTTCCCTGTTTGGTTTGTGGGGGTTCGTTCTTTCCCTCTTTTTCCCATTTTGGGTTTAAAATTTTTTATGATTTTAAGTTACATACTACCTACGGTGCTAAAAGAGAGCCAAAATGGAATACAAATCACAGCCAATGCCCCTTCTAGACAAAAAGGACCTTGGAGAGGTCATATGCAAGCAGCTTGATCCACATTAAAAGACCCTACTTTTTGCTTTTGCATATAGGCCAATAAAAAGTATGCCCTAGGCTTTTCACTATCTTTGCTCCAAAAAGTCAACCTATTAAAATATATTAATTCTTGTGGTGTAACGCGCACCTTTCAACTGTTTGTTGTGTTCAAATAATGCTTTTTTTTAACCCAAAACGCAGAGAGTACAAACTCCCTTCTTTTCCGTAAAAACTCTTTTCCCTATTTTTTTCTTCTGACTAGAACCCGTAATGTCTCAAAAAAAGATCCCCGCAATTCGTTGTCTATCTTTATCAAAATTTCTGGTAAAATAATTTGTTTTCTTTGACAAAATTTTTGATAATTGTTAAACAAAGTTTTGTGGGGGCTTTTTTATTTTTTGACAAGTTCTTTAAAAAGTTTCTTGTTTTAGTTCTTGTTTTAGTTCTTGTAAAGTTCTTGATAAGTTCTTGATAAGTTCTTGATAAGCGTTGAAAAGTTGTTGATAAAGTTTTTGACAAGTTCTTGATAAGTTCTTGATAAGTTCGTGATAAAACCCCTTGACAAGTTCTTGAAAGATTTTTGTCTAAGCATAAATTCCCATAATTTTATAGTTTTACCCATCAAAAAATAAATTAGTATTACTTTCAGTTTTAGTAGAGAGATAGGGAAAAAGCCGAGTCAAGGTAAAGTGCTCTTCAAACATACCTAGTTTTTATAAAAACATGGCAACTTTTTGGCCGAGAGGCCCCAGACGAATCGGCCCAAAGTTGCGGGTTTTATATAAAAACTAGTAAGATTGAAGAGCATTGAGCTTGACTGGGCTTTTTCTCTATCTCTACTGGACAGGGAGGATGACCTGGCAACTACTCAATATGTAATTGATATCCTGAATGAACATGGACCTCACCCCAGCTGGCGGAGGGAAGACATTTCGAGAGCATATCGTGTTGGCAGGCCCCAGACATGGAGGAACGAACCACACCCTATAATAGTTCACTTCTGCCGCTGGTCAGAAAAAATGGCGGTGATAGGTGACAGGAACTTGGGGACAATCTTCTGAAAGTGGAATAAAGGGTGGCCTCTGACCTCACAGCCCGCCAGAGAGAGGCGGAAAGATTTCATCGGGGCAAAGAAAAGATTGCCTACATTCACGGGGCAAACTGTAGTCAGAGAAAAACAAACTTAATCCTCAGTCTTATGAGCACAGACAACAGTTCCATCGCAAATTTTGCTCCCAGATAGAGGAATGGCCTTCTGAATGGGACAAAAATCATGCAGAGGAGAGAGATGTAGGTGCCAGGTACACTACAAGGAGCATCAGTGGGAGAAGGAAAAGAACCCGCAGAAATACCATGTTCCACATCCAAAACCCTAAAAATGGACTGAGGGTCGCCAGGTCCAGGCATACAGCAGACCCCCCCAAGAACACGGGGAACCCACGCTACAAGATTCAGCAGCAAAACTTAAAGGGAGTGGGACAGAGATGTAAGCATGGAGAACTGCTACAGTGATTCAAGGCAAGACAGTACAGAACTTGTGGAAAGCAACTTTAGCAAAAAGCAGGGAGTGGACAGAGGTACACCAGTTGTACCAGGTGCCCATTCTTACAGTGAAGTGGTGAGACATGAAAGACAGCCCAGGACAGCCAAGAGGGTTCCATCACAGAGAGCTGGCAGTAATTTAAACAGAACTGCTCCAGGTCGTTCAAGATACGGTGGCACCAAACCAGCTGCTGATTTCAGGAGGCATAAGAAAAACAGAGTACACAAAGTGGGCACTCAAGTAGATCCTGACTCCAGTGCAAATGGTGACCCAAACATAGATGAGGAGAATGGTCATGTGGGTGGAGTAGACTGTCATACAGATCATGCAGGAGAAACACCAAAGCAGAAGACCACTGACAACAGACCTAAAGACAGTAAAGACTGTAATGAGTGATGCAGTTATAAAAAATAATCTTTACAGGTCTGACAAAACCAATGGCAATGACTTGGACATGGATCCCAATGACATACATGACGAGACGGACGATGACAGACAACAAGGTGATCTAGATGTAACACTGCAGGGGCTGACAGAAGGTACTGACTATGACAAAGCAACTAAACGATGACATAGAAACAACATGGAAAACAACGGTGTGACTAAAAAGAAAGAAAGGGTGTCAATACTGGCCACCTTCAGACAGCACATGACACAAGCACTGAGGAACAGCTGGTCGCAGAGAGTTCCAACACACAAAACAACAACCCACTAGTCAGAACACCTCTTTTGCCCACAGCACAAAGCTGTAAGACCCAGACGTGCTGCCTCCCAGACGGGCAGAAACTAGGTCCAGCCGGGCCCAGAGGTAATGTTTCAGCTCGTCTAATAGCCAGAGCACATTACTGTTTCCCTTTAAGAAGGTAGCTACTGATGAGGGAGTCATGGACAGGGGTCTGGATCCAGGGTTTAAGGCAAAAGCTAAGGGGTAAAGGGCAGGTGCTCAGATGCTAGAAAATAGGGAATCGGCCGGGCCACAAGTATGATAAGGAGCAAGGTAAGAATGATCGTCTTAATGCAACAAAGAGCAAATCTCAAAGGCCAGTCAAGCTTATGGCACTTTCGGACCCTAATGTAAATACAAGTCATGTAAATTTCTGAATTACAATGTGCATGGTCTTTTAACCAAAATTAGATAACACGAAACTTTTTTTTAGTTTCCTTTTGAACTATGATGTTATTTGTCTAACAGAAACTTATTGGAACAGATTTTAACTTTCCTTCTTTCATGACTTTTTGATCTTTTTCTCCAAAGCTAGAAAGCTTTCTCGTCAGGGAAGGTATTCAGAGATTTTAAATTTGTCATGATCAAGAAATCATTGTCATCTTTTATTGAAATGTTGATGTTGAATATGGAAATACTATTGTTATAAAGATGTACAAAGATTTGTAAATACAAGCAAGGATTTTTTTTGTTGTGTGCCCCATATTTTTCCCCTCCATATGATTCCCCTTTTTTGGAAAACAAAGCGGGGGCATTTTTGGCATGGAAATTTTGGAACAATGCATACGGGACCTCCAAGTGAGTTATGGGTGTTTCTATCTTCTTTTAATGGGAATTTTTAAAATGCACGAACAGCAACTTACAACTATAGAAATTTTGAATGATAACAATGATTTTGAAAACTTTCAGGGATTTGTTGACTCAGAAATTCCCAAGAAATCACGGGATGTGCATACAATATATTTGGGAACCAACTTCTTGAATTTGCAATATCTTGACTGTGTTTAATTGAATTGGTCTTTTTTGAAACGTGCTTTGATGATAGCTGTACATTTAACCCCGTCGGGTTCAAGTACAGTAGACTTTTTCATTATTTCCCTTTGAGCTCTTAACATCTATTAAGGTACTCTCTTTAAATGTAGAAAATATGACAGAGTCTGATCATTTACCAGTTAGTATGGAAGTAGAGATTTCAAGCAACTTTTTGAAACCTACAGAGCATGGAAAGAGAAAATGAGCCTTTGACAAACTTGTATGGGACAAAGATAAAGAAAACAAATTTCTTAAAACTTAAAAAGAAAAGAGATTCAGAGTAGACTTTTGTTGGCTACAGATGCTCTAAATAATAAATGTAAAACTGCCTTGACATGTTTGAAAGTGTTTGAAAGATGCCAGTACTTGTATGACAAAAGGATTGGCATGCACAATATACCGAAATCTCCGTGGTTTGACAAAGAATGTAAAGTTTTAAAAAAAGAAAGCAGACCCAAAACTTAATCATTTCAGAGCAACTAGAATAGAAGAAGGTAATATGTGTATGTTGAGAAAGGAAACAGTAAAACAATTACTAAAAATCAAAAGCAGAACTACAGAAAGCAAAAAGCTGAATCCTTAGAAAAAAACATAACTAATTCTTCACAGTTTTGGCGTGAAGTTAGAAAATGGGATGTGCATCTCTGAGAGAGCATTCAATAACATTAGTACTGAGAACTGGTTTACTCATTTTAGAGATCTTTTCCAGAGTCCGAAGGAAATAATGAAAATTGGTAGTATTACAGCAGATCTATTGGAAGACACTGAACATACTTTAAATAGGACATATCCGAAACAGAAGTCACAGAAGTAAACCAAAACGAAACTAAGAAAAGCAAGTGAAATAGATGGCATAAGGGCTGAAATGTTAAAGGGGGGTAGTGCAGATGTGTCATGTTTCTAGTTAAGATGTTTAATGTTATTTTTTCATCGGGTATATACCCAAAGAGTGGTCAAAGGCAATAATTATTCCAATTAAATAAAAAAGGAAATCGTGATAACACAGATAATTATAGGGTGTTCATTGTTAAGCATCATTCGAAATGCTATACAACAATTTTGAACACACGTTTAAATATAATTTGGTTAGAAAAAAAAAACATGATTTCTGAAAGTCAGGCATGTTTTCGTAAAGGTTATTCCACTATCGACCAGATATTTAACTTGTATGCAGTTATTCAGAAATGTACACAAAAGAAAGGAAGGAAACTTTATGTTGCTTTCGTGGATTTTAGGAAAGCATTTGATTCTGTTCAACATGAAAAACTTTTGGAATGTATGAAAAAACAAGGTGTAAAAGGTAGATTTATGGTGTGTTTAAAATCAATGTATTGTTCACTGTTGTCATGTGTGCGTGCAAAGAACGAGTTCACAGAATTCTTTTACTGTCCTAATCAGAGTACGGCAAGGCTGCGGTTAAGCCCCACATTGCTTTTTTATATTCATAAATCAGCTATCTGACTATATGAATGCTGAAGTAAACATGGGATCCAGATTTTGCCAAGTTTATGGGAAATATTTGTACTGCTTTTTGCTGATGAGTGGCTCTCTTGTCAAAAGTGCACATGATTACAAAACCAGCTAACTGTTTTTACATAGATGTTGTGAAGACATGAAGTTAAACGTAAATGTTGAAAAAACAAAAATTATGGTTTTCAGAAAGGGGGTTATTAGACGACGTGAGCAATGGGTTTTTTGGTGGCAAAAAGCTAGATGTCGTGAATAATTATTGTTATTTAGGTTTGATTTCACAACGATGGGTAGTATGAAGAAAGGCACTGAACATTTGGTAATTAAGGGCAAAAAGGCAACTGCTCTATTAAATAATAATAATAATAATAATAATGTATGGAATTTATATAGCGCTGAATCTTGTAAAGCAACAAATCAAAGCGCTCAGATTTTACTTTAAGTCACGGCAGATTTCTCTCCGTGAAATTTGGGCCTTCCAGAAATATAAAGAAATGACTGCTTACACCTATTTAAAAATATTTGATGCTAAAATACAATCTGTTTTAATGTATTCGTCTGAAATCTGGGGGTTGAGTAAGTTAGATCATTTAGAGAAAGTCCATATGTTAGCGTGCAAAAGATTTTTAGGTGTCCCAGTGAGAACTCCTAATAAGATGGTTTATGGTGATCTGGGAAGGTATCCTTTATATGTAATTCTGTGTTTCGTCTTACGTATTGTCAGACTCCTTCAGATGGAAAATGAAAGGTTACCTCATAAAGCCTCGAGATGCTTCTTGAACTAGATAGAATTGAAAAGAGCTGGTATCAAAATCAGGGAAAATCAGTGCGAGAACGGGTTTCAGTTTGTTTGGGCTGCAACAGGTGTTGGAAATATCAAACGTTTTTGGGTCAATTTAAACAGCGACTTATTGACATTTCATTCAAGAATGGACTTCTACAGTTAGAGATCGTAATAGATTTTGGAAATTATAGATCCTTCAAAATGATTTTTGAAAGAGAAAAATATATACACGATATTGATCTGATTGCTTCAAGGGTGGCCATTTCTCAAGTTAGATTAACGTTCTGCCTCTAAATGCAAATATACATCGATATAGTGATCTATACAAGATAAAACCTGTCCTTTTTGTAAGTCAATAACTGAAGACAAATGCACTTTTTTGTTTGACTTGTCCCATGTAAATTCTGATCTCAGAGCTAAGTTTCCTTGGTGATTCAACTGAAATTCCTCCACAATGTTTTTTGCAGGTAGCAAACCCTCACCAGATGCTAGTGTTTCCGGTACTCCCATTCCCCAACAGGCAAAGAAATTATTCCTGAGCTTGTTTATTGATTAAACTTGCTGAATGTTACAAATGATTGGTGTAAACTTGACGATTACAGAGAATATGATGTCAATTGTAATAAAATTTTGGTTATGAATTTGAGCACCAAATAATCCTTGTCTTTAGTTTACAGTCTTGTGACCATGTACGATGATAGCAGAAGATTTTTTTCCCTCCAGTATGAATAAATCAAGCTTTATCATGGAAACATCTTCATATCAAGTGTTGTACGTCGAAATAGTCATTCTGATAGTAGTAACTTGATTATGATGGTGGGCGTAGTGGTTGCAGTGTTGATGGTGCTGGTGATATAGATGTTGAAGACGATTGTGGTGGTGATGTAGATGATGAGGACGTTGGTAGTGGTGATGTGGATGTTGAGGACGTTGGTAGTGGTGATGTGGATGTTGAGGACAATGGTCATGTAGATGTTGAGGATGATAATGGTGGTGAGTAGATATTGAGGATGATGGTGGTGTGATGTAGATTTTTGGTATATGGTGGTGGTGATGTAATATTGATTTTGATGGTGGCGGTGCTGTGGATGTTGAGTATATGGTGGTGGTGATGTAGATGTTGTGTATGATGGTGGTGTGATGTATGTTTTTGAGTATATGGTGGCGGTGATGGATGATATGATGATGGTGGTGAGTGGATGTTCAAATGATGATAAGTGATGATAATATAGAGGGTGGAGCTGATGAAAAAAGTGATGTGGACTGTAAGATGAAAGGGGGCTGTAGTGACGTGGATTTGAAGGTAATGGGGTGGGGGTTGTTGGGAAAAGTAGATATTGAAAATGAGTTAATTGATGAGGTTGTAAACGTGTGAAAAAGACGATGGGTGATGCGTATGGGTGAAAAATTATTGTGACGAAGATGATGTAGATATTGTACATGGGACGGCAATGGCGATGAAAATTCAAAATTATTAAGGCGATGATGATGTAGTTACTGAACCTGATAATAAAACGGATGAGGGAGATGCTACAAGGTGGTGTGACGATGATACAGATATTGATAATGAAACAGTGATATTGATGATCATGATGTAGACGCTCAGAAAGATGGGGGCGATGAATGGAAATGCTGAAGTTGATGTTAATGTAGAAGCTGAAAGTGATGATGGGGAGATGGTGGCAATGATGTGGATATTGAAGGTGACGATGGTAACGATGGTGCAGATTTTAGAGATGATGGTGGTGATGAGATTATGATTATGATGACAGATGTTTAAGATGACGATGGTGGCAATGATGTATATGTTGAAAATGTCAATGGAAGCGGTGGTGTGGATGATGAAGATAACGATCACGACAATAATGTAGATACTAAAGATGATGAGCGTGATGATGATAATTATACAGGCCAAAGAAGACGATGATAGTTTAGATAACGAGGAGAAAGATGTTTGTGATGATGACATAAAGTAATGATGGTTATGCTGATATTCTTGCTGCAGATGCTGCTATAGAAACATGAAGATACTGATAGCGATGGTGATGTAGATGCTGAAGAAGATGATGGGGATGATGATGACTAGAAGACTAAGAGTGTGATTCTGTATGCTTCCAGAAGTGGGAATGCCAAATGGATAAAATGCTTGCTGCTGTGATCTATACCTACCCCCCTGCCCGAAACAGTTTTGTATATGGCCTAAGGCCGAAGTACAATAAAACTTTTCAGTGTTCATGTTCAGTGTTCACTATTCTCTCTCTCTCCCCTCTCTCTTCTCTCCTCTCTCTCTCTCTCTCTCTTTCGCTTTCTTCACCTTTGTTTTCAATTCTTTCTTCCAAAGGCTATCAACAGGCAAAGAAACTTTCTCGGCAGGGAAGATACTCTGGAGGGTCTAGTAATGTTCGAAAGTCTTCAGATTAATGTACAGCTAATCCCTTGAATATTGAAAATAAAGGTGGTTTGAAATTAGATAAGATCTTTATGTACAGGTAAAGATATTATGTTATTATGGCAATGTACCTCCCATACTCACACTTTTTGGAGATCACAAAAGGCATGTTTTGGCATGGAATATAGAACAATGTCTAATGGATCTAAATGAAATGTATGATGTTTCATATCTTTTAAATGGGGACATGATCCAAAAAACCTTTCTTCAGAAACAGTGTTTCTTTGGGGATGTTACGGATTTTGATAAAATATCTGTAAAAAACACCCACTTTCAAGAAAATCACATGACAGTCAAATCAACAATTTGGTACCAGTTGATTGACTTGTGCAATCTCTTTGAATGTGTTATTTTAAAGGCTGAAAAACAAAGATTTGATGAAAGCGTACTTTTATTCATCCCGGGAGCAAGACAGTGGTTTATTTTATATTTCTGTGATTTGTTGGAAACCAGGAATTATATCACATTGTTAAAAACTTAACAGATTCGATCACTTACCTGTTGCCTTCAGTAGAAAATAAGTATGGGGGTTATTTGATTAAGAAAACAAAACAAAATGCAAGCACAACACTGAAAAATTTTTTTGGGAAAGAAGAAAAGAAAATGAATTTCTTGAAATGTGCAAAGCATGAAATCCAAACAGAATGAAAAAGCAATCAAAAATTTAGATAGAAATTTGAAGTGCTTTGTCTTTGTAAATGTCTGAAAGACTCAAGCCAATTAGTTTAAAGTGACTTTGCTAAGAAAAAGAGAGAGTCATAGGGTTTTGCGAGGAATGTTGCAGCTTAAAAAAAAAAAAAGTCGCAAAAAAACTAAAATCTTTAGACAATCTTGCGGAAGAAGATAGAAGGTATATTAGAAGAAAGGGAAAAGGATAAAATTTTAAAACTGAAGACAAAGAAACAAGCATTCAAAAATTACAAACAGCATCATTTAAAGAAATAAGGATTCGCCTCGTTCTGGAAACTTTTGAAAAATGGATGGTTGTAAAAAAAAATTTGAAAAAAACATTAGCCAAGGATGGTTCAATCCTTTTAATCTTTTATCAAAACAATAATCAAACCCCAAGCGGGGAAATATACGAAATGACTTTCAAAAACTTGATCAGATCAAATCAAACTATTCTGAAGAAAGTTTTTAAGAGCTATTTCTAAATTTAAAGAGAGGAAAACCCGGGGCTAGATAAATTTCTGCTGAAATGTTGAAAGTTGGGGGGAAGACTGTTTTAAGTTTCTAACAAAACTTTTTAAATAACATACCAACCCAAGGGGAAATCCTCAACAAGGTCTAAAGCTAAAAAAATTTCCAATCTAAAAAAAAGGCACCCAGAAATGTTGACAATATAGGGGGGGTATTTTTATTAAGCAAAAATTTCTAATGTTACACTTTATAAAACCAATTATATACTTGGTTAAAAAAAAAATGTTTTTAATTTTCAGAAAACAAGCAGGATTTGGGAAAAAAGCATTCTAAGGTTGACCATTCTTTATTTATATCTTCATTCAGAAATTTTTGAGTAAAGGGGTAAAATTGTATAAGCCTTTGTAGACTTTGAAAAAGCTTTGACTCGTAAAACAGAAAAACTTCTATGTCATATAATAAAGGGTTAAAAGGAAAAGTTTCTTCTCCTCACAGCAATGTCAATTCACTTTAAAACATGTTCTTCAAAACCAGCTTACGAGTTGTTTGAATGCCCAACCGGTAAACACTTGTTTTGAGCCCAATTTTTTATTTAAATTTTTTTTTATAAATCTTCTATGACTCGGGAAAGGGGAAACAGGGTTTTTCAAGCGTCTAATATTGCAGAACCTTTTTCTTTTTGGCAGATAAGTAGCTTTGCTGCAACTACCCCAGAGGGCCCAAAATCAATTTGAATCTACAATGTTTTTAAAAAAATTTAAAATTTTTTAAAACAAGAAAAACAAAAATTATGGATTAGGGAAAGGGGGGTTTCTGGGGCGACATGAAAAATGGTTTTAAAATGCAAAGATTTGAAGTAGTGAACATTTTCTCTTATTTAGATTTAATTTACCACTAAATTATGCTAAAAAGGGGACGGGTTTTAGCAATTAAAGGAAAGAAAGCTGTTATCAATTACATAGTGTTCCACAAATAAAGGAAATACCCCAAGTTATTCTTTAAAATTTTTTGACATAAAAATCCAAAACCCAATTTTTTTATTCACTGGGGGTGGGCATAAAACTAATCACTTGGAAAATACATTTTAAAACTTGTAAAAGATTTTTAGGTGTTCCCGTGAGGGCACCAAACAAGATGGTTTTTGGAGATTTAGGGAGATTCCCATTTTATATAAATTCATATGTTCATGATAAATACGGGTGAAATTAGTTCAAATGATAATGATAGATTAACCCACAAGCAAATTTTGTTTTTGAATTGACAGGTGGTAAAAGTTTTCTTTACAATGTGAAGAGATTCGTGCGAGACTGGTTTTTTTGAATGTTTTGGGGCAGCAAGGATGGGATACTAAAAAAATTTTTTGGGGGTTTAACAAAGACAGTTTTACTGGGGTTAACCAGGAATGGAATGAGCTATAAAAAAGAAAGATACATATATAATTCTTTAAAAAAATTTTTTAAGAGAAAAATATGTAAAAATGGGCATTTATTGCTTCCGTGTTGTTCCCACTAAGATTTGTGACTTCCCAAAAAATAAAACATACATAGATTTAAAAGGGAAACGTCCCGGATAGAAAATTGTTCTTTTTTTGATAACAATTGAAATGAACTCACCTCTTTTTTGACTGCAGCCTTAAAACAGACCTTAGAAGAAAATTCTTAGGGGAAACACAGAGGGATCTTTTTATGTTTTTTCTTTTCACAAATGTTTCACAGGGATAATTATTAGATATGTTTTCAGCATCAATAAAGGGAAAGAACTTGGTTTAAATGAAGGGAGCTTAAAATTGTCTTTGGGGATTTTTTAAATCTATCAAATTGTTTTGAAACTGGAAAATTTTAAAATGGTTATACTGGGGAAACCGAAAACTTGTTCTAATTTCTTGTGTGAAAATGCTAAAAAATTTATTCTTTTTTTATTATTTTTTCTTTTAAAAAGTGTTGGAAGGGGAAACAAGATCATAAACCCGAGCGTTTTTCCTATAGTTCCTCCCTTTTTCCCTTTCCTTTTCTTTTTTATAACACTTGGGAAGAAATTTTGTGTGTGTGTCTGGAGTTAAACATAGTGGGGTTTAATTCATAGCAAAGTGAATCATGTTTATTGCTCCCAAAAAAAAGGGTAGAGTATCCAACAGTCATGTAATTAAAATAAACAGTTTTTTTTTTTTTTTTTTAGGAGAAAAAGAGGTTTTATATGAAACGCGGGCTTAACCCCCCAATTTTTTTGAGGGGTTTTAAGTCATTATAATTAGGGAAAACATTATGATATAATTAAAACCCTCCCACATGGGAGACTTTTGAAAAATTTAGAAAAATGAAGGGAAATTTTTTTTTCGACAGTAAATGCTAAAACGTTTCCTATGTTTTTGTTTTAGCCCGTATTTTTTTTCTTTTAAAAAATTTGGAAGGGAAGCAAGATCAAAACCAGATGCGTTTTCCCCGAAGTTTCCTCCCCTTTCCCCTTCCTTTTATTCTCATAACACTTGGTATAAAATTTTGTTGATGGCTTTTTTTGGTTAAACATAGTGGTGAAAAAATTTCGATAACAATGATGATACATGTTGTAATTGCTCAGTATAAAAATGTTGTTAAAAAAAATTTAAGAACCACCATTTTTTTGAAATTTAAGCTTGAAACGGTTTTTTGAGGGGAAGATGGTGTCAAGAAACGGGACTTAAACCCCATAATTTTATGATGATTTTTAATCATTATGAAAGTGGTGAATACAATGAAAATTATGATAAACGTCCCCCCATGGGAACTTTAAAAAGTGAGATAAATGAGATTGATTTATGATTGACAGTAATATTTTGTAACGTTTTCTATTTTATGTTTTTTTCCTTCAAACCCCCCCCCCCCCCTCCCCATTTGGTTTTGTGGGCCTAAGGCCGATTACCCTTAAACCATTTTTAGAGTTCAGAGTTCAGAGTTCCTTTTTCTTTTCCCCCTCCTTTTCTCTCCCTCTCATCTCCCACTCTCTCTCTCTCCCTCCTCATCCCCTCTCCCCCTCTCTCCTCTCTCCCCTCCTTTTCTCCTTTTTCTCTCTCTCTCTCTCTCTCCCTCTGGTCGGCCTAACTTTCCCCCTTACACACACACCCAATTTTCACATCTTCTTTTATCAAAGCTTTAAAAACATTTTAAAACCCATATCCTTTTAAAAGACCTGTTAAATTTGCTTGCTGGGAAAAAAAAAAGTTTATGAACCGTGAAGGATAATTAAACTTGTAAACCTACTTTCAAAGAATGAAAAACCACTTTTTGAACTTGACCACCGGCTGCTATGGGCGTCAGTGCCTTTGATTTCGACTGCAAGGGCGCAGGTTTTTAATCCAGTTACACAAGGGATTTTTTTGGACACTGGCCGGGTCCAACCCCCGGGGAGTGTCTGTGGGCTCAGTGGGAAGACTTGGCCCACCAGTCAAGCTTCACCCCTTTGCAGATTGATTTAAGTGTTCTCAATTTTGTTTTAAAATTTCCCCCAACACTGCAGGGTCGTTTTTTTCCGGGGCCAATTTTACACAGGGAAATTTTTTGTTAGTAAGTTAGAGTCACCTTGCAAGGGCTCAAAGCATATCTCCCCTTTGGGCAGCACATCATTACGTCATCCTTATTAACATTGTTACTATGTATTAAAAAAAAAACTTCGATTCGGGGGTTTCCCCCATCCCCTTTTCCAGGTGACCACAGATTCAGTTCCCATACACTTCCGTGCCTGTGGGAGTTTGTGTCAAAAACCCTTTGGGGGGGGAGGTTTACGGGAACATACCTTGGGGGACTTATTGTTGCCACCTCGATTAGGCAACTGACTCACCGGTCCGCGAATGACTAAACTGTCGTCAGTAGATGGCTTAGTAAGTGACGTCCTGCGAATGTTAGCTCAGAACAGGCACCACTGAACATCACCAAAGTGACCCAGCAGCAGTGTAGGGCCCCTCTGGCTGTCGGCTCCATGATGGCAATATTTGATGAGCTCCCTGTGAACTTCTGACCATGAGAATAAGATATAACGAATCTGGGTATGGTGTAGTTTGGGGGTTGAAATGAAGGGTGTGAAAACAGCAGGATGGAGACGTCATTGAAGATGAGGCAGCAAAACCAAGATTCTGAAAGTGTCAACTTGTCAGGTAAATTTACATCTGACTCTCAAACTTGCCATTGACACACCTCTAGTTTAAAAGCACCACATTCAGCCTTCACTTTGAAGAGGCGTACATGTGTCTCTCACCTACCTTTTGGCTTAAAGTACTTGAAGACAAGTTGTTCTGAAACACATCAAAGACTACTGTTCAAATATCTCCTTCTCTCTTTTTAGTCTGCCTGATGCACCAACCACAGGTTCAAAACAACCCTATTCCATACCTTAAATACTCTTCTACTCGATTCTGTTACAGGTAAAATCTCCCTTCCCACTCTTCTGGACTTGTCTACAGCCATTAACACTATTGACAACCCATGTTTTCTTTCTTGAATTTAAATTACATTCGGTATTAATGGCAGAGCACTTGTATAGTTTAGACCATACTTCACAAACCAGTTCCAGATAGCTATTGTAAGCAAAATCAATCAAAATATATCAAACTGGAATATGGAGTCGCACAGGGATCAGTTCTTAGCCCTGTTTCTTCACTCTCCTTACTGCTCCATTTTCACATGTAATAAACCGCCATCAGATCAATCATCATTTATATGCTGATGACACTCAGCTTCAATGCAGTAACGCTTTTTTAAAATCTGCTTTTCTTCTTGAAAATATTTCCCACCGTTTTGAAGACATTCAAAAGTAGAAGACCGAGAACAAATTACAATTCAGCTTAAGGCAACTGTTTCCATTGCCTCTGTTGACGACAGGAGCTCTAAGTAATACCACCAGGTTTTGTCATCTGCATGTTTCTGCTGAGTTCAACCATTCTTGTACTCTCCCATCCCACTGATCTCATAATATTGGCAAAAATCAGGCAATACCCTCAAAATCAATCCAAAATCTGCCAATAAACTTCTTCATCACAAAAATTTTCAATAGAACTTGGCATCCTAATAACCACCTCATATCTGTCCCTAATTTTTAACAGCCACTCCTTCTCTATCCACCCTTTCAAAGGTGGTGTGTGAGGTTTTGTGTGTGTGTTGTGTGTTTGTTTGTGGTTGCATACCTCTGCAAGTGTGGTGGTGGTTGTGTGTGTGTGGTGTGTGTGGTGTGTGGTGTGTGTGTTGCAACCTCTGCAAGTGTGTGTGTGTGTGTTTTATTTCTTTATTTTATTTGTGTGTGTGAACGTGTCCGTGCGTGCGTATGTGTGTGTGTGCTTGTGTGTGCAAATTTGATATCTGTTAATTCAATTTGTGAACGTTTGTGTAGGTGTAAATGATTTAAATGCAGGCGTTTTGATTTTTATTGCCTTACACGATTCAGTGCTATATCATTTCCATAACACTATCATCGTTATCATAAATAGCTGGGTTACTGGGCTGTGTCATCAGACAAAGTATGACGCCATCCTCTCGCTCAATTTTCGGGAAGGTAAGTGCTATTGCATCAGAGTTGTAAAGCTTTTAAATGTTGTCTGTGTGGGAAGAAATTTGTCAGGTAAACAAACAAACAAACATGCAAGTAAACAAAAGTAGAAACAACCAAACAAACAGTGAACGAAGCAAGCCAAAAATCATTAATACCATAAAAGTTGGCCAGGCCTTTTTTAAAACCATGAGTGAATTAAGTTTCTCTATGGAAACACTCCCTACTATAAAATGCTTTTGCGTTAAAAATGGTTTTGGGCTTGTGTTGTTTACAATTAAACAACCCCGTGGTAATGGAAAGTTTTTGGGTCCAAATCTTTTAAAGACAAAATTAAAAAGGTCACGATAAACACTTTCTAGATGTATAAATTCTCATCCGTGATCAAAAGCAATTTTTCACTGTCCAAAAATTACCCTCTCTCTGTCTGTCTGTCAGTCTTTCTGTCTGTCTGGCTCTCTGCCTGCCTGCCTGTCTGTATGTCTGTCTACCTGCATGCCTGCATGCCTGCATGCCTACCTGTCTGTCTATCCGTCTGTCTGTCTCTGTATCTGTCTCTCTCTCTCAATTAACACCTGATAACCATAGAAACATACACTACTTGGAAAAACAAACTTTTATGAAACACATCAAAGGAGTCATACTCAAAGTGACAATATGGTCTCTGTGATCTGTGGGGCTAAACACAACATGAATGTGGGCATCATGACCTGATAGTCACTGAGGTTGTGGGCAGGCCATTTTTCTCCATTACTTAATATTGGCACTGACTCCACTGTCTACAACGTTTTCTGGTGGAGACTATAACCCAGCATGCAGAATCTGTACCTGGAAAATGATGGATTCCACCAGATTCAACTTGTTCACAACTCACTGTCTGAAAAATTCAGTGCAGAACCCCAACCATACTATGTATGCCTTACATTTGCAGATATGCCATTGTTCATCCACCTCATCTTCTGTGACATTTCTGTCCCATTGTGGTGATGCCACTCATTTCAATCCACCACTCCATCCATATCAGACTCTTCTTGTCACATCCTCTGGCTCTGAAATCAACCCTGGAACTTATCAATGTTAGGCCACTGTGTGACCACCAGCTGGAGCGGCCCTGCACTGCTGCTAGGTCACTTTGGTGGTGTTGAGTGGTTCATGTTCTGAGCTAAGATACTCGGAACATCCTCTACCAAGTCATATACTGAAGAATAAACAGCATAGTTCCTTAGAAACCAGACTGAGTGGGGCAAACCCAAACCCCGCGGGTGACCACCACATCGTTTCTTCAAAAAGAATTTTATCCAGAAACCTATAATCCAAAGGCTTACTCACCCCAGGAACAGAAGTGTTTGGAAAACCAAAGCTGGGTTATCACAAGGCCAAACTAACAAGGCCACAAAAAGAAACAGTTGTTTTGTTATTGGGCATGATGATCAATAGTGAGAAAAAAAATGATTTGCTATGAATAGTGGCTTTGGGACTATTTGACAGAGCGTACGCCGCTTCCTATCATAATTTTTCCCCGCATCAACAGGGCCAAGGTTACAGACACCTGCAATGTTGGCAGGAAATTGGCAACACCTTAAATTGTATCTAAAGTGAATAACCCTCCTGTGGGGGCCCCACTTCACGAAAACCCTTAGAAACCTCATTCTGGGCAAGATTGGTTGATTTGGAACTCAGGACTTTGCAGTCAATAACAGACACCACCGGGCTATGGGGGCTGTTTGCCTTTAAACATGATTATCTCTACAGCCTTTAATCTGTTAGTCTGTTGTAAATTCACCATGGCGACCAAAATGCTGTTCCTGCCCTTGATTTGGGCTGGGACCTTTTTTGGGAAGTTGGCTGTGATGCATATTTTTTTTTGAAGAAGGGGGCTTGTGAAATGGGTTTTTACTCCAAGGGTGCAGATTGTTCCATTTTCTGTACATCAAAGAGGTTGGTCGCACTTGAAGGTGGTGCACCCAAGAGAGGGGGAAGATGGTTGTTTCTTTGGGATGGGGCATGGGGGGGGGGTGTGTGTAGGGCAAGTGGTGTTGATAGAAATTTTGTTGTAAAAGTGGTTTTTTTTTGCCCCTTTTCCCTTTTAAAAGTTCCCACCGATTTTTCTCACTTTGCCTTTTAAAATCTTTCACCCAGCAACCCAAATTTTTTTTGCACCTTTGGGTGTTAAGTTCACAACAGGGAGATTCCCTATCAAGTTGCCTTGGGCCACTACCAAAAGGGACCATGCCATTTCTGGTTACTTTGTTGTGTTTAGGGGGTTTTCAGGTGTGCCACACTTCAATTTCCCCCACTTTCACTCCTCTCAGCGCTCTTTTTCCCATCCTCCCACCCCCATTTTGGGCCAGCTGGGAAATTATAGAAGAAACAAACCCCATTTGGACAGGTAAAAAAAGGGCATGCTAATTTACTCTCTTGACTGGTGATGTGGGTTTTGCGTGCTGTGGTCTGTTCTCACAACTCGAGGACTTTACCACTAACCCCTTTGGGATGACTGAAACAGCTCATCACAGGGTCAACAAAAGGGAAACCCATCCAGGGTGATCCCAAAACACACATTCCCAATGACAATCTATAAAAAACATTCAACCTTGAAAGCTTTGAACAACTACACGAGGCCAGAAGGTATTGGAAACCAAAACTGGGGTCAAATGGAAAGAGCCGGGGGCCATGAATCAGTTTTCAGGTTTTTTTTACTGCATGATAAGAATGCAATGGGGAGGGTGCAATCATTTGCCATGGAGTGAAAACAGGTTTGAGACAACGAAAAAGGCGAACCTAATTGTTACATAGCACGGTGGATCCCCCTGGGGCCTGAGATTAACACTGCAATATTGGTCAAGATTTGGCAATACTCTCAGACTTGCATCATAAAGTGGAAAAACATCCGTGATCCCAGTCTTCCAAGGAGCCCTACAGACTCAGCCTGCGAGGGTCAGTCGAAGTCGGGAAGTTTCCCCAATGACCTTATGGATTAAACCCCAACATTAACCCAATTCCATGGTACTGTTTTGTTTTTGTTGCTTTTAATGTTTATGCATGCATGGCATTTTTGCGAAAATGTGTATGCTCATGCATGCATGATGTATTTATGATGTTGTATTATGTAGTATTTATTTAAAAAATGAACCAGTGAAGCCCTTCTTCTCTGGGTACAGAGTACAGCTGCAAAATTACGTTTTGTTTCATAACTCATGAACCCTGACAAATTTACTGACCTTTAAAACCGAACCCTTTTTTACATGCGTTAAAATACGGTTTAATCAAGGCACCAACATTGCTGTCCCTTGAGCTGACCGGAAAACCCGTAACAATCCCCCCCCTTTAATTCATCGAAGCTGCTGCCGATTTTTAAAATTTTAAACTTCAGGGACCTCGAGTTTTGAATCATTACTCTCTTTACTCTTTTACAGCATCTTTTTGTTGTCGTTGTTGCGTTTTTTGTGTTTTTTTTGTTTGTGATGTGGAGGAACGAGAGAAAAAAAATTGCCAACTGTTTCAGGAACTGAAAAAAGAAGCAGACCCCTGACCCCCTCCCCCAATGCGAACCCTTTCAATCATTTTAAATAGATACAAGATGTAAAGCTCATGGACCTACAGAACCCTTTCCCCTCCCATCATTCAGATTTCTTGTTCAGTTTCCCAACCAACCCGGGGCAAGAAAGTAGTCATGTGCTTAAAGGTTTCCGCAATCAGTTTGGTCATAGTGGTCCCTTGCCACTGTTGGGGCCTTACTGCTAGCCCCTCTTTTATGTCTTTGGAAAAATTTTTTGTGTGTGGAATTAGTACAACAAACAAAAAACATTCTTTTCTTTCTTCTTCTTCTTTTTTCTTCCCTGCTTCTTTTCCTACTATTTTTGTTGTTGAGGCGGTTGCATGTGGGGGTGGTGTGATGACAGGAAAATGAAATGTAACCTGTTTGCAAAAAGAAAAAAATGCCCACGACTTTTATCAGTGTTGGTCGCCGTTTGTTTTTTCTAGCATAAACAGGGGGGGGGGGGGGGGGGGGGGGGGGGGGGGGGGGGGGGGGGCAAAAAAAGTCAAAATTATCAAACACCCCCCACCCACATACCTGTCTTTTTTCTTGTGGGGCTTGGGGGGTTTTGTTGTTTTAAGCCAGTGACTTATGGGTAGTTTATTTTGGAATGAGCCTGTGGGGGGGTTTTTTGTTTCTTCAGTATAGCTTTTTTGTTTTTTATGTCAGTTTTTTTTTCATTACTATTTTTTTTTTTTTTATCTATGAGTCAACACTTCCATATCTTTGAAAAATTTTTAAAACTTTTTCCCCTTTGGGTTGATTTTGGCATGTTCCGGAATTTAATAACGTTTTTGTGGGGAATTGTTCTCCTTCAGTATTTCTGCCTACCTGTCTGTTCTCTTTCCTCTTTGTCTCGCCTCCTTTTTTCTATTCTATGTGTGTGTTTTCTCTCTCTTTTCTTTTTGATTATTTGGGTTAACTGATTTTTTCATTCTGAAAGAGGCCAAAGAAAAAAACCCCACAATGAATTTTTCTTTTTCTTCAATAAAACTTGTTCTTTAAAAAGTGTGTTGAATTCAACCCGTTCTGCTTTTTTGTTCTTTGCATGTTCTGTATGCTGCTCAAGATCTGTCGGTCTTTTCTGTTTCGTCTCATGTGTCGTGTCCATCCTACCCCTCGTTTCATTTTTAAATAGCACGCGAAGCGTTGAAAAAAGGAAAGGGAGACAACTGGGCTGGAAATAGTGACCGGTAAATAAGGACATTGCCGTTGTCACATTTTCCCTTTTTTTTTTGTTTTTTCCTTACCCAAACAAATAATAAACTCCACACTCCACTCAAATTTAAAAAACCCCTCAGATAAAAAACACAAAACCCCACACAAACACACACACACACCCACACACACACACACCCACAACAAAACACACACACACACACACACACCACACACCCCCACCCCTCTCTCTCCTCTCTCTCTCTCTCTCTCTCTCCTTTTCCATCTTTCCTCTCTATCACTCCCTCTCTCTTCCCCTCCTCTCCTTCTTTTTCTCTCTACCTCTCTCTCTGTGTTTTATATCAGGGTCTTCAACATTTTTGTAACTTAACTTGACATCTTATTTAAAGTATCTTTAAAAAAGGGTTTAGTGAGAATACTTTATCAGAATTTATATTTGGTTTTTTTGATGTTGATGTTTCCCCGAAAATTTTTTCCCCCCCCCTCTCTCTCTCTCTCTCCCCCTTTCCCCCTCTCTCTCTCTCTCTCTCTCTCCCCTCTTCTCCTCTCTCTCTCTCCCCTCTTCTCTCCTCCTCTCTCTCTCTCTCTCTTGCTTCATGCTGCTCCCCCCTTTTTACTTTTCCATATTAACTATTTATAATCAGATATCAGTTTTCAGTTAATCTTTAATTTTTTTGAGAATTATTTTTATTTTAAAGCATAATCTCTTTTAAAAAAAATATAATCATTTATCCTTGAAATTAATGTTCGTCATTAGGGGATTATTATTATTAAAAAATACTTTCTTTTTAACATTTTGTTTAAATACGTTTGCCCCTTTTTTTGTTGTAGTCCCTAACGGTTTGGCAGGATGAAAAAAGTTTTCGCATGCTTTTTAAATTTTTTACCCTTTAAAAAAAAAGATTCTTTTATTTATTCCCCTTCTATCTGTCTCTGTCCTCTGTCTCCACACCTAAAAAACCCGTTACCTTTCGGGAGAGTAGGCCAGGTATGCCTGAATTTTTCTATTGGGAACAGAGGAAAATTTACAAAACTACACAAACACGGGGGACTGGATGTCAAAAAGGCGAGCTTTTCCAAAACCCTTAAATTTAAAAAAATAAAACATTTAAAAAAAAATAAATAAAACTCTCCTTTCACACATACACACACAAAATTTTTTAATAATTTCCCTTTTTGAAAGTTTTAAAAGACAGTTCTGCACCCGGCCTATTAAACAGACCGTTAGATTTTTTTTTGGTGAGAAAGAACAGTTTATGAAATTGTGAAAGGGGAATTAAGCTTGTCAACTTTAGAGTTTAAAACTAAAAAACAAGTTTCTAACTTGCACTTCTAGTAATTTCCCTCAACACCAAAGCTTTTTAAAAGTCAACCCTACAAAAAAAAAGCTTAATATCGATCTCAACATATTCTGAACAATTATAAACGTCTCTCAACTTACCTTTTGTCTCTAACGTATTCGAAAAAGCTGTACTCAACCACCTCAACCCCCATTTTAATTCCGAAAATCTCCTTCTCCCATTTCAGTCTGCTACTGCACCAACCACAGCACCAAATCTACCCTAGTCTACACTTTATACACTTCTTCTAAAAAAAAAAATTTTTATATCACTTTAAGTCACGTCAGATTTCTCTGCGTGAAATTCGGGCTGCTCTCCCCTGGAAGAGCGCGTTGCCACAGAGCAGCGCCACCCACTTTTTTTTCTTTTTTTGCTATCTACAACTGCAGTTGTTTCCCTATCAGAGTGGCTTTTTTCTACATATTTTTGCCATGGACAACTCTCTTGTTGCCATGGGCTCTTTAACGTGCGCTAAATAATTTTTGTGTAACACACGGGACCTCGGTTTATCGTCTCATCCGAATGACTAGCGCCCAGACCACCACTCATGGTCTAGTGAATGGGGAAAAATTTTCGGGTCCAAATGGGATACGAACCACCGTACACTTCCGACCCGGACTTTTCGCTTTCTAGACAGGCGCATTGCCTCTAGACCACCGATTCTGATACAGATAAAATCTCCCTTCCCACTCTTCTTGATTTGTCTGCTGCCTTTGACACTATTGACCACCCTTTTTTCCTTTCCCATCTTTATATTACATTCCGTTCCATATTAATGGCACAGCATTGCATGGTTTAGTCCATACTTCACATACCAATTTCAGAGAGATTATGTAAGCAAAATCTATCAACACATGTCAAACTGGAATATGGAGCACCATAGGGCTCAGTTATTGGCCCTGTACTCTTTACTCTCTTTACTCTCTATACTGCTCCACTTTCACATACAATGAACCACTGTCAGGTCAATCATTATTTCTATGAGGATGATACTCAGCTTCAGTGCAGTAACGATTTGAAAACCTGCTTTCCTTTTGAAAAATATGTCCAAGTGTTTTCAAGATATTCAAAAGTAAATGGTTCAGAACAAATTACATCTCAGCCTAAATCAACTGTTTCTATTGCCGCTGTTGTCGGCAGGAGCTCAAAGTAATGCCACCGGGGTTGCCATCTTCTGGGTTTCTGCTGAGTTCTACAATCTCTTGTAGCTTCCCAGACCACTGATGTCATTGATATTGGCGAAGTTACAGATAAATACCAATAAAATCATAGCCATGCTCCTAGAGACCATACATACTTTCCTTAATGACAACAACTTCAATAGTATTTGGCATCCCTAAGATAATCACCCTCATATCTGTCCCAACGTTTCAATAGCCCCCTCCATCTCTATCACCCTGACTAAAGGGTGTGTGTGTGTGGTGTGTGTGTGTGTGTGTGTGTGTGTGTGTGTGTGTGTGTGTGTGTGTGTGTGTAGTTGTATACCACTGCAAGTAACAGTAGATTTCATTGCATGGAATTTGGGTTGCTCTCCCTAGGGATAGGAGTTGCCACAAGAGCAGTGCCCCCCTCCCCTCCCATTAAAAAAAATCCGTTCCTGTCTTCATGTTTATTTGTTTCCCCCAAAGAGTGATTTTTTTCTACAAACTTTGTCAGGACAACTCTGGTGTTGCGATGGATTCTTATATGTGCTCGAAATGCGTGCTGCGCACGGAGTTTCTATTTTATCCTCATCTTGTCTCATCATCCAAAAGAGTAGCATGCAGACTACAGTCATGGTACAGTGAATGGGAGTAAGTTTTCGGCACAAACTGGGATGATACCTAGAAATTCACTTTCTTACATATACATTATCTTTAGACTACTGTTCCACCCATGTGTGTGTGTGTCAATTTGAGATATGTTAATCCGTTTGTCCACGTAATAGGTGTAAATGTTGTGAATGAAGACGTTTTGATTTTATTGCTTTACAAGATTCGGCGTTATGTCATTTCCATACACTATTATCATTATCATAAATAGCCTGGTTTGCCCTGCAGTGTCCTCAGAGGAAAGTGGACGCCTGTCCTGTGATTCATTCTTTCCTAAGTGCCTTAGCGTAAGAGTTAAAAAGTCTTGGAATGATGTCTAAAGGTCTGTGTGCTTTTAGTGTGGAAAGAAATTTGCCAGGTAAACAAACACGCAAACACGCAAGGAAACAAAGACAGAAAGAAACAAACAGTGAAGGAAGCAAGCAAAGAAGCCTCCAAACTCATTATAACCATGAATTTGGACAGGCATTTTTGTTAACCACAGATGAATTCAGTTTTTCTATGGAATCAATACTCCCTACTATAAAATGTTTTTTTCTGTTGAAACATGGTTTTGTGTATGCTTTATGTATCATTAACCCTGTGGTAATGGGGAGTTTTTGTGTACAAATCTTAAAACTGATCATTCTTGGAGACTTTAACTTCCACTTCGACAATCACTTATCTCCTGATATCAAGCGTCTTTCTCTTTTTTTGTCAAATCCCTCTCTTTCCCAGCTGGAAAACAAACCAACACACACATCAGGTCACAGTTTAGAATGGCTTATTAACGATGTTTCACAAGGTCTAGTCACATCTCAGTCTGTATCTGTCAATAACGAACTGCTCTCTGATCATTCTGCCTTTCTTTTCTTTCTCAAAATTGCAAAGCCTATCAGCAAGAAGAAGTGCATAACCCCTTACAACCTCAAGGACATAGATATTCAAACATTTCTTTCCTAAGCTGCTGACCACTTATCACAACCTCCTGACCATACTGACCTTTCTAAACACTACAATGCCGTCCTCAGCCATAGATATTCAAACATTTCTTTCCTAAGCTGCTGACCACTTATCACAACCTCCTGACCATACTGACCTTTCTAAACACTACAATGCCGTCCTCAGCCAACTCCTTGATGAGCATGCTCCTGCTACTGACCATCTCCTGCCCGATAGGCCATGTCCACCATGGTACAACCGTGACATCCTGGTTGCAAAACCCAAACGTCAACACTTAGTGCGGCAATGGCGAAATACAACAACTGAAATAAACAAACATCTTCTCTGTAAACAAATCAACAAAGTTAAAACCTAAATTCTTTCAGCAAAAGCAAAGTATTACTCTTCTCAAGTTCTTGATGCCACGTCTTTGAAACATATCTTTTCCCTCACATCCACTAATCTTGGATCTGTGAAGGATAACCCTCTTCTTTCTATCCACCACCACTCTGAACTTCCATTTATATTTTCTGCATTTTTCTCTGACAAAGTCAAGTCCGCAATATGTAGGTCCAGTTTGGATCAGACTTTTTTCCAGCCTGTAACTTCTGATCCCCAATGCTTTGGCACTCCCCCCTTTCCTTTCATCCTGCAAGCGAGAAAGAGATGGAGATAACTCTGAAAGGAATGACTATAAAATCATGTGATCTTGACCCCATACCTGCTTATTTTTTCGCAGAGTGCGTGCCACAAATAACACCCACTATCACGAAAACAGTAAACTTATCTCTTGTTTCTGGAAATGTTCCTTCAGCTATTAAAACTGCTATAGTCACACCTTTACTCAAAAAGCATGACCTTGACCTCAACATTCTGAAGAACTATAGACCTGTTTCCAACATACTTTTTATCTCTAAAATCCTTGAAAAAGTAGTTCTAAAACAGCTCAACCACCACCTCTCTCCAACGGTCTCCTTCTTGCGTTTCAGTCTGTCTTTCGTGTCAACCACAAACAGAAACTACCAACCTAGTAAGCTGAAACTACTGAAACTACCAAACTAGTAAGCTGACTCTGGGTAGAAGCTGTGTGGATTTGGAACTCGGGACTTTGCAGTCAATATGCAGTACACTTACCACTTGCCTATGGTGGTTGATTGCCTGTGAAAGCTACATGATGATGTATCACTACATGCCTGCAATCTGTTAAGACTGTATGTGCAGTTCTCCATGGCAACCAAAATGCTGTTGCTGACCTTGACCTTGATGCTGGTGACCTTGCTGGGGAGTGTGGCTGGTGACACATATTGTCATTTAGATAGAAGGAGGCGTTGTGTAAATCGGTTGTACCCTAACGGGTGCAGATGGTATTACTGTGAATCAAAGATGGTTGGTCGCAGCTTGAGGTGTGAGTGTACACTAGTGAACTGGTAAGTATAGGCTGTTCCTGTCGGATGCTGGAGGCATGGGGGGTGTCTCATAGGGTCAAGGTGTTGTTGCTGTAAATTTGTCGTTGTTTAGCTGCCTCATCCTCTGTAATGTTCCCGTTCGGATGTTATGACTTAGCTCATTTCAATCTCTTCATCCCAGCTATATCCAAATTTGTTATGTTGCATCCTTTGTGTTAGAGTTCACAGGGCTAGGGAGCATATCCATATCAAGTTGCCCTTGGGCCACTAGCCAAGGGACCATGTACTACTGATGAGTCACTTTGGTGGTGTTCATTGATGTTCAGATGTGCCACTGCTGTCAATTTCGGGCCAGCTGGTGCTAATTATAGAAGAAACTGACCACACTTGGACTAAGTAAAAGGAAAGGGCATGCTATATTTAGCTCTCTTGACTAAGTGATATCGGATTTTCGTGCTGTGGTGCTTGTTATTAGCTAACAAACATAGGACACCACCTACTAGCCCCTTATGGATGACTGTAACAGCTCAGTCACACACTCAGACTGAGTGAAACGCCGATCCAAGTTGATTTCCACCATCATCATCACCATCATCATCAGTCCCGTAACCTTGGCGGTCGTGGAGGAGACACGAAAGACGATGCGGTGGTAAGCCTCCTCCATCCATCTCGGTCCTCGGCTCTGTGCAGTATTGCCGAGTCATTCATCCTGGTCCATTCTCTGATGTATTTCATCCATGACTTCTTCTGTCTTCCCCTCTTTCTGCCACCTTCGAGTGTTCCCTGCAGTACTGTTTTTGGCAGAATGTTGTGGCAGGTGACGTGGCCAAACCATGTCAGCTTTTTCTTCTTGACGATGGTGAGAAGGGGTTCCTGTGGACCTGCCAGCTGTTTTATTTGACTCTTGACAAATTCATAGGTCTTTCGTTCTCTCCAGGATATGCCCAGCAGTTTTCTATGGCATTTTGTTTCAAATGACTGGATTCGCTTTGCTATTTCAGCAGTCAATGTCCAGGTTTCACTTCCGTACAGCAGGATAGTCTGAATTAGGGCTTTGTAGAGCTTTAGTTTGATTGGGAAACTGATCTCTTTACTTGTCCATATGGTGGTGAGTTTTTTCATGGAAGATGTTGCCATGGCTTATCTGACTTTGATTTATGTCGTCGCGTCCTTTGTGAGTGTAGCGCCAAGGCATTTAAAAGCGTCTACCTCCTCCAGTTGCTGGCCGTTCATGTAAATTTTAGCAGTGGCGCTGCTCGTGCTGTTCACAAGTACTTTACTTTTCTCCGAGCTCCCCTCCATCCCGTATGCTCCAGCTCTGTTCTCAAGTCTGGTCGTAAGATCTTGCAACTCTGTGTTACTTCCGCCCATGAGGTCAATGTCATTGGCAAACCGCAAGTTGTTGAGGGGTCTGCCGCCAATAGAGATGGTAGAGTGGAAGTCATGGAGGGTCTCTCTCATAATGTTTTCCAAGAACAGATTAAACAGGACTGGAGATAACAGGCATCCTTGTCGGACCCCAACTGTGGTTTTGAAGTAGTCTCCGACCTGATTGTTCAGAAGGACTGCACTGCTTGCGGTGTTGTATCGTGCTTGAATGGTTTGCACTAGTCCTTCTTCAATGCCAAATATTCTGAGGACCTGCCACAGGCCTTCGTGCCATACTCTGTCGAAAGTCTTCTTGAAGTCGATGAAGTTGTGGAACAGGTCTCTCTGATGTTGAAGATGTTTTTCCATCAGAATGTGGCAGTTAAAAATCTGTTCGATTGTGCTCCTGCCTGCCCTGAACCCAGCTTGTTTCTCTGCAAGGTGTTCTTCTGCCTCCTTCTTGGGTCGACTCAAAATAACTTTGAGCATAATCTTGCTGGCATGGCTGATGAGGCTGATTGTTCTATAGTTTTGGCATTGTCGTAAATTCCCCTTCTTGGGCAGGGGTATGATGAGTGATTGTGTCCATTCTGTTGGCC
The DNA here is from genome assembly GCA_028751875.1 of Rapana venosa. Lineage (NCBI taxonomy): Eukaryota > Metazoa > Mollusca > Gastropoda > Neogastropoda > Muricidae > Rapana > Rapana venosa. The sequence goes on along the minus strand of CM054160.1, from coordinate 27,395,425 downwards.
ACTGTTTTGTCTCCTAAATCTTCTGACAGATATCTGTAACATGTGTAATGACTGTTTCAATTACTATCTGCTGCCTTTACCGTCCACCTCCCAGCGTAAAAACAACCTAACATCTTCTCTTTTTCACCAAGAAGTCCAGTCACTCCTCGACCACTACAGCCTCCCTGCCACTAAACTTATAATTCTTGGTGACTTCAAACGTCTTTCTCTTTCTCTGTCCAACCATTCTCTCTCTCAACTGGTAAACGAAGCAACGCACAGATCTGGTCATATTTTAGACTGGCTGATTACTAATGCTTCATTTCATCTTGTCATATCTGTTTCTGTCATCAACGAACTGCATTCTTATCATTCCGCCATTCTTTTCCATCTCAACATCACAAAACCTGTCAGAAAGAAGAAATATGTTACTCGTCGCAATCTTAAGGCCTTAGACATTCATATCTTCTCTTCACAAGCTTCCGAACGTTTTTCACAAACCTCTGACCACACTGACCTCTCTGATCACTATAACACTGTTCTCTGCCAACTGCTTGATGAGCATGCACCTCCTACTGATCATCTCCTCCCCTGACAGACCCTGTGCACCATGGTATACCCAAGACATCTTGCTAGCGAAGCGCAAACGCCGGCAACTAGAACGGCGGTGGCGGAAGTCAAAAACCGAAATCAACAAACAGCTTTTCCGAAAACAAATAAACAAAATCAAACACTTAATCCATTCAGCAAAGACAGACTACTACTCTTCCCAAGTTCTCTGTGCTACATCCATAAAATCTCTTTTTTCCCTCACTCAAATCTCCTTGGATCTGCAAAAACAACTCCTCTGCCTAACACCCACAGCCTGTCTGAACTTCCATCCATATTTTCTGCCTTCTTTTCAGACAAAGTTCGAAACATACACTCCAGACTGGGTCAGACTCAATTCCAGCCTGCGCCTCCTGATCCCCAGTTCACTGGCACTCCTCTCTTTTCCTTCCATCCCACAAGTGAAAAAGAAATCATGACAATTCTGAAGAAAATGACTATAAAATCATGCGACCTTGATCCCATACCTGCTCCTGTTTTCTCACAATGCCTTCCACAACTTGTGCCTATTATCACTAAAATAGTAAACTCATCTCTTGTGTCAGGAAATTTTCCATCAGCTCTTAAAACAGCAATAGTCACACCTCTACTGAAAAAAAGCACGACCTCGATCCCAACATTCTGAAGAATTATAGGCCTGTCTCAAACTTACCCGTTGTCTCTAAAGTACTAGAAAATGTTGTTCTCAAACAGCTCAACAGTCACCTTCATTCCAATGATCTTCTTCTCACTTTTCAGTCTGCCTATCGCCCCAACCACAGCACCGAAACCACCCTAGTCCACACTTTAGATACACTTCTACTTGCTTCTGATGCAGGAAAAATCTCCCTCCTCACTCTTCTTGACTTATCTGCAGCCTTTGATACCATAGATCACTCAATTCTTCTTTCTCGCCTCCAAAATACGTTTGGTATTAACGGCACAGCCCTCACCTGGTTTACTTCATACCTCACAGACCGGTTCCAGAAAGTTATTGTAAAAAAAATTCAATCAAAACCTGTCAAAATGGAATGTGGAGTCCCACAGGGATCAGTCCTGGGCCCTGTTCTCTTTACTCTCTACACTGCTCCACTCTCACATATAATAAAGAACCACCATATTGATCATCATTTCTATGCGGATGATACTCAGCTTCAATTGCAGCGATACTGTTGAAAACTTGCCTTCCGTCCTGACAAATATGTCCTACTGCCTTCAAGACATTCAAAACTGGATGACTCAGAACAAGTTACAACTTAATGCCGATAAAACCGAAGCCATGCTCATAGGGACCCAACATAAATTTTCATCTATCGCAATAACTTCAATAGAATTCGGCAATACGTCAGTTCCTTTGTCCAACTCTGTGAAGTATTTATGAGTAGTTCTTGACGACACACTCTCTATGAAAACATTCATCACCCAGACCTGCCAGTCCTGCTACTATCAATTCTGGCGCATAAGCGCGATTCGCAAGTATCTGTCCACTGTTGCAACTTCCAAGCTTGTCACATCTCTCATTCTTTCACGGTTAGACTACTGTAATTCTCTTTTGGCTGGCCTACCAGCATCATCTATCCACTCTCTTCAACGCATACAAAACTCTGCAGCTCGACTGGTCCTAAGAAAGAAAAAATCTGAACACATCACTCCTCTTCTGCGATCTCTTCACTGGCTGCCTGTCTCACAAAGACTGGAGTATAAAATCAATACCCTCTGTTTCAAATGTCTCCACAAATCTGCACCCTCTTATCTCTGTAACTGTCTTCACCTGTACACTCCATCCCGTTCCCTTCGTTCAGCCGCAGATACTTTGTGCTTTCGAACACCCAGATTCAAACAAACCACTGTTGGCCGTCGCTCCTTCTCTGTTTCTGGTCCATCCACCTGGAATGACCTTCCTCTTTCACTTCGCCAAAAGCCTTCACTTGATACTTATTTTATTTTATGTTTTTTAATTTTATTTTATTTTATTTCATACCACTTTAAGTCACGAGATTTCTCTGCGTGAAATTCGGGCTGCTCTCCCCGGGGAGAGCGCGTCGCCACAAGAGCAGCGCCACCCTTTTTTTCTTTTTTTGGTCTGCAACTGTATTTGTTTTCCTATCAGTGTGGCTTTTTTCTAAGAATTTTGCCAGGGACAACTCCCTTGTTGCCGTGGGTTCTTTTACGTGCGCTGAAAATTTTGTATAACACACGGGACCTCGGTTTATCGTCTCATCCGAAAGACTAGCGCCCAGACCACCACTCATGGTCTACATGGATGGGGAAAAATTTCGGGCCCAAACGGAGTACGAACCACGCACACACCCGACCCGGACTTTTCGCATTCTAGACAGGCGCGTTACCTCTAGACCACCGATCCACTACCTTCAAATCCAGCCTCAAAACACACTTATTTCCTACCTGAGACTTTCCCCCCATATATCTGTCCCTAATTTTCAACAGCATCTTTCACCTTCTAAGTGTTGTTCCGTGTGTGTGTGTGTGTGTGTGTGTGTGTGTGTGTGTGTGTGTGTGTGTGTGTGTGTGTGCGCGCGCGCGCGTGCGTGTGCGTGCGTGCGTACGTGCGCGCGCATGGATTTGAAATCTGTTGTTCATTATGTTAAGGAGAGTTGCATGCCTGTAAATGATTGAGTGCAAGCGCTTCGATTTGTTTGTTTTTTACAAGATTCAGCGCTATATAAATTCCATATATTATTATTATTATTATTATTATCATTATTATTATTATTATTATTATTATATTATTTTTTCGCCACCATGTTTGAGCAGCTCTGCTGGTATGTTGTCTGCTCCTGGGGACTTTCCTACTGGTAAACTGCGGATGGCTTCTTCCACTTCTTCCCTCAATATATGTAATGGCGAGGGTACTCTTGATGTTGCTGCTTCCTATTCTATTATGCTCTTGTCAGGTTGGATTGGGTAATTGTATAGTTCTTGACAATACTCAGACCAAATGTTCAATGCAGCTGAATTTTCTGTGAGGAGGTTTCCGTAGCTGTCTTCAATGACTGATGATTTGGTTGAAGTGAAGTGGTTTTGTGAGTTTCTTCAGGGTGTCGTATGCCTTTTTACTGTTGCCCACTTTCATGCTTTTTTCGATTTCATCTAATACCACCATATCATCCCTCAAATTACATTCTATCATAACTCTTTCAATTTTGAAAGCTTTGATACAAACTCACACCAGGCAGAGAAGTATATTGGAAACCATAACTGAGGTCACCATGAGAGCAGAGCAGCTGGGGCCACTAAATCAGGTTCTTTTTACTGCAGGATAATAAAAGCAGTTGAGGATGATGCATTCATTTTGCCATGAGAGACTACTTGACAGGACTGTACTCTAACTTGTTATCATAGCATGGCTTGGTATCACATGGGCCTGAGAGATACAGACACCTGCAATGTTGGTTAGGTGATTTGAGCAACACTCTCAGACTTGCATCAGTGAAGTGGATGAAACTCAACTCTCTGATGCCAGTCTTCCCAAGGAGACCACTACAGACTCAGTTTGGGTAGAAGTCAATAGAAGTCTGGAAGATTCTTATGACTCTTATGGGACTTAAACCCCAACATTAACCCGAGGTGCTAACCAATGTGCCATGGTAGCTGTTTTGTCTTTTTGTTGCAGTAAATATATATGCATGATTGTATGTATGCATGTATGTATGTATGCATGTATGTACAAATTAACCAGGTGAAGCCCATCTCTCTCCAGGTACAAAGTGCATGCTGCATAATTATGTTAATTTTCCGTAATCCACTGAACCCTGACATTACTTACATGACCTTTATCCTGAATACCATTTACATGCCTAGGCCATACCTTAAGTTGACCTGGAAAATCGTAACAATCCCCACCACTTAATTCGCCAGATGCTGCTGCCGATATTTAAACCTACAACTTCATGGACCTCAGGGATGGAAGCCAAGTACTCTCTATACTCAGTTACAACATCTGGTTGTTGTTGCTGTTTTTGTTTTGTTTTGTTTGTTTTTTTGTATGAAGGAAAGAGAGAAAACAAATCTTTTTTACTGTTTCAGGTACGGTTCTTGAAGCAGACCCCTGACCCAGGTGCAAACCGTTTCAATCAGTTTCAATAGATGAACAAGATGTAAACGCTCATAGACCAATAAATAGTGCTCCCCTACCTCCCACCATCCAGATTCCTTGCTCAGTTCACCAAACAACCTACAGGAAAGCGGGTCACGTGCTCCATTGTCATTCCACCAATCAGCTTGGTCGTAGTGGTCACGTGCTCACTGTTCTGACCTTACTGCTCAGCTCTTCTTCAGCGTCCATTTGCAAAACTTTTGTGTATGCAAAGTTGATAAAAAACAACAAAAGCTATTATTATTATTAATATTATCATTATCACTACTAATTTTGTTGTTGAGGGTGCGTTGCAGTATGGGGTGCCTTTCATGCTGTGTGTGTGTGTGTGTGTGTGTTTGAAGCCAGTGTACAGGTATGGGTGAGTTGTATTTTTCGCATTTGCCTGTGGGTGGGCGTTTTTTTCTAGTCAGTAGAGGTCTATCTTTTTCATATCAGTTTTTTTTTAAAATTAATATTCTCGTTTATTTTATCAATGGGGTCAACAGTTCCATATCTTTGACAATTTTTTGTCTTTTCTGTTGGTTAGGTTTTGGCATGTTCATGAATGATTTTATAACGGTTTTGTGAGAATGTATCTCCCCTCTATGTCTGTGAGTATGTCTGCCTGTCTCTCTTTGTCTCTGTCTCTCTCTCTATGTCTCTGTATCTCTCTCTATTTCTGCTTGCTTGATTGGTCAACTGATTTACCTATTCTGAATGAGGGCCGGATGAATAAGAAAGTCACCATTGAGCTTATTCTTTGTTCTCAATAAAACTTGTTCGTTTAAAATAGTGTTCATTAATTCATTCTGTCTTTGCGTCCTTGTATCTTTCATGTCTCTGTGTGTCTGTCTGTCTCATGCTCTGTCTGTCTGTCTGTCTGTCTTTATGTTTCTGGCTCATTTTCTGTCTGTCTCTATCTCTACCCTTCTCTCTCATTCAAACATAGCAGGTGAATTGATTGAAGAAGAAAGGGAGACAATTGGGCTGGAAAAATATGACCAATAATAAAGAAAACATTGCCAGTTGTCATCATTTTCGCTTTTTTATTGTTTTACCGTACCTTTATCAAATAATCAGCTCCGCACTCACACTCACATAAATACGCACACCTACACACACAAACAAACACACAAACTCTCTCTCTCTCTCTCTCTCTCTCTCTCCTCATCTCTCTCTCTCTCTCTCTCTCTCTCTCTCTCTTTTCCCCCTCTTTTTCTGTGTCTCTCTGTCTTTGTCTCTCCCATATGTTAAAACCCGTTCCGCTTTTCGGTAGAGTAGGCCATTGTGTGCCATAGTTGTTTGCTAGTGGGAACAGAGGATAAAATTTACAAAACTACATAAACATGGGGACTGGATGTCAAAAAGTGCACGAGTTCTTTTTCTAATATCCTCGAAGTAAAACGAATCAATAACTTTACCAAAAATAATAAATATTCTCTCTCTTTTTTTTGGGTAAAGTTATTGATTCGTTTTACTTCGAGGATATTAGAAAACAAAATATTCTCTCTCTAAACCAGACGCCATGGCGCAGTGGTTAGCGCCTTGGGTTACGGACTGGAAGGTCGCGGGTTCGATTCCCATAAGAGTCATAGGGATTTTTCGGACTCAGGCCGGCTCCTACCCAGAGTGAGTGTGCTGTGGGCTCAGTGGGAAGACTGGGACCACACAGTCGAGTTGGAGAGTGTTGCTCAAATTACCTGACCAACACTGCAGGTGTCTGTATCTCTCGGGCCCGGTTGACGCCGGGATATATTATGATAGTAAGCGTAGAGTACAACCCTGTCAAATAGTCTCAAAGCATATGCACTTCCACAGCAGCATCATTACGTCATCCTCATTGTCATTGATCATCATGCAATAAAAAAAAAAGCCTCTGATTCGGTGGTCCCGGTTTCTCTGGTGTCATGGTGACCTCAGATTCGGTTTCCCCATACACTTCTGTGCCTGTGGTGAGTTTGTGTCAAAGCCTTTGGGGTTGGAGGTTCGCGGGGGACGGTCGTTGGAGGGACGTTGTGGTGGTTGCCACCTCGGGTGGGCAACTCACTCAGTCTGGCTCCGCGACTGAGCTAATACTGTCGTTAGTAGGGGGCTTAGTAGGTGGTGTCCTGCGTATGTTAGCTCAGAACAGGCACCACTGAACATCACCAAAGTGACCCAGCAGCAGTGCAGGGCCCCTCTAGCTGGTGGCCCCACGGCGGCCTGATAGTGATGTGCTCCCTGTGGACTTCCGACCCTGAGGATGAGACATAACAAATCTGGGTACTGCTTTGGCGGAGAGATTGGAATGAGCGGCGTGGGAACAGTAGGACGGGGGACGTCACAGAAGATGAGGCAGCCAACAAAAAAAAATAAATAAATATTCTCTCTCTCTCACACACACACACACCTGAATAAATTCACTTTTTGAAAGCTTTAAAAATAAGTTCTGAACCATATCCTATTATACACCTGTTAAGATTTCTTTGTTGGTGAGAAAGAACAGGTTTATAAACTAAGGAGGTGAGAGGTAAACTTGTCAACTTAAGAGTTCAAAGACTAAAACACAAGTTTCTGAACTAGTCAATTTGTTAGGTAATTTTCCATCAACACTCAAAGCTGTAATAGTCACACCTCTACTAAAAGCAAGCATGATATCACTCCCAACATATTCTGAACAATTATAAACGTGTCTCTAACTTACCTTTTGTCTCTAACGTAATTGAAAAAGTTGTTCTCAAACACCTCAACCCCCACTTTGATTCCCCAAATCGCATTCTCTATTTTCAGTCTGCTATTGCGTCAACCACAGCACCAAAACCACCCTAGTTTACACCTTTGTATCCTTCTTCTGGATTCTCATACAGGTAAAATCTCCCCCGTCTCACTCTTCTTGATTTGTCTGCTGCCTGTGGCACTATAGACCACCCTATTTTTCTCATCTTTATATTACCTTCCATGCCATATTCATGGCACAGAATTTCATGGTTTAGTCCATACTTCACATACCAATTTCAGAGAGATTATTTAAGCAAAATCAATGAACACAAGTCAAACTGAAATATATAGTCCCATAGGGCTCAGTTCTAAGCCCTGTTCTCTTTATACTCTATATTGCTCTACTTTCACATACAATGAACTCAGTTGATCATTATTTCTATGCGGATGATATTCAGCTTCAACGCAATAACATTTTGAAAAGCCGATTTTCCTTGTGAAAAATATGTCCCACTGTTTTAAAGATATCTAAAAGTAGATGACTCAGAACAAATTACACCTCAGCTTAAGTCAACTGTTTCTATTGCCGCTGTTGTCGGCAGGAGCTCAAAGTAATCACACCAGGGTTTTCTATCTTTCTGTGTTTCTGCTGAGTTTTACAATCTCCTGTACCCTCCAAGACCACTGATGTCATTGATATTGGCAAAAGTAGAGATACATACCCATAAAATCAAAGCCATGCTTCCAGAGACCAAACACACTTTCCTTGATGACAACAACTTCCAATAGATTTTGGCATCCTAAAAATAGTCACCCTCATATCTGTCCCTACGTTTTCATAGCCCTCTCTATATCTATCACCCTGGCTAAGTGAAGTTTTGTGTGAGTGGGTATGTGTGTGTGTGTGTGTGTGTGTGTGTGTGTGTGTGTGCGTGCGTGCGTGCATTGTGGTTTTGTGTGTGTGTGTGTGTGTGTTGTTGCATACCACTGCAAGTCACAGTAGATTTCTTTGCTGAAATTTGGGCTGCTCTCCCCAGGGAGAGCGAGTTGCCCCAAGAGCAGTGTCCCCTCTCCTTCTAAAAATGTCTTTTCCTGTCTGCATGTGTATTTGTTTCCCCCAAAGAGTGATTTTTTTCTACATAATTTTGCCAGGGACAACTCTCAAGTTGCCATGGATTCTTTTACGTTCTCGAAATGCGTGCAGCACACAGACCTTTTTTTTTTAAATCCTTGTCTCATCCGAAAGATTAGCATGCAGACTACAATCAAGGTACAGTGAATGAGGGAACGTTTTGGGCACAAACTAGAATCAAGCCTTGACGTGGGGGGTACCTAGAATTTCACTTTCTAGGCAGGTGTTTTTTTCTCTAGACTACTGTTCCACCCTTGTGTGTGTGCATGTGTGTGTGTGTGTTGTGTGGTGGTGTGTGTGTGTGTAAATTTTGAGATATGTTAATCCTATTTGTTGACATAATTGTATTAGGTGTAAATGAGTTAAATGCAGGGTTTTTAATTTGATTGCTTTACAAAATTCAGCGCTATGTCATTTCCATAAATTATTATCATTATCATAAATAGCGTGGGTTGCCATGCTGTGTCCTCAGAGGAAAGTTAACGCCAGTCCTGCCGTTCATTTTTTTCTTGGTAAGGTAAGTGCCTTAGCCTCAGAGTTTAAAGTATTTGAGTGATGTCTAAAGGTCTGTGTGTTTTTAGTGTGGGAAGAAATTTGCTGGGTAAACAAACACACAAACACGCAAGAAAACAAAGCAGAAACAAACAGTGAAGGAAGCAAGCAAAGAAGCCTAAATCATTATAACCATGAGGTTTGGCCAGGCCTTTTTTAAAAACCACAGATGGATTCAGTTTTTTTTTATGGAAACAATACTTCTTTCTATAAAATGTTTTTGTATTGAAACATGGTTTTGTGTTTGTTTTATGTACAGTTAAACCTGTAGTAATGGGGGGCTTTTGTGTCCAAATCTTAAAACTGATCATTCTTGGAGATTTTAACTTCCACTTCGACAACCACTTATCTCCTGATATCAAGCATCTTTCTCTTTCTTTGTCAAACCACTCTCTTTCCCAGCTGGAAAACAAACCAATACACATCAGGTCACATTTTAGACTGGCTTATTGACAATGTTTCACAAGGTCTAGTCACATCTCAGTCTGTATTGTTACTGATATACTGAATTTCTTTGACTCTGTCAACACCTGGCGACAGGAAGATTTTGTGAAGGCCCTCCGCCTAGGAAAACCTCGACCCCAGGGAAATCCCCCTAGACCAATGATGGTGATGTTCTGTCGGTGGGCAGATAAGATGGCAGTGCTGAATAACAGACAGCTCAGAGACAATCTGCGGCAGGATGGAACCAAAGTGGCCTCTGATCTCACTCACCAGCAAAGGGTGTTGGTGAATTTCCATCACAGTCAAGGCAAGATTGCCTACATTTATAATGGCAAACTGCAAGTAAAGGACAGATGTCAAATTCATCTTCATTTCTATGAAGAAGACCCCCACCAGCTTCACTCTTATGACCGAGCTTACAGCAAAGGAGACTACACCAATTTTCCAGAGCAGACGGATTTCAGTGGGAGAGTTGGCACACCCAAAAGAGAGGTGCCAGCACACTTACCAAGTCGCCAGAAAAAACGATACCCCATGAAGTGCAAAGGGACTTTTATCATCACAGTTAGCAGTCCACACACAACTCAAAGACTGTGAAGAAAACCAAAGCGGTGCCTTCAAGTGTGAATGCGATGTACAAAGGAGCAGACATGAATAACCCCAGACAACAGAGGAGTGACTGAAGACCTGTGGACCAGGCACTCGCCATACTTGAGGGGACCAAACATGGACAACCAGAACACAAGACATAATGTGTCCACTTGTTTACCAGGACAAAAGGCAGACATCCCAGGAAGAATACCAGTGTCAACAAACCCCCAGGAATCAACAAGACAGAATGTTCAGCATTGCGTGGGTTTTAGTTTATAGCAAACAATGCAATAAAAGTGACACTAAAGGGCAAATAGAAAAAAGTCAATCTAATGTAAAGCATGGACATGCTGTTGTTAATATGGACTCTGTTAGCAACATAACTGACCAAGATGACAACACTGGCAATGTAACAAGTGTCATTAGTGACACCCAGGCTCTCAGTCAAGAATTAAATGAGTCTGACCAAGAAATAGCAGACAAGGGGTCAGAAAGTAGGAAAGAGGACGGCATTGACAGTGTCTCCAACAGTGCTCAACAACCTAAAATGGACACTCGTTGCTCAAATCATGACAAAGTAGTCATACCTGTATTACAAAACAACAGTGATTATGATAATGACAACATTGACAACATTGAAAATCTGGTCATTACTCATGGTCATGATGGCTCTGTTCAGACAGTAACAGAGGACAGTTCAGAACAGCATGTCACAACAGAAAAGGGGACGTCAGTGACACTGGTTACTTCACAACAACATGTCATGACAGAAGATAAGCAGACAGTGATGCAAGACAGTTCACAACATGTCATGACAGGACATAGGCAGACAGTGACACAGGACAGTTCACAGCAGCATGTTGTGGCAGCAGATAAGCGGTCAGGAAATAAGAAAGGTACTGGCATTCAGAAAACAACACCCTCAAGGGCAACAATGCATGACAGGCCCAAAAGGCATGCTGCTTACATCAGCAGTCAGGTCAACAACAAAAACTGCCATGTCCAACAGGACAGGTACCCAAAGTAGTATACTGGATTCTCTGAGGAGAGCAGCATCATCTGATGGCTCCAAAGAGTATGAAGGGTGTTCAGGGAACAAACAGAACAATGGTCAAAAGCCAAACACTGGGTCAGAAAACAAAATTGAGATTCAGCCGGGCAGCTCTTACTTGTAATCAGTAACGATAATAACAATTCATCTTGTAGGTTAGCAGGGACTTGCTAGCAAAGTGTCCCTCACAAGCAGTCAGCTGCAGATGTACATACTGTAATTAAAACACAAATTGAGTTTTTGAACTATAATGTTAATGGTTTGCGTGACAAATTGAAAAAAAAAATGTTTTCATTATCTTCCTTTGTCTCATGACTTTATCTGTTTCATGGAAACTTTCATTGTGACTAATCTTTCTTCACCATTCTTTCATGATTATATCATCTTTACACTAAAGGCATGAAAGTTATCACACCATGGAGATATTCAGGTGGATATATTGTTATGATTAGAAAAACATTTACAACATACATTGAGTGGGTTGCAGAAAAGAATGAACATGCTGTTGTTATCCAAGTTCACAAAGACTTGTTTTCAACTAACTACCATATTATGTTTGTCTGTACATACATTCCACGTCATGGTTCTGTTCGCTGGAAAGATCAGCATATGGATTTGGTTTAGAAGTATTGGAAGACAATTTTATGGATTTACAGGAGTTAAATGGCAGTTTCCATATCCTACTTACAAGTGATCTTAATGCAAGGACAGCCAATTGTAGCTATTCCTTTGATGTTGATGACTTTCACATAGCAGATATTTCTAGGGCTATTCGTGAATTTTCTAGACAATCAGATGATCTTCACATGAATACTTTTGGAAACCAAATGCTTGAGGTTTGCAATATGTTTGATTGTGTCATTTTAAATGGTTTGTGTGAATATGATTTTGATGGCTGTCATACCTTGATTGCATGTCCGGGGGAAGTACTGTAGACCATTTTATTGTTTCTTGTGAACTGCTTGTATTGATCAACATTACTGCAGTTGATATAAAAAAGTGTCAGAATCAGATCATCTGCCTGTTGCTATGAAAATGCAACAGAAAAATAACACAACTGGAGATTGTCATGAAACTAGAGAAATAGAAATAGAAGAAAGTACATCCCTTGTAGAAAAAACTTAAATGGGATGATACAAAATGATGTTTTCACCAATGCACTAAGAAGTGAAAACAGCAGCACTAGAGTGGCAGATGCTCTGAATTTGTTATACTTTGATGTAGATAAAACTTTTTCGATATTTGTAGAACATTTAAACGAAGCCAGCAAGTGTATGTATGTTAGACATTGTAAGGGTCAGAAAAAGACACCGGAATAGTTTGATAGTGATTGTAGCAAGGAAAAAAGGCAGTCAGACCTACCTTAAAGCATTATAGAAGGACCAGGCAGGAAAAGGACAGGATTAATTATGTGCATGCAAGGAAAATATACAAAAAGATACTTAAGACAAAAAAACCATGAATTCAGGAAACTAAAAGCAGAAAGCTTAGTTAACAATATGATTCTTCAATTTTTTTCAAACAGTCAAAAAGTGTGGGGTGTGGTACCAGAGCTAATTTCAAGAACACTATAGAAACAGTTGAATGGGTAAATCATTTTAGGTTTGTTTTCCAAAGCAACAGAAGTACTAGCTATAATTACTGTTATAGTAATACAGACGTATTATAGCAGGCAGATCATGAACTTAACAAAAGCATTTCAGAAGTGGAGCTAAAAAGGGCCATAGATAAACTGAAATGTGGTAAGGCAAGTGGACTGGATGGCATAACTGCTGAAATACTGAAGAATAGAGGCCAAGAAGTACACGGTTTTCTAATAAAACTATTCAATTCTATTTTGGACAAAGGTATTTATCTTCAAGCCTGGGCAAAAGCTATCATAGTTCCAATCTTTAAGAAGGGAGATCCCAATAATGTGGACAATTATAGAGGAATCTCATTGTTGAGTATCCTGTCAAAGGGCTTCACATCTATACTAAACAGTAGGTTGTATTATTGTCTAGAAAATAATCAAATGATATACGAAAATCAGGCAGGCTTCAGGAATCATACTCTACTGTTGATCAGACCTTTAATTTGCATGCAATTGCCCAGAAGTACATGAACAAGGAAGGTTGGTAGTTGTATGCTGCAATATAGATTTTAAAAAAGCTTTTGATTCTGTCAGACATGATTTACTTATAGGGTGCATCAAAGATCAGGGAGTAAACGGAAAGTTCCTTGCAGTAATGTAACCAATGTATCAAACATAATATATTCATGTATACGGGTAAACTGAATTGTCTGAATTTTTTGAATGCCCAATTGGTGTGAGACAAGGATGTGTGTTAAACCCTACTCTGTTTTCTTTATTTATCAACCATTTATCTGAAACCATGGGTAAAAAGGTAAACATTGAATACAACTAGTACCAGACAGTATGGAAATCTGTTTTTTACTCTTTGCAGATGATGTGGCTCTTATTTTAACAACTCCTGGAGGTTTACAAAACCAATTGAATGTATTGAAATCATGTTGTGATGATTTGCGATTAAATGTTAATTTTGATAAAAGTAAAGTAATGGTCTTTAGAAAAGGAGGATTTCTTAGAAAGAATGAACAGTGGGTTTACGATAATTTCAAATTAGAAGTGGTAAATAGTATTGCTATTTAGGGTTTAATTTTACGTCAAAACTCAGTGCTAAGCTGGGCACAGATCATCTCGTGACCAAGGGAAAGAAAGCTGTAGTAGAACTAAATAGAGTTTTTCATAAAATAAAGAAATTAACGCTGACACATTTTTTCAAGATCTTTGGCATTAAAATACAGCCAATTTTACTATATTTATCAGATATATGAGGGTTAAATAAATTGGAACATGTAGAAAAAGTACACATGATGGCTTGTAAGATACTTTTGGATGTACCATCGAAAGCTCCAAGTAAAATGACTTATGGTGAGCTGGGTCGATATCCTCTATACATAAACTCATGTATAAATACGCTCAGATATTGGTTTAAATTATTACAAATGAATTCTAACAGACTGCCATATAATGCTTATCAAATGTTGCATGATATGGATATATCTGGAAAGAACTGTTGGGTTTCGATGATTAGACAACTTTTATGTTCTGCAGGACTCAGTTTTGTATAGCTTCAACAGGGAGTTGGTAACGTCAAGGTATTTTTTACATCTGTTTAAGCAAAGAGTAGTTGATATATTTATCCAGGAATGGTATAGTACGATCAGAGACCAAGATAGATACGACAGTTACAGGTGTTTCAAAACAAAAAAGTATTTGTTAAAGAAGAATATCTTCTACAGTTAGATACTTACTGCTTTAGAGTTGCTGTGTCACAGGTGAGATGTAATGTTTTACCACTTAACAACAATGTACATCGATATAGTGCACAGAAACCAAAAGTTGAGGATGAAAAGTATTTCCTTTATGAATATTTTGTGTATAATGATTTAAGAGTTAAAATTTTAAGGGATTGCGCTGATGCACCTTACACAATCTATTTAAAGCAGAAAACAGAAACAAAAATCACTGCCTGTCTAGATATATCTTCCATGCCAACAATAGGAGAAAAAGCTTGTTGTATTAAGATATTTACATCACAAACGAAGATACGGTTATCGTTTTGTTATGATTTTGAGAAACTATATGTATATTAATTTTATCTAGACAAAAAGACGGTACACTTAGATCAAGATAGTGAATTGTGTTTGATACGTATGTATTTTAATGCATTTGTGCATTTTTTTCATTATTTCTTTCACTGAAATTGAGCTTGGTATTGTGTATTTTATTCGGGTTTTTGCCCACTCTGTGGCATTGTCAATTTCTCCTATGCCAACCATGTATTATAACCTAAAAACGAGATACATTACATTTCTGAGTTCTCTCTCTCTCACCTTTCTTTTTTCTTTCTTCTCTATTTTCTTCCACTCTTTCTCATTTTCTTTTCTTCATTGTACTCTACTGTACAACACCTACTGACACCTGAACACAAAATTAACTTCTCATTCGGTTTTCTCCACAACCGAAGTCGGAATATGGCTGCCTTTATGGTGGGCAAAATCCGTCCCCTTACTAGTTCAGGAACCAGACTTTTTTAAAACGTTGATCAAAGTCTATGACCAGTACACTAAACCAACAGCAGCAACAACAACAGCAACAATAAGAACAGCAAATCTCAAACAAATAATCTGAATTTGAAATCATAGAATTCCTGTTCCCCACCTTAATGGATATAGATGATTGTACATAATATCCAGGAACGAAAACATCACGAAAAACTTTACATATCTACGTACAATATTCAGTCACATTATATCCACAGAAGGTAATCAAACAAAAATGGTAAATCATCTTATGTCTGTCTGTTTGAAATGCTTGAGCATGCTCTGTGTGCTATTTTTAAGAGCAGATAACCAGTTATAGATAATTCAGCAGTGTACAAGCTTAATAAAGAAAAAAATCGACTACAAAATCAAAACAACACCACCACCACCACACCACACACACACACACACACACAACACACCACACACACAACACAGACACACACACACACACCCCCACACACCATGACATGACCAAAGAAATTTTTAAAAATCATGATTATAATTCAGTACTTCACCACCTGTATTACTAATAAATAAAGTCATAAATAATGATAAGACAAGCTCAGAAATAATATCCACAATTTACTTTTAGGTAATATACAAATTATGTTTAACCCCGTCAATGAATGCCCTGCAAGTAATAAAAAAACAACAACTTCAATGTGGATACACACTGATATCACTGAGCTGATGTTGAGACTTATGCACACACATATACCTTTTATGTGTAACCACATAAATATATATGCAATCACACCAAAAATTAAGCTGCAAAAAATAAATTGCAACCAATTGCAATCATTTTACCTCCTGCCCATATCTGATTCAGTAAAGAGTCTTCAAACGCAATGACTAGACTAAAATTATAACAAACACTGACACAAACCGCTACAGCTAACACCTGAGCACCATGGATTTGATGTGACAAAAGTAAAAATTTAAAAAAAATCTATAATCTTCTCCATGACAATTAGTCAAGTCAAGTCAAGTCAAAAACACTTTAATCATCCCATGAAGGGCAATTACAATACTGACAGGCAGATTGATACTCATCAAATATATCAAAGACACAAAAGCTATATTTCATATTGGTTTTCAAATAAAATGTCACGAACAACACACACACACACACCACCACACACACACAACACACACACAACACACACACACACACCCCACACACGCGCGAATGCGCACACACACGCAAACGCCCGCACGCACACACATCAATTGTGAACACAATTTTAAACCCATTGACTAGAAGACATAAAAACTTATTTTTACGCACACATATACGCAGCACGTATACACACACGTGTGTGTAAGAACTAGGTAGTCAACATCATTGTGAATTCAGAATTCGAATGCTTACTGGCACAAAAGAATTTCTTTTTCTGTTGGTTTTGCTGATGGGACACTGAAAACGGCGTTCCGAAGGCAACATTTGAAATTCTGGAAACAAAGCATGAGAAGGATCAGCCAAAATGGCTGTGGCTTTGCGTACAAGCTGCTGATTGCAGAACGACATGAGATCTCTTTGTTCTTTTCCAATTATTTTTGAGCAGATTCTTACAATTCTCTGCAGGCCATTCTTGTTTTTAACACTAAGGTTATTGTACCAACAAATGAAAGCAAAACTTAGAACACTCTCTATGTAAGACTTGTAAAACAAGGAAAGGATCTTTTTGTCTACAAAAAATGAGTTCAGTTTCCTCAGAAAATACAAACGTTGTTGTCCCTTTTTGACATAGCGTCAGTGTTAACGTCCCAGTTTAACTTGTGGGTCAAAAACAGTTCCCAGATACTTATAGTTCAAAACGTTTTCAACCTCTTGATTATGGATAATAATATTCTTAGGAGTATGCCCTGATCTTCTGAAGTCGATAGGCAGGTCTTTAGTTTAGAAACATTTAGCTCCAGATAGGCCTCGTCACACCAGTGTACTAACTCGGTGAGGGCTGGACCATGGTCTAAGACTGATCCGGATAAGAGGAATAACAGAGCACTATCGTCTGCGAACTTTACCAGAAAAGGAATTTCCATAGTTGCTCTGCAATCATCTGTGTATAGAATGTACAGAAGTGGTGAGAGGACGCAACCCTGCGGAGAACCAGTGCAGGTAAATCTAACTGAAGAAGATATTTTTTTGGGCCAAAACACGCTGTGGTTTTGTTGGTTAAAAATTCAATCAGCCAACGAACAAGTTGATTGTCTACGTCAAATTTTGAAATTATTTTGTTAACCAGAACGTGAGGCTGCATTGTATTGAAAGCTGAACTAAAGTCAGCGAACAATATTCTGGCATGAGAGTCAGGTGTTTCCAAGTGGCTATACAACTTGTTCAAAATGAATAGTTTGGCATCTTCGACACCCCTTCGAGACCTGTATGCAGATTGCAGTGGGTCAAGGTCTTTCTCTGTAGCAGAAAGAATGAGAGATTTTACGATCTTTTCCAGCGTTTTCATCACAAGAGATGTGAGAGCTACAGGTCTAAAATCGTTAGGCCGAGAAGGATTGGGGTTTCTTTGGAAGAGGTATTACATTGGAAGTTTTCCAAATAACAGGAATCTGACAAGTACCCCAGTGAGGCCTGGAAACAGGTGTTGAAGGACACTGGCAAGCTCAGTAGCGCAGAATTTCAGGGTTCTTCCACATATACCATCTGGTCCGGGAGATTTGTTAATATTTATTGCCTTTAAGTGCTTACAGATAATTTCTTCATCAACAATGATGCTATTCTCAGAAACGAGGGATTGCTTCAGATCATTTAATTCATCTGAGAAATCATGCTTTTCAAAGCGAGTAAAAAATGCGTTTAGATGGTCTGGTAAGTTGTTATAACATGCTCCCTGCAAACTGATCTTTGACCTATGTTAGACACCTACCATATTTACTGCAAACATATTTTTGATACCCTGCCATGCAGCACGAAAATTGTTCCTCGCAAACTTGTCTTCTATCTTATTTTTATATATACGTCTGGCCCATGCAACAGCAGCTTTGACTTCTTTGTTTACTTCCTTCTTTTGTTGTTCTGTGCCTGTGTAAAATACTACTTTCTTTTTGTTTAAAACATGTTTCAGATCCTTTGTAACCCAAGGCTTGTTATTGGGGTAAATGGTTATCTCCTTAGTTGGAATGAAAACAACTAACACAAAATGAAATATAAGAACAAATAACATCAGTGAGCTCATTCAGATCTGAACACACATCATAAAACATATCCCAGTCAGTGCAATCAAAGCAGCCTTGCAGACTAGCTATACTATCACAGTCCATTTTTTGTGGTCCGACTAGGGTTGAAGGCGCTGAAACACTGACTGGTACATGGGTGCAAGAAGAATGCAGTTGTGGTCAGATGATCCCAGGGGAGGCAAAGGCAACGATCTATAGGCGCCTGCTACAGTCCCATAGCACAATCTAAGGTCTTGTTTCTTCGTGTAGGGCAGGTCACAACTGTTCATAGTTCTTCAGTAGTTTAGTAAGGGAACAGTTATTGAAATCACCCAGGGTAAACTTAGGGGCATCAGGGATATAGAATCGAGCACATGGAGGTGATCTAATATATGTTCAGCTGCTCTAGCCACTCTTGCTTTGGGGTGAATGTAAACTAAAGTGAAAAATAGTTGCGGGAATTCCCGTGGTAAGTAAAAAAGCGAGCGAAATAGAGAGCAGTTCAATGTCCTCCACGGATAGCTTAGTTCTAATTTTAACATCACCACACCAACGTTGATGTAGAAGCACAAACCTCCCCTTGTGCGTGTGACACTCTGTCAAGCCGAATGGGTTGACCGAAGCTGTCTATTGAGAGGTCGCAGTTCGGTACAGCGGGACTCAGCCAGGTTTCGGTAAAGGCAAGAATTCCGGCTTTGTTATATTGGTGTAGGTAGTTGATGTTAGCTTGAAGCTCGTCGGTTTTGGAACTAGGGACTGGACATTGGCTAGGAGCACGGTTGGTAGCGGAGTTTTCCGATTATTCACATTTTTTAGTCTTTGTCTCACACCACCTTTCCTACCTCGCTTTCTTTTCTTGATGTTCTTCCAAGTTTTATCATTGTTATTTGTTGAAGGTAAAATATCACATGGAAAGTTGCAGTCTTTGCCTTCTGCTAACACACTGGCTGATTCCCTCAGGCTAAGGAGAAATTCTCGAGTGTACAACGATGGGCCATGGCTGTTGTCGTTAGGCGGCCTCGCACACAGTCAGATGACGCTATGAGAAAGCAGACTAAAAGAGTGAATAGAACTGATCTTCCTAGCATTGTTGCTGTTATTACTGACACACCAGACACCAGACACAACTCTGCAGAACTTTGAGTTGATAGACACACAATATAACGAAAACAAACAAAAAAGTATATCGCCTGTCAGTAGAGAGTGTCGCCACTCGAGCAGCGCCACCTACGCCTACTTACACCTACTTAACACCTGATAACCATAGAAACACACACGACATGGAAAAACACAAACTTTTGGGAAACGCATCAAAGAAGTCAACCTCAAAGTGAGAACATGGCCTATATGGTCAGTGGGGCTAAACACGCTATGAATGGATGGCATCGTGACCTGAAAGTCACTGAGGTTGTGGGCAGGCCATTTTTCTCCATAAGTTAACGTTGGCACTGACATCACTGCCTGCAAATATATCTAGTGGAGGCTATAATCCCAGCATGCAGAACATGTACCTGGAGAATGATGGACTCCACTGGCTCACTATCTGAAATTCAGTATAGTGCCCTAACCATACGATGTATGCGCTTACATCTGCAGGTGTGCCTGTGTTCATTTCCCCCTCATCTTCTGTGACATTTCTGTCCCCCTGTTTTGATGCCACTCATTTCAATCCCCCCTCTCCATTCATATCAGACTCTTCTTGTCATATCCTCAGGGTCTGAAATCAACATGGAACTTATCAATGTTAGGCCACCATGTGACCACCAGCTGGAGAGGCCCTGCACTGCTGCTGGGTCACTTTGGTTGTGTTCAGTTCTGAGCTAACATACGTAGAACATCACCTACTAAGTCATATACTGACAACAAAACAGCATAGTTCCTTAGAACCAGACTGAGTGTGACACCAACCCGGGGCAGTGACCACCATATCGTTTCTTCAACGACTTTTATCCAGTAAACCTCTAAATCCAAAGGCTTTACTAATCACAGGCACAGAAGTGTATGTAAAACCAAAGCTGAGGTTATCACAAGGCCAGAATAACCAGGGCCACCAAATAAGAAGCAGTTGTTTTAGTTATTGCATGATGATCAATAGCCTTGAAAAAGATGTAGTGCACAGTGTGTTTACATTTGAAGTTTTAAAAGCTATTAATTGTGGGCGCGTGTGTGTATACATTTGAATTTGTACAAGTCTATCAATTGTAACTGGCTGCATTTGAAAGACTAGGATGAATAAAAGCAATTTGATTTGCTTTTTGCAAGATACAGCACTATATAATTTCCATGTATCATTATCATTATTATTATTACTAGTGATGCATCTATGAAAGTACATGTACTTTAGGGACTACATGACAGGGTTGTACGCTAGGCTTCCTATCGTAATATATCCCAGCATTAAACAAGGCCCTAGATCTACAGACACCTGCAGTTTTATTCAGGTAATTTGAGCAACACCCTCGAAATTGCATCTGTAAAGTGAATGAACCTCAACTGTATGGCCTCAGTCTTCCCACTGAACTCACAGTTAGCTCACTCTGGGTAGAGGTTGAACGGATTGGGAACTCAGGACTTTGAAGTCAATCTGCAGTACACTTACCACTGCGCTATGGTGGCTGATTACCAGTGTAAGCTACATGATGATGTATCTCTATATGCCTGTAATCTGTACATGCAGTTCACCATGGCGACCAAAATGCTGTTGCTGACCTTGACCTTGGTGCTGGTGACCTTGATGGGGAGTGTTCCCGGTGAGGCATATTGTCATTTTGATAGAAGGAAGCGCTGCATCAATTTGGGTTACTCTTGCAAAGCGTCCCATGGTCACTGTGCATTACGGATCGTGGGTCGAAGCTTGAGGTGTGAGTGCAGCCATAACTGGTAAGTATAGGTTGCTCCTGTTGAATGCTGGGAGGGGGGGAGGGGTCTCTATTAGGGTCAAGGTGGTGGTGATAGAATTGCTGTTGTAAATATGTTGTTGTTGTTGTTTAGCTGCCTCATCCTCCATAATGTTCATGTCCTGATGTTCTCACTTTGCTCATTTCAATCTCTTCATCCCAGTTATACTCAAATTAGTTATGTTGCATCCTTGGTGTTAGAGTTCACAGGGCTAGGGAACCTATCAATATCAAGTTGCTATTAGGACACTAGCCTAAGGGGCCATGCACTACTTCTGGGTCACTTTGGTGGTGTTCAGTGGTGTTCAGGTGTGCCACAGCTGTCAATTTCCCCACTTTCAGCTATTCTCAGCTGCTCTTCATCCCATCCCAGCCCAGTTGGGGCCAGCTGGTGCTAATTATAGAACAAACTGACCACACTTGGACTAGGTAAAAGGAAAGGGCATGCTATATTTACCTCTCTTGACTGAGTGATGTCGGATTTGCGCGCTGTGGTGCTTGTTCTCAGCTAACATATGCAGGACTTTACCTACTAGCCCCTTATGGTTGACTGTAACAGCTCAGTCACATAGACTAAAAGAGATGCCCATCCAGGGTGTTGACCATCACATCATCTCTCCAATGACATTCTATCATAATCATTCAACCTCGAAAGCTTTGATACACACACAAGGCAGTGAAGTGTATTGGAAACCACAAACTGAGGTTGCCATGAGAGCAGAGCAGCCGGGGCCACTGAATCAGCGGCAGGTTATTTTTACTGCATGATAATGAATGCAGATGAGGATGGTGCAATCATTTGCCATGGAAGTGTATACAGTGCTTTGAGACTACTTGACGAGGCTGTAGCACTACAACCAATAAACCGAGGTGCTAACCAGTGCGCCAAGGTAGATGTTTTATTTTTCGCTGTTGCATGTATGTATGTATGTACGTACGTACGTACGTATGTATGTATGTATGTATGTATGTACAAATGAAGTAGGTGGGGTTTTAAGCCATGTTTAGGTTTACAGAGTACTATGCTGTTAATTATTGTTTACGTAACAAGAACCAGGAACCCTGACTCATACATGGACCTTTAACCTAATTGTTTCGTACCACCTAACCCGGCAATCAACATGGAGGCTTTAACCTGAATTCCTGAAATCCTATAAAACCACCAATCAATGCATCAGGCTGCTTAATTGACCGGTAAAATTTAATCATCACATCTTCCTATTTTGACCTCACAGATTGAAGTCAGATACTCTATCTACTCAATTACACCATCTGGTTGTTGTTGCTGTTTTTTGTCTGTGTATTTTTTTGTTTGTTTGTGTGAAGGAAAGAGAGACAACAAATCTACTCTACTATTTCAGGTATGAATGATAGCCCTGACACCTGCCCCAGGTGCAAACCCTTTCAATCAGTTTCAACAGATGATCAGGATGTAAAAGCTCATGGATCGATACAGAGTGCTCTTCCCCTCCCATCATTCAGATTCCTTGCTCAGTTTACCAATCAACCTGCATGAAAGCAGGACACGTGCTTCACGGTCATTCCGCCAATCTAATTGGTCATAGTGGTCACATGCTCACTGTTCCTGCCTTACTGCTCAGCTCTTCTTCAGCATCCATTTGCAAAACTTTTGTGTGTGCGAATTAGCTAAAAAAACCCACCAATATTTATAGTAGTAGTAGTAGTAGTAGTAGTAGTATTTGTTTGTTTGTTTGTTTTTGTTTGGTTCCACAGTTTGTGTTGTTGGAGGTATGTTGCAGTATGGTGGTGTGGTGACAGGGAAGTCTGGAATGTAACAATGTTTTGCAAAATTAAAAAGATACCCATGACATTAGTCAATATAGACTCGCCTGTTTGTTAATTCTGAGCAGAAACACAGGAGCAAACTCGAACAAAAGTACCACACACTCACACAGCACATGCATGCCTTTCATGCTCTGTATGTGTTGTGTGTGTGTGTGTGTGTGGTGTGTGTGTGTGTGTGTGTGTGTGTGTGTGTGTTGTGTGTGTTTGTGTATGTATGTGTGTGTGTTTGAATCTTGTGTCCAGTTATGGATAGTTGTATCTTTGTGAATTAGTGTGGTTGGGTGTTTTTGTTTCTAGTCAGTAGAGCTCTATTCTTTTTTTAAGGCTGTTATTTTTCTAGTCATTTATTGTTAATTTTATCAATGTGTTCAAACACTTCCGTATCTTTGACAAAATATCCCATTTTTCTCTGGATTAGATTTTGGCATGTTCATGAGTGATTCACTAACCGTTTTGTGAGAATTCCTCTCCCCTCTCAGTATGTCAGTATGTCTACCTCCATATCTGTCTCTCTTTGTCTCTGTCTCTTACTGTCTCTGTGTATTGTTCTCTCTCTCTTTCTGCTTGCTTGATTTGTTAACTGATTTACCTATTCTGAATGAGGGCCGGTTGAAAAAGTCACCATTGAGCTTATTCTTTTTCTTCAATAAAACTTGTTCATTCAAAAAAGTGTTCACAAATTCATTCTGCATCTGACACTTTGTATCTTTCTATGTCTCTGTCTGTCTGTCTGTCTCATGCTCTGTCTGTGTATCTGTTTCTTTCTCTGTGTGTCTGTTTCTATCTCTGCCCTTCTCTCTCATTCAAAAATAACCAAACCATGTGAAGTGATTGAAGAAGAAAGGGAGACAACTGGTCTGGAAAAATATGACCAGTAAGCAAGAAGGCATTGTCAGATGTCATCATTTCCCCTTTCTCTTGTCTTACCGTACCTTTTATAATATAATCAACTCCACACTCACACTCACATAAACTAACTCTCTCTCTCTCTCTCTCTCTCTCTCTCTCTCTCTCTCTCTCTCTCTCACACACACACACCACACACACACAAACACAAACACAGACCTCTCTCTCTCTCTCTCTCTCTCTCTCTCTCTCTCTTCCCCCCTCTCATTCACTCTGTCTGTCTGTTTGTCTTTCTCTCCCTCTCTGTTTCTCTTTCTCTCTCCCCCCCTCTCTCTCAGTGTCTTTTTGTCTCTGTCTCTCCCACACGTTAAAACCCGTTCCGCTTTTTGGTAGAATAGGCCATTGTGTGCCAGAATTTTTTTCCAGTAGGAACAGATGACAACCTCTACAAAAGTACATATACACGGGGACTGGATGTCAAAAGCACATGAGTGCTTATTCCAATATCCTCGAAATGAGGCGATTGAAAAAAAATCTCTCTATGTCTCTCTGTCGCGCTCTCTCTCTCTCTCTCTCTCCTCTCTACTCTCTCTCTCTCTACTCTCTCCTCTCTCTCTCTTCCTCTCTCTCTCTCTCTCTCTCTCTCTCCGTCTCTCTCTCTCTCTCTCTCTCTCACACATACACACAGCTATCTTAATAATTCTCTTTTGAAAGTCTTAAAAGACAGTTCTGCAAAATACCCTATTATCAGACCTGTTAAGATTTCTTTGTTGGTTAGAATGAACAGATTTATGGACTTGTGAAGGTGAGAGTTAAAGTTGTCAATTTGAGAGTTCAAAGACTGAAAAACAAGTTTTTGAACTTGTCAACTTGTCAGGTAATTTTCCATCAACACTTTAAGCTGCAAAAGTCACACCTCTACTCAAAAAGTGTGATCTTGATCCCAACATTCTGAAGAATTATAAACATCTCTAACTTACCTTTTGTCTTTAACGTCTTTGAAAAAGTTTTTATGAAAGACCTCAATCCTCATTTTTATCCCAGAAATCTCCTTCGCCCTTTTAAGTCTGCTATTGCGCCAAGCACAGCACCAAAACCTACTCTAATCCACACCTAAAATACTCTTCTACTAGACTCCGATACAGGCAAAATCTCTCTTCTTACTCTGCTTTACTTGTCTGCTGCCCTTGACACTATTAACTACCTATTTTTTCTTTCTCACATGTAAATTACGTTTGGTATTAATGGCACAGCTCCTGCATAGTTTAGTCCATACTTCACAGACCGATCTATAGAGATATTTTATTTTTGCTGCTTCGTCTTCTGTGATATCTTCGACCCGCTCATCTCAATCCCCTTCCACAGCCATACCCAGATTTCGTTATGTCTCATCCTCAGAGTCGGAAGTTCACAGCAAGCCTATCAATTTCAGGCCGCCGTGGGATTACCAGCCAGAGGGGCCCTGCACTGCTGCTGGGTCACTCTGGTGGTGTTCAGTGGTGCCTGTTTTGAGATAACATACGGAGGACAGCCTATACTAAGCCCCGCACTGACGAACATTTTAGCTCAGTGGCGGAGCTAGACTGAATGAGTTGCCCACCCAGGTGGAAACCACCACAACATCCCTCCAACGATCGCCCCCTGTGAATCTGCAACCCCAAAGGCTTTGACTCAAACTTACCACAGGCACAGAAGCGTATGGGAAAATCGAATCTGAGGTCACCATGAGACCAGAGCAACTGAGACCACCGAATCAGATTCAGTATTTTTTTTATTGCATGATAATCAATGACAACGAGGATGGCGTAATGATGCTGTTGTGGAAGTGCATATGCTTTGAGACTGCTTGACAGATTTTTACTCTATGCTTACTATTATAATATATCCCAGTGTCAACTGCGCTGGAGAGATACAGACACCTGCAGTGTTGGTCAGGTAATTTGAGCAATACTCTTAAACTCACATCCGTAAAGTGGATGAAGCTCGACTTCGTGGTCCCAGTCTTCCCACTGAACCCACAACACACTCACTCTGGGTAAGAGCCGGCCGGAGTCTGAAAAATCTCTATGAATCTTATGGGATTTAAACTCGCGACCTTCAGTTAAAAATCCAAGGCGCTCACCACTGCACCATGGCGACTGTTAATTCTAGAGAGATATTCTACGCAAAATCAATCAAAACATGTCAAACTGAATATGGAGTCCCACAGGGATCAGTTCTCAGCCCTATTCTCCTCACTCTCTATACTGCTCCACTTTCACTTAATTATAATGAACTGCCATCAGATCGATCATCATTTCTATGCTGATGATACTCAGCTTAAATGCAGTAGCACTTCTGAAAACCTGCTTTTCCTCTTGAAAAATATGCCCCACTGTTTTCAAGATATTCAAAAGTAGATGATTTAGAACAAATTACAACTCAGCTTGAGTCAACTGTTTCTATTGCCGCTGTTGTGGGCAGGAGCTCAAAGTGATGCCACCAGGGTTTGTCATCTTTCTGTGTTTCTGCTGAGTTCTACGATCTCGGTATCCTCCCTGATCACAGATCTCATCTATAACTGGCAAATGTACAGATAACTACCCATAAAATCAAAGCCATGTTCCTAGGGATCAAACATACTTTCCTCCATCACAACAACTTCAATAGAATTTGGCAACCCTAAGATAATCCCCCTCATATCTGTCTCTACTTTTCAATAGACACCTCCATCTCTATCACCCTGCCTAAGTGTGTGTGTGTGTGTGTGTGTGTGTGTGTGTGTGTGTGTGTGTGTGTGTGTGTGTGTGTGTGGTGTGTGTGTGTGTGTGTGTGTGTGTGTGTGTGTGTGATTCAGATTCAGATTCAGATTCAGATTTAGAATATTTTATTGCCATTTAAGTCATGTAGACTTATTTGACACAACAAAAACATCAACTATAATTATCTATTTTGGCTAAAAGTGATGTCATCTTACTCAAAACATGTTGTATTCTATTCTCTTTCTCTCTTTTTTCAAAACATCTACACATATCTGATAATATCTGCTTGATATATATCAACTGTGATTATGTCACTTAATTTATGTACACGTTTTTGCGTTCTTGTCTTTCGTTTTGATTTTTGATAACAAATTATTTATGAGTTCATCATATAAAATGCATTCATCAAGTAAATGAAATTCATCTTCATTTGTTAAAGTGTCTACATTTTCTGTCCTCTCTGATATATTTTGGTGTCTCCCTTTCTCTATCATTAAATTGTGACAGCTTGTGCGAAATTTACAATATGTCTTCTTCTGTGTGTGGTGTGTGTGTGTGTGTGTGTGTGTGTGTGTGTGTGTGTGTGTGTTGTGTGGTTGTGTTGTGTGTGTTGTGTGTGTGTGTGTGTGTGTGTGTGTGTGTGTGTGTGTTGGTGTGTGTGTGCCACTGTAAGTCACAGCAGATTTTTCTGCATAAAATTCGGGCTGCTCTCTCCAGGGACAGTGCGTCGCCACAAGAGCAGCGCCACCCATTTATCTTTTAAAATTTGTTTTCCTGTCTGCAGCTATGTTTGTTTCATTAAAAGAATGACTTTTTCAAGATAATTTTTTTGTCAGGAACAGCTCTCTCCTTACCGTGGATTCTTTTCTTTGCACTAAAAGCGTGTTGCACTCGGGACTTTTGTTTATCGTCTCATCCAAAAGACTAGCACTCAGACCACAATAACAGTCTAGTAAAAAGGGTAAAGTTTCGGGCTCAAACAGGGTTGAATCATGACCCGGACTGAACCCAGCAATTTGTTTTCTAGTTAGGTGCTTTACCTCTAGACCACGGTCCACTGATGTGTGTCTATGTGTGTGTGTATGTTTGTGTGATATGTGTGTGCATGCATGCGTGCGTGCGTGTGTGCGTGCGTGGTGCGTGTGTGTATGTGTGCGTGCGCGCTTGAATGTGTGCATGCGAGCTTGTGTGTGTGCGTGTGTGGGTAAATTTAATATCTGTTAATCCTATTTGTGAACGTTTGTATAGGTGTAAATGATTTAAATGCAGGCCCTTTGATTTTGATTGCTTTACAAGATTCAGCGCTATTATCATATCCGTACACTATTTCCATGACCATAAATAGCGTGAGTTGCCTTGCTGTTTGGTGAGAGATCTATCAGGCCTCTTCTCTGTCTGATCTCTTTTGGGGAAGGTAAGCGCTTTGTGTCAGAGATTTTAGTTTTGAAATGATGTCTATCTATCTATCCTACTATCTATCTATCTATCTATCTATCTATCTATCTATCTATCTATCTCTATCTATCTATCTATCTATCTATTTATATACTATCTATCTAACTATCTATCTATCTGTCTGTCTATCTGTCTGCCTGTCTGTCTTTCTGTCTTTCTGTCTGTTATCTGTCTTTCTGTCTGTCTATCTGTCTGTCTATCTATCTATTCGTCCATTCGTATGTCCACCCATCTGTCCATTCCGTTTGTCTGTCTGTCTGTCTGTCTATCTATCTAATATCTATCTATCTATCTATTTGTCTGTCTATCCGTCTGTCTATCCGTCTGTCTTCCTGTCTGTCTGTCTATCTGTCTATCTATCTATCTATCTATCTGTCCATCCGTTTTGTCTGTCTGTCTGTCTATCTATCTATCTATCTATCTATCTATCTACTATCTATCTATTGGTCTGTCTATCTATCTATCTGTCTATCTATCTGTCTGTCTGTCTACCTGTCTGTCTATTTATCTATCTATCTATCTATCTATCTACTATCTATCTATCTATCTCTCTGTCTGTCTATCTATCTATCTGTCTATCTATCTATCTGTCTGTCTGTCTACCTGTCTGTCTATCTATCTATCTACCTATCTATCTATCTGTCTATCTATCTATCTATCTGTCTGTCTGTCTGTCTACCTGTCTGTCTATCTATCTATCTATCTATCTGTCTGTCTATCTATCAATCTATCTATCTAGGAATTTCCTTGCTTGGTTGGCAGCAATACGCTCTCTCCTGCAGTATGGTGAGTTTTCTAATTCTTCACGTGTGCTGACTTCCAAAAGGCCAGTGACAGGGTTCCCAGCAATGTTAGAGTGTCTGCTAAACTCTGTTTTACAAGAAATGGCGATTTCATTATTCAAAGAAGATAGTAGAGGAGAACAAACTGTAGTTGTGCTCAGACTAAGGAGTACAACTACCGGATGTACCCTATCACTCCACTTCAAAATGCAACGTTAAAGAGGAAGTGTCTGTCTCAGGTTAACAGAGACAGAAAAGAAGCAAAAATGCACAGAAGTAACCGACAGGAAAAGGCAAGCAATGTGATGCAGTCTCCTTCAGGTTTGTTTCTACCAACACACCCCAGTTTGTTTTATGCTGCTGACCCAACTGAAGTGACACTGTTATGAACACTCCAGTTTGTGATGATCAGTGTGCTTCAAATCATTATCAGTGCAGTCAGCAAATTGACATGAGACAACAGCATGAGAGAGAGAGAATTCCAACTCAAAAGATTTATTCACAAAAAGGGCATTTGCCCATACATAAGGGTGGGTTGCCAAACTGCTTAGTATTTTAGTGAGAAAAATAAGTAACACACAAAAAAACACATAACAAAAACAAAAAACCCAAAGTGTTAATGTATACCCACAACTACCACAATAACAAATCAGTTCCAAAAATATGACTTAAGAAACCAAGATATCTACTTATTCTAAAGGCTTTACACAAATATAAAGCAAGGCTGCGCACAATCTCAGGGTGACTAGATGCCATGAGTAGACAGAATCTAAATGAATTAGGCTGTCTACTATACTTTACCGGAATGTAATTCTGTCTTACATATTCTAATACTGGACAGCACAGCACAAAATTAATTTCATCTTCCACTGTTTGCTTACATAATGGGCATAGCAATCTGAGGTCATCATTATGATGTTCTATATATCTAAATTTATGAACATTTATGTCTGATACACCAAGTCTAAACTTAGACATTATTCTTTTCAAATGTATGTCCATATCACGCGCTGGATAAGGTTTGACATCGTGTGAGCCTATAAATTGTCTGTACATTTGAAATCTTTCACTGTTTTGTATATGACCACTTCACTGTTGCCAACGGCAGTCAATCAGTCTTTGCCTGAAAACCTTGATAAACTCTACAATTTCCGACACCTTGATTGAGCCAAACAAACCCAAAGCCAAGTTCACATAAACAGGTACGTATTTGTGAAGCCTAGGTGCTTTTGCCCTTGACATCTAGATCATAAAGCATCTTGTAAGACTTGAAAGGTAACCTGCACTCATCCATATGCAGAATCTTAATCCAATATCTAATGCATATTACAGCAGCATTAATAGAGAGAGAATATCTATTGGTTTCACTGTAAACAAGATCATTAGGTGTACGTCTATCTAAGCTAAAAAAACCCAGCTTTAAAGCAAAGAGGGGTCAGCATCACATCATCATCATCATCATCATCATCAGTCCCGTGACCTTGGCGGTCGTGGAGGAGACACGAAAGATGATGCCGTGGTAAGCTCCTCCATCCATCTCGGTCCTCGGCTCTGCGCAGTAGTGCCGAGTCATTCATCCTGGTCCATTCTCTAATGTTGTCCATCCATAACTTGTTCTGTCTTCCCCTCTTTCTGCCACCTTCGAGTGTTCCCTGCAGTACTGTTTTTGGCAGAGTGTTGTCGCGGGTGATGTGGCCGAACCATGTCAGCTTTTTCTTCTTGATGGTGGTGAGAAGGGGTTCCTGTGGACCTGCCAAGCCGTGTTATTTGGCTCTTGACAAATTCATTGGTTGTTCTCTCCAGGCTATCCCCAGCAGTTTTCTATGGCATTTTGTTTCAAATGACTGGATTTGCTTTGTTGTTACAGCAGTCAATGTCCAGGTTTCACTTCCGTACAGCAGGATAGTCTGAATTAGGGCTTCGTAGAGCTTTAGTTTGATTGGGAAACTGATCTCTTTACTTTTACATATGGTGGTGAGTTTTGTCATGGAAGATGTTGCCATGGCTAATCTGACTTTGATTTCTGTCGTCGATCGCCCGTCCTTTGTGAGTGTAGCGCCAAGGTATTTAAAAGCGTCTACCTCCTCCAGTTGCTGGCCATTCATGTAAATTTTAGCAGTGGCGTTGCTGGTGCTGTTCACAAGTACTTTACTTTTCTCGCGAGCTTACCTCCATCCCGTATGCTCCAGCTCTGTTCTCAAATCTGGTCGTAAGATCTTGCAGCACTGTGTTACTTCTGCCCATGATGTCAATGTCATCGGCAAACCGCAAGTTGTTGAGGGGTTTGCCGCCAATGGAGATGGTAGAGTGGAAGTCATGGAGGGTATCCCTCATAATGTTTTGTCAGGTCAGTCAGAGAAGTTCCCTGTTACTGCTACTGGTATCCATGTAACCCATTACAACCTGTCGCATGTGGGGGAGGAAACCCCAATAAAAAAACAGCATATGGAGATTTGGAGAGGAGATTGGCGCCACCAAGGAATATCCTAAGCCCACAGAAAAGACATGAGAGACAAATACAAAGCCAATAACACGATCGGTCGGGGCCCGGGTTACCAATTTTTCCGTTGATCAACACCAGGGTGGAAGTGACAAGTCAGCTACTAGAGTTAAAACAATACTTAAGCTCCATAGAGAACAGATCACCATTGGAACATGGAACGTCCGTACACTCTACCAGTGCGGAAAAATCAAAGAACTAGAGTATGAGCTTAGCCGCTATAAATGGGACATTATTGGACTAGGAGAAGTGAGATGGACAGGATTTGGTGAGACAATGACTGAAGAAGGCAACAAGACCTGGTACAGTGGTCAAGAGAAACATCACCAACATGGAGTGGCATTTATTGTCAGAAAGGAAGTAGTGGGGTGCATTATCAGCTGTACACCAGCTTCCAGCAGGATTATCAACATCCGGGTGTCGGCCAAGCCCAAGAACATCACCATCATACAAATGTATGCACCATCATCTGACCATGCAGATGAAGAAGTAGAAGAATTTTACGAAGAACTTGAAGAGACCCATTATGAAGATACCCAAGAAAGACATCAGCATCATTCAAGGGGATTTTAACGCCAAAGTAGGTCCTGACTCTTACAACCAATGGGCCGGAACAGTTGGTCAGTTTGGAACTGGAGAGACCAACGACAGGGGACTACGTCTGCTGGAGTTTGCCTGCACCCACAGACTTACCATTGCCAATACCCTCTATCCCCACAAGCAGTCAAGGAGGACAACCTGGCATGCACCAAATGGCAAGAATCATAACCAAATAGATTTCATCTTAACACCACGGCGCTTCAAATCCAGCATTAACAGAGCCAGAACAAGAACCTACCCTGGAGCTGACATCGGCAGCGACCACGACCTTATGCTGCTGGTATTCAAAATGAAGCTGAAGAAAACTAAACAGCCTGCAAACCCACGTATCAAATTTGACGTGGACAAACTGAAGGATGCAGATGTCGAGGAGATCTTCCAAGTTAAGCTTGGCGGACGTTTTGCGGCAATAACCCTCCTGGACAATGACATCAATGACCTTACCAACAACTTTAATGAGGCAGTCTGAGAAACAGCAGAGGAGGTACTTGGTCGTCAGAGGAATAAACACCAGCCATGGACTACCAATGACATCTTGGACCTCTGCGATACAAGAAGAGCACTGAAACCAACCAGTTCTTCCAACCCTAAAGAATACCGGGAAGCCAACAATCTTGTGAAGAAGTCAATGTTAAAGGCCAGAGAGAAGTGGATCAGTGATCAATGTGATGAGATCGAAAAAAGCATGAAAGTGGGCAACAGTAAAAAGGCATACGACACCCTGAAGAAACTCACAAAACCACTTCAAACCAAATCATCAGTCATTGAAGACAGCTCCGGAAACCTCATACAAAGCTCAGCTGCATTGAACAGGTGGTCTGAGTATTGTCATGATCTATACAACTACCCAATCCAACCCGACAAGAGCATAATAGAAGAGGAAGCAGCAACATCAAGAGTACCCTCGCCATTACCTATACTGATGGAAGAAGTGGAAAAGCCATCTGCAGTTTACCAGTAGGAAAATCCCCAGGAGCAGACAAGATACCAGCAGAGCTGCTCAAGCATGGTGTCGAAACAGTTATCACACGTGTTACAGCTATCTGTCAGAAGATTTGGGAGACTAAACAGTGGCCAACAGAATGGACACAATCACTCATCATACCTCTGCCCAAGAAGGGGAATTTACGCCAATGCCCAAACTATAGAACAATCAGCCTCATCAGCCACACCAGCAAGATTATGCTCAAAGTTATTTTGAATCAACTCAAGAAAGAGGCAAAAGAACACCTTGCAGAGAAACAAGCTGGGTTCAGGGCAGGCAGGAGCATAATCGAACAGATTTTAACTGCCACATCCTGATGGAAAAAACATCTTCAACATCAGAGAAACCTGTTCCACAACTTCATCGACTTCAAGAAGGCTTTCGACAGAGTATGGCACGAAGGCCTGTGGCAGGTCCTCAGAATGTTTGGCATTGAAGAAGGACTAGGCAAACAATTACAAGCACTATACAACACCGCAAGCAGTGCAGTCCTTCTGAACAATCAGGTCGGAGACTACTTCAAAACCACAGTTGGGGTTTGACAAGGATGCCTGTTATCTCCAGTCCTGTTTAATCTGTTCTTGGAAAACGTTATGAGAGAGACCCTCCATGACTTCCACTCTAGCATCTCCATTGGGGGCAGACCCCTCAACAACTTGCGGGTTTGCCGATGACATTGACATCTTGGGCGGGAAGTAACACAGTGCTGCAAGATCTTACGACCAGATTTGAGAACAGAGCTGGAGCATATGGGATGGAGGTGACCTTGGAGAAAAGTAAAGTACTTGTAAACGGCACGAGCAACGCCACTGCTAAAATTTACATGAACGGCCAGCAACTGGAGGAGGTAGTTGCTTTAAATACCTTGGCGCTACACTCACAAAGGACGGGTGATCAATGACAGAAATCAAAGTCAGACTAGCCATGGCAACATATTCCATGACAAAACTCACCACCATATGGAAAAGTACCACCACCATATGGAAAAAAGTAAAGAGATCAGTTTCCCAATCAAACTAAATCTCTACAAAGCCCTAATTCAGACTATCCTGCTGTACAGAAGTGAAACCTGGACATTGACTGCTGTAACAACAAAGCAAATCCAGTCATTTGAAACAAAATGCCATAGAAAACTACTGGGCATAGCCTAGAGAGAACGAAAGACCAATGATTTTGTCAAGAGCCAAATAACACGGCTTGCAGGTCCACAGGAACCCCTTCTCACCATCGTCAAGAAGAAAAAGCTGACATGGTTTGGCCACGTCACCCGCGACAACACTCTGCCAAAAACAGTACTGCAGGGAACAATCGAAGTTGGCAGAAAGAGGGGAAGACAACATCAGAGAATGGACCAGGATGAATGACTCGGCACTACTGCACAGAGCCGAGGACCGAGATGGATGGAGGAGGCTTACCACAGCATCGTCTTTCGTGTCTCCTCCTCGACCGCCAAGGTCATGGGACTGATGATGATGATGACTATTATGGACTGCTATGTTAAAAGTAGCGCCTTTTAGGCTTCCATCTATGAATGAATTTATTGTCAATTATGATTTTGAAAATCTGTTTTATGATAATAAAGAAATACTTTGCAAAAATAATTGGAGAAGAACAAAGAGATCTCAAGCCCTACTGCGATCAGCAGCTTGTGTGCAAAGCCACTGCCATCTTGGCTGATCCATCCCATGCTATGTCTTCGAAATTTCAGTTATTTCCTTCAGGTCGCCGCTTTTGGTGCTCGAACAGTAAAACAAATAGAAAAAGAAATTATTTTGTTCCAGTAGTCAATCGAATTCTAAATTCAAAACAGCACTGACCAAACAGTTTTACATTCTCTGATATACCCCCCTGATTGTCAAGTGCGTGTGTGAGTGTGATGTGTGTGTTGTGTGTGTGTGTGTGTGTGTGTGTGTGGTGTTGTGTGTGTTGTGTGTAGTGTGGTGGTAATGAAAATAATACTCCTGTATCTGCTTTTGGCTTGCAAGAATGATTTCTAAATGTGTGTGTGCGGTGCGGTCCGGTGTGTGTGTGTGTGTGTGTGTGTGTGTGTGTGTTTATGTCTTTACTAGACAATGGTCATATGGTGCGCAGGTGCACGTGTGTGTGGATGTGTATACACCCACACACCTTTTGTCATTAGCATATGTGATGAGGCCTTCACATAGAAATTATTGAGAGCTTTTTTCTTTTCATTTTCAGAGGACTGTTTTGATTTTTACATCTGGAGCATAGATATGGCAAGAGAACAGCCATAGTTTGTATACTGAGCTATAGGTCTGACTTTCCAGTTATGGTTTTTTCAGCCTGATTTCATGCTAAAAACTGCAGACATCATACTGCATACCTGGTGCTTGACAAAGTACATGTTTGCTTTCCATGGGTGTTACATTTGTGCTCTTCACAACCAAGATTTAGCAATGATGTGTCCTAACTATACCCCTCTCAGACATATGTTAAGAGGAAAATGTGTGCATCAAGTGTGCATGCTCTTATGAAAACTAAGATTAGTGCAATAGGTTTTACAAACACATTTTGTACTCTCAGGTGCAGTACCCTCACATCCCCAAAGTAGAGAATTGCTCAATGAAGACACTTAATAGACCTCTGACCATTGCCAACAATGCTCCTGCTTTCTTACTGCATATTTTGGTTCATTATGTGGAAAAAATATATACGAAGCTCTGTATTGGTCAACAGTAATGGCATGTGTGTTTAGAGGAAAAGCATTTACAAATATCCCAATGTGCCACTTGTTATCAGCTACACCATGATTGGTAATGCCCCTATATATATATATAATATTTTTCACATAACAAGTATATATATATATATATATATATATATGTATGTATGTATGTATGTATGCATGTATGCATGTATGCAGGCAAACATGCATGCACACAGTGTACAACAACAAAACCCCAATACTGCACAATGGTGATGCACTCTCCCTCAGGGCAGTAGCCTACAGTCTATGCAGAATGCTATGCAATGTAATGTAATCTACATTGTAATGCAATGTAATGTGGCATACATTTGTTTGGTAAGTATAACAAAATAAGCATGAATAATGAAGTTATGTTCATGTTTAAAATAAAAGAACCCGAAAAAGAACTATGATACATGTTATGAAGAGAGCACCTGATTTAATTGTATTTATTTATTATTATTATTTATTTATTCTATTATATCAAGGATAATGGAATAAACACTCATGTGCTTATTTAATTTTAATTTTATAGGTCAAAAGAGTCATAAACAGGTCAAACCTTACCTTATGTAGGAAGAGTACACTTGCTGTCTATTAACTTAAGCAAAAATAACAAAAATAATGACATTTTTGACATCACAGCTGTTTTCTAAGATACAATGTAGAAATTTAAATTGAAATAAGAAAGTATGAGGAGGTAATAGGGAAATGTGACCCCTATTTCATTCAAAAGACTTGACCTACTTAAAACGCTCTCTATAAAATGGCTGTATTTATTCACACAAAAACTAGTTCTGACAATATTGTGATCAAGAAACAGTTGCTGTTATATCATGGCTGAGCAACAAATGCTTGGAAATCAAAAACACCAAAAACTAGATGAAAGAGTCAATTGGTACTTAATGTGACCTAATATTAGTTGACCTACTTAACTGATGTACAACAAACTATAGTAACAGCTTGTTATGTCAAATGCAAGGTCAGACTTGACACAATGCAGTCTTTAGATACTTTAGCACTCAATGTTTGCATGCAAACCTATCAAAATGGAGTAGGACATACTGACCTAATCAAATGTAACGCCAGGCCTCCCAGAGGTCACGCCCATGGTGTTTCTCTTTCTTATAATGATTTAGAAGGGACTAAATATCCACATACCAAATTTCACACTTCTAACCAGAAGTGCATAGTGCATGACATATTCTTCTCTTACCTGCCTGGCTACACTGACTCTACTGCCCACAGAGTTTTCTGGTGGAGACTATAACCTAGCATGCAGAACCTGTACCTGGAGAATGTTGGACTCTGCTAGGTTCAACCTGTCCACAACTCACTTTCTGAAAAATTCAGTGCAGTGCACCAACCATACTATGTATGCACTTACACATGCAGATGTGCCTGTGTTCATTTCCCCCCTCATATTTTTGTGACATTTCTTCCCCTTGTTTTGATGCCACTCATTTTAATTCCCCCACTCCATCTATATCAAGACTCTTCATGTCACATCCTCAGGTTCTGAAAGTGGCAGGGAGCTTATCAATGTTAGGACACCGTGTGACCACCAGCTGAAGCAGCCCTGCACTGCTGCTGGGTTACTTTGGTGGTGTTCAGTTCTGAGCTGACATACACAGAACACCACCTACTAAGTCATCTACCGACAACAAAATAGCATTGTTGCAGAGCCAGACTAAAACGCTCAACAAGAGTTAGGACCGCCTCGTTGTTGACATGCTTGACAGGGCTGTACTCTACACTTCCTATCATAGTATATCCCAGCATCAACAGGGCCTGAGGGCTACAGACACCTGCAGATGATGGTCAGTAATTTGAGCAACACTCTCAAAATAGCATCTCTAAAGGGAGCGAACCAATCTTCCCACTGAACTTACAGTTAGCTCACTCTGGATAGATGTTGGATGGATTGGGAACTCAGGACTTTGCAGTCAATCTGCAGTACACTCAACACTGCGCTATGGTGGCTGATTGCCTGTATAAGCTACATGATGATGTATCTCTACATGCCTGCAATATGTTATGTCTGTACATGCAGATCACCATGGCGACCAAATTGCTATTGCTGACCTTGACCTTGGTGCTGGTGACCTTCATGGGAAGTGTGGATGGTTACTTATTGTGTCAGTTGGATGAAAAGGGGCACTGCATAAAATGGTCTGACAAAAATAAATTTTGCAATTGGTCCAACGGTTACTGTGCAACAAGATACATGTATGATGGAGCACATTGTGTGTGCCTCCGACGGAACAGGTACGTATAGGTTATTTGTGTGAGAAAGGGGAAGAGAGTCTGATAAGATCAATGTGGTGGTGTTGATAGTGATGTCATTGTCAATTTGTTGTTGATTATGTTGTTGTTGTTGTTTAGCTGCCTATCTTCTGTGATGTTCCTGTCCTGATGTTCTCACTTTGCTCATTTTAATCACTTCATCCCAGCTATACCCAAATTTGTTATGTTGCATCCTTGGTGTTAGAAATCATAGGACTAGGGAACCTATCAATGTCAGGATGCTATTGGGCCACTAGCCAAAGGGGCCACGCACTACTGCTGAGTCACTTTGCTGGTGTTCAGTGGTGTTCATTATGCTTGTTCTCAGCTATCATACACAGACACCACCTACTAAGCCTTCTACTGATGAAATTAACAGCTTAGTCACGAAGCCAAACTGATTGATACTCCCACCCATGGAGGCTATCCACCACATCGTCCATACAATGACATTCTATCGTAATCATCCAGCCTTGAAAACTTTTATACAAACCACATCAGGCACAAAAAGTGCACTGGAAACGAACACTGAGGTCACCATCAGAGCAGAGCAGCTGGGCCACTGAATCAGAGGCAGGTTCTTTTTACTGCATGATAATGAAAGCAGATAAGGATGATCCGATTATGTTGCCATGGAAGTGTATGTGCTTTGAGACTTCTTGACGAGGCTGTACTATACACGTGTTATTGTAACTTGGCCATGTATCACTGTCACCCTTCGCATGCTTCTGCACGTATTCCGTGCATAACTCGGTGCTATTTCTACACTGTGTGTCTGCTTGCTAGTGTCTTTCTGTGTTCACATACGCATTTTCATATAAGTGGTGAACTCCAGCTTAGTGGCATGCACATCCCCTTTTCTCTGCAATCTTGCATGTAGGTTAGCTTCTCCTGAAGTTCCTGGTCGTGAGTTAGGGTTTGGTTCATCAGCTGAGTAGCAGAAGCTTTAAATAGGAAGAGGCCCTGATTTGAGGAGGAGGAGGAGGAGGAGGAGGAGGAGAGTCAGTCTTTGGCTGAAGTTCATTGGTCACTGTTCCAGCGTGGGCTGTTGGGTGTTGTGTCTCTTTTTGGAGAGCAGGGGAGAGTAGTATTTTGAAGTAGTTCAGGCTCCTGTGAACCCAGTCTTCGTTCTTCGTTGTTATGTGGTATCCATCCTGTCAACATCTTTATTGAGGTGCAGGAGTGCGCCTTACTTCCTGTAGTATTGAGTCTCTTCTTGGAGAGCAGTCACCTTTGAGTGATTCGGGCTCCTGAGAACCAGTCTACGTTCTTTGTTTGTGCAGTCCCTCTTGTCAACATCTTGCCTGGGGTGCAGGAGTGCACCTTGTTCTTTCTCAGTGACAGGTTCCTGTGGGTGCCTCCAGTGGTAGAGTTGTGTCTGGAGAGGGTGCAGCCTGGTGTGCCCTGAGGAGTCACAGACATCTTGTCCGTGACCCTCTGTCCCTTTATCCTCTGGATCCACCCTTTTCCCCACAACCCATTCTCCCTCTGCCTGCTGCCCTGTCCACCCGTGACCCTCCTTGAGGACTTCGGCTTGCCCTGAGCTATCCCTCTGGTGACTGTTTGTGGGAAGCTGATTGGGACTGTGAGGGAAGTGGGAAAAGAACATTCATCAAGCTCGTTTCTGAACTGCGCAGAAGAAGGGAGGGTATTATGGATAGAGTTTAGAGTGTGGTTGGAGATTGAATCTGTGTATCTGTGTGGAAGCGAGTTTAAATATTTGTGTTGATGTGATTGTTTTTTGATTTTGGAAAGTAAAGTCTGGAACTTTTTCTTCGGTGTTGATTGTTTTTTGATTTTGGAAAGTAAAGTCTGGAAGTTTTTCTTTGGTGTTCTGTGTTTGGTGTTGGGAAGATAGTTAGAGAGGGCATGGGTAGGGTGCTAGCCACGATCCCTTACGGAGCGTGACTATCACCTGGGCCTGTGTGATACAGACACCTGCAATGTTAATGAAACAAAACTCTGTGATCCCAATCTTCCAAAGGAGCCCATTACAGATTTGCTCAGTGCAGAAGTCAATCAAAGTCTGGAAGATTTCTCTGACTCTTATGGGACTTTAACCCACAGCATTACAATCAATAACACGAGGTGCCAACCAATGTGCCATGGTAGGTGTTATGATTTTTGTTGTTGCATGTATGTACATATGGACGTACACAGGAATGTATGTATGTATAAACAAAAAACAAGGTGAAGCCCATCCCTCTCCAGGTACAGAGTGCATGCTGCATAATTAAATACAATAAAGCGAGACTTACCTTGTAAGTTGAAGCTGTTTGTAAATTATTGCGAATTTATTGTAGACCAGAACGGAGTGCACATGAGAAACCGCGCCCAGCCTACTGCCAAATTTTAGAGCCTCAAAGAACACTGTGTCACACTATATATAACAGGATCATCATATAATTAATAGACATTGTTATCATTTCTTTTCATTTACTTTGGGTGGGATGTCTTACTATTTGCACGGTGTGCAAGAACACTGATGGCAATTCTTCATTTTTTCAAGTGGTAGAAGTTTTGTTTGCATGTATTGCATTTCATTTTACTTGCATGGTATGCATGCAGACCATTGCACTGGTGGGCATGTGCACTCCGTTCCCGGTCTACAATAAATTCGCAAGAATTTACAAACAGCTTCAACTTAGAAGTAAGTCATGCTTTATTGTATTTAATTCTTGCTCATTTCCTGTATACCTCCACTACAGGCACATGAGATTTGAGAGCCACAGTGTTCTAGAGACAAACACATCCATCACATGAAAAGAGAAACATGTCCTACCTTACTTCTGTGTTAGGAAACGCTCCATGATGGACTGGCCCATGGTCAGTGATGGTCCAACATTCTTATAAAATTTTGCAAATGTGGAAACATTCGTCCATCCAGCTGCTTTCATTATGATGTGTATTGGAGCGTCTGCAAGTTTTGCTGCTGAAGTAGTGGATGACCTGGTACTGTGCGCTGTGAAGCGTGTAATGTCTATGCCTGCCCTCTCCAACGTCCATTTCAGCCAGCGAGAGATGGTATTGCTAGTAGTTCCTCTGTGCGGTGCATGGAGTGTGATAAACAAATGTCCAGTAGAAAACTAAGCACTCATTTCTTTTCTTTGTCTAAGGTACTCTTTCAATGTGTGAACTACACACAGAGCCTCCTTATCCACAAAAGCCATGAATTCAATCGGTGATTTATGGGCTCCTCTTCTTGATTGTTTTAATAAACTATTTACATAAAATACACATTTTTGCCTCATTATTAGCATATTATCCATGTCAAGTGCAGCAATAGTTTGACACCTTTGACCAGATATCAGTGCAATTAACATCACAAGTTTCATTGTCAGTTCTTTGAACGTTAGTTTATCCACTGGAACCCAAGTTTCTAGCATTTTAAGCACAATATTTACATCCCAAGTTTGGTGATACTTTGGTAGTGGTGATTTTCTTTCAAAAACACACTTCATAAATCTTTATACAAGTTCATGTTGACCGAATGTAGCCCCTTCATAGTTGCAGAGAAAACAACTTAGCGCAGAAGAGCAGTGCCCACAGCGCTATATGAATATCCCTCTTTCAACAGAGATGCCAGAAAATTTACAGCTGTGGCTAGAGGTGGTGAAACTGAATCCACCTGTTGCTCACAGGCATACCTCTCCCACTTTTGTATGTACACATCATACATCTGTTTTGTTGCAGGTCGCCATGAGGACATGAGAATACTGGTAGTGTCCTCAGAAAAACCTTGTGTTCTGAATCTATCCCTGACACTTTTCAAACTAACAGAGTCAAGCTTTTCTTTAGTGGGTGTTTCATCTCCTTTTGACTTGGTTGTGTCAGTAGAGTGTTCCTGGCTGACAAGAGGACTGGCCTGGCTGTGAGGAGTTTCATTAGTGCTGGCCAAACAGGCTGGGTTTTTCCAGGCTGGTGCTACTATAACCCCTCTTGCTTTGTCTTTCTTTAACTTTGCCAGGACACGGGATAGAATGCTGAAAGGGGGAAAACAATAGACAGTTTCATTACCCCAATACATGCTAAATGCGTCAATAGCACATGCTCCTGGGTCAGGCAAGAGAGACACATATGTCTGGAAAACTGAAAATTTAATCTAGAAGCAAACAAGTCAATGTCAGGTTTTATATCTAGAATATTCAGAGCCTCAGAGAGAAGCAGTGAATCAAGTTTCCATTCTGTGTCTATGTGGCCCTGTCTAGACAGCCTGTCAGCTTCAATATTATCAACTCCAGGGATGTGGGCAGCACTGAGCCATATGTTCCTGCTTTCACACCAATGCCAGATTTGCTGAGACACGTTATTCAGCTGTTTTGATCTGTTAGAACCCATGTTGTTAATACAACCAACTGTGCTTGTGTTATCAGACATGTTTTTTATGTGAACATTCAGT
Organism: Rapana venosa; assembly: GCA_028751875.1. Classification (NCBI taxonomy): domain Eukaryota; kingdom Metazoa; phylum Mollusca; class Gastropoda; order Neogastropoda; family Muricidae; genus Rapana; species Rapana venosa. The sequence goes on along the minus strand of CM054160.1, from coordinate 27,353,001 downwards.
TGGTCATGCAACAAAGATTTGAGACCAAACAAGACAGCTAATAGCTCCAATGAGTTTATATGTTCTTTGTCTTTCTCACTCCACCAGCCTTGTGTTTGGGCTTTGGTCTCAACAATCCAAGCACCCCATCCTGTACCTGAGCTGTCTGTCTTCATAGTAATAGTGGGATCTGATCTCTGAATAGGAGCCTTTTTTATATATGTTATTGATCTACCATTCTAGCTCTGCTTTCCCTTCAGCTGATAACACTGCAGACTTATCCCAGTTTGCCTTACTTATTTTAAGTGCGAAACATTTGTCTTGTTCAAGTGGTCTGTAGTACAAAGGGCCCATTGGCACAGCAAGAAAACAAGAAACCATTAGTCCAATACAAGATGCCAGAGATCTTATGGTAACATTCTTCTGACTGAATAATTCTTTGCATGCACGCAACAGTTTCTGTTTCCATTCATCTGTCAGCATGATGGACATGTCTATGGAGTTTATTTTGAAACCCAGGTATGTGATTTCTTGCACAGGTATGAACTGAGATTTCTTTTCATGTACATAGAATCTTAGATAGTCTAATAATTTTATGTGTCTGTCGCACACTGTACAACTTTTGTTTCAGACTCTCCAACAATTAAACTATCATCAATAAATGAAGTTATCTGGTGACCCATATCATGTAAGCATGCTAGAATAGATTTCATAAGTTTTGTGAATTTTCTTGGGAATCGGACTGAGTCCCATGGCAGCTGCCTGAAAACAGTAGTTTTCCTCTCCATCTGAATTTCAGGTATTTCTGAAAAGTCTCCTCTACTGCTATGACATAATAGGCATCTCTCAGATATTTTGCATCACTAGATCCAAAGCTGTATGTATTGTTTCCATCTTAAATTTCTTATCTTCTACCTTTTCATTTAGAGCTTTCAGATTCAAAATCATTCTAAATGATCCATCTTTTTTCTCCCTTACAAAGATAGGTGAGACAATTTGTCCTGATTCTGGCAAGGATTCTTTAATCACACCTTTGTTCAACAGGTTTTCTATTTCAGAGTCAATAGCATAATTTTCATGTTTGTTACATGACCTTTGCGAACTTTGCTTTATATCTTCTGGGCAATCATCAAAAGTGATTTTAATTCCTTCAACTGTTTCAAGTACATCAGGGTCAGAAGTTAATACATTCCAGGAGACAACTTTTCCTTAATGCTTCCTGCTGTAAATTTATCATGCTTCGCTTTAAGATAAGCACACAGAGAGGGCAAGCAAAGTTCAAATTCACTAACCTTGTTTCCAGAAGGGAGGGGCGGTTCAGTCAGGGATCGAGTTACTGCTGGTGGCTGTTTTTCTGACCCTTCTTCCAAAACATCTTGTTTGTCTGCCCCTGCCTCCATGGCATCCAGACTAAAAAAGAGCTGGCGTTGTTCTGCCATGTGGTTTTCTTTTGCTGGCCACGCATGCTCTGACCGAGTTTTTGGGATTCCTGTACTTCTTTCAATGCTTTGTGAAACTCGGCGCCTATAGTAGTTATGGTGTCATGGCAACATGCTGTGCACATATGCCAGAGAGTTCACGGGTAGGCAGGGTCAGTGCATTTCTCTCTGTTTCTGGGACAGGTCATGGTTGGCATGACCTGTGAGGGCTAGGGCGTCTGAAAGATGGGCTATGCATCCGGTCAGTTCACCAGTACTTTAGCTGCATCCAGCCCTGAGATGGTATCTATTACTTTCAGAAGTCGGTCAGTGCAAAGCGTTATCGCTATGGCAGCTTTTAACAGGTTTTTTTGTGCATTTGCCATCCTGACATCTGTCTTTGTGAGAAGGGCTTGAGAACAGAAAAAACTTCCTGGTTTGTTCGGGGAACGCCCAGGTAAGAACAGTTTTCGGGAATAGGGTACTTGGTAAGTTTTTAACCTCAGTTTCCTGTCTGGGAGTTTCGATCAAAATCTGGACTCAAGCAGCTTTGCCAGTTTTTCAGAAATTGGTTGCCCTTTTTCCTCATTATCATCAAAGGATGATGCCATTTCAGCGAAAATGTCGTCATCTTTATCCTCATCCTCTATAAATTCTGCCATCACGTCTTTGTCCAGCTCCTCTGCCCTCTCATCAGAAACACTGTCAGTAACAGTTTCTGAATTGCTGCCTGCCTTCTTTCTTTTACCTTCATTTTCCACAAGGGGTTCTTTGTCTGAGCCAGCGCTTATTTTTCTCTTCCCAGAGTGCGGTGCACTTCTTTCCAAATTTTCCATTCTTCTAGATTTTGGACAGTTGTCAAAATATCTGGAGAGATGGTTCCCTTTCAGTAGAAATGACAGCTTGGGGTTCTTCTTCATTAGACAGATCCATCACCAAATCCTGGTTACTAGAGTAATCAGCAGCATAGACCTCCGTTGTTTTTTTTACAGAACACTTATCCACAATACACAGTATTTCACCAGCACTACAAAACAAACCAAAAACAGGTGGTGATAAAAAGCAAACAGTTTTTAACACAATTCAAAAGAAACCAAGAAAGGCTAGGACTAGAACTATATTATAGCTTATGCTCAATTCCTGATAGTGATGGGCGTTGCGGACAGTGAGAGGCGTTATGATAACACGTCTGGTCAGTAAGGTGGCTAGGCACGAACTGGCAGTAGGCTGTGCGTGGTTTCTCATGTGCCTGTAGTGGAGGTATACAGGAAATGAGCAAGAATTATGTTTTTGCTTCCATAATCCACTGAACCCTGACATAACTTACATGACCTTTAACCTGAATTCCTTGTGTATATAGCCGTAGGATAATCAAGACACTAGCAGGGCTGCACCTTGAGCTGACCTGGAAAATTGTAAAAATCCCCACCCTAAATTCACCATATACTGCTAACAACATCTGAACCTACAACCACATGGACCTCAGGGCCTCAGTTGCTGTTTTTTGTTTGTTTGGATGTATTTGTTTGTGTGAAGGAAAGACAATGACAATGACACATTCTTGTATTTCGAGGATAATGAATAAACACTCATGTGGTTTTTTTTACATCCAGTCCCCAGTCGTAGGGATACATCTTAATGATAACCCAATACTCATGCTCTCACACAGTAGAAACAAAGGTAAATAACCCTTAAAAACCAACAACAACAAAAGCAAACAAATTAAAGACCCCCTCTCTTCCATAAAAAAAAACAACACACCAAAGAAACCCATAAATGGTACACATAGTTGTTACACGTCACAATGAGATATTGAAATAGGGCATTCATTAAAACTCAAGTACAGCTGACAACCCCAATAAAATATTAAAAATATAAAGTATGAATACTTCCTTCATCATTCTACACAACAGCTATAACTATAAGCAAAAGGATAAAAAGGCGAGAGAGAGAGAGAGAGAGAGAGAGAGAGAGAGAGAGAGAGAGAGAGAGAGAGAGAGAGAGAGAGGGAGTGTGAGTATTTCAGAGATAGTATTAGTTATATAATTCTCAAAACAGTACACGATCACCATCAACACTCTTTTTTTTATTATACTCGTTCAAATTGCATGTCATGATAATAAACTCAATACCCATACACTCACACAATAAAAACAAGAAAGAAAAGAACAGAAGAAATCCAATCTTATACAGTCATTGAGAGAGAGAATGTGTGAGTGTGTGTGTGTGTGTGTGTGTGTGTTTCAGGGGTAATACTAAATATATAATACTAAAGACAGCACATGATCACTATCAACACTCTTTGACCATACTCATACTAATTGAATGTCATGATGCTAAAGTAAGCCCAAAACCCATACACTAACACAATAAAGAGGGAAAAACCCAATAAAGTCATGAAAATTGTAAGAGAGACAAATTCTTTTATTACCAGGATAATGAATAAGTATTCGTGTTCTTTGTTACATCCAGTTCCCGCCCTTAGGGATACATATTAATAATGAAGGAAAGATATAAAACAAAGCTGCTCCAATGTTTCAGGTAATCCAGAAGTTCACGAAGCAGACCCCTGAAGACTCTCCCAGATGCAAACCCTTCATTCAGTTTCAATAAATGACCAAGATGTAAAATCTCATGGACTGACTGCTCTCCCCCTACTGTCCTCCACCTTCCTCGCTTAGTTCACCAATCTGCGTGTTGGAAAAAGGGCCATGTGTTTCATGGTCATTCCACCTTTCAGCTTGACCATAGTGGTCACGTGCTCACTGTCGCCACCTCACTGCTCAGCTCTTCTTTAATCTTCATTTGCAAAATGCTTTTGAGCTCAAACTAGCACCAAAAAAGCCCAAACAGAAGGCAATATAACTATTATTATGATTATTTTAAAGTTAATATCAGAATTAGTATAGTTTTCATTGTTATGGGTGTTTGCAAGTGTTTTGGTGTTACAACAGGACAGACCAAAATGAATCATGATTTGCAAAATGAGAAAATACAGTCAACTTCAGTCAAGGATTGGCTTGTTTCCTAATTCTGAGCAAAAACACATCATGCTAGCCAATGTACCCAACTCCAGACAAAACTATCACACACACACACACACACACACACACACACACACAACACACACACTGGGCACATCTCATGGTGTTCTTCTTCTTCTTTAATTTAACGTCTTTTCACATTAGGTGATATTAGACAAATGGTGTGTGTGTGTGTGTGTGTGTGTGTGTGTGTGTGTGTGTGTGTGTGTGTGTGTGTGTGTGTGTGTGTGCAAATAGGGCATGCCTGTGTGGATACTGTGTCTGTGTGAATGCTTGTGTGCTGGGTGGGTGTTTTAGTTTCAATTCAGTACACCTCTATTCTTATATCTTCATTAATTTATTAATTCATATTTCCATTGTGTCACTGTTATCAAGACTTCCATATCTTTGACAAAATGTTAGTCTTTTGAGAGAAATAGGATATGCCATGTTCCTGAATGATTCAAAAAATGTTTTATGAGAATTTATCTCCCCTGTCTATAATCTATCTCTCTCTCTCTCTCACTCTCTCTTAACTCATTGTCTCTGTCTCTCTCTCTGTCTCTGTGTTGCTCTCTCTTTCTGCTTGATCGTTTGGCTGACTGATTTTCCTATTTTGACTGAGGGCTGGATGAAAAAGTTATCATTGAACTTATTTGTTTTTCCCTCAATACAAACTGTTTAATCAAACCTTTGTTCATTTTATCATTCTGTATCTGCCTTTTCGCATCTTTCTCTATCTCTGCTGTCTGTCAGCCTGTTTCACACTCTGTCTGTCTCTGTCTGTCTGTCTGTCTGTCTGTCTCTCTATCCCTCATTCAAACATAGCCACGTGGCTAGCCCTAAAGTGACTGAAGAAGAAAGGGAGAAAATTGAGCTGATAAAATCTTACCAATAAACATGAAGTGATTACCAGCTGTTGTCCTTTTTGCCTTTTTCTTGTTTTACATCATCTTTATGAAATAATCAAGTACACATACATACACACACATACACACATACGCATGTATGTACGTTCATACATACATACAAACAAACATACATACTTACAAACATCAATACATACAGACAGGCAGACAAACAGGCATACATAAATCCGTACATACATACATACTTACATACATACATACATACATACATACATACATACATACATACATACATACATACATACATACATACATACATACTTCGATGACCCTTTAAAACCAGTCAGATCCTAATATCCCCTTAGTATGCTGTGGAGTCAATGCAATGTGCATTAACTTTGAAGCGACCACTTTCCCACCAGCACTGCAAGAGCATAATGTATTTCAGGGGGGGAAATCTGACCAAACTGTCAGACTGTCAAGTAAGAAGACATGAACATGCACACACACTAACACACACCTCTCTCTCTCTCTCTCTCTCTCTCTCTCTCTCTCTCTCTCTCTCTCTCTCACACACACACACACACAAACACACACACACACACACACACACACACACACACACACGCACACACACAAACCCCACCACACCGTTTACCACCTTTAATAGTCTTCTACTTCATCTCTCTCTCTCTCTCTCTCTCTCTCTCATCTCTCTCTCTCTCTCTCGTCAAAGCGTCAAAGCGTCTCCCTCTCTCTCTCTCCCTCTGCCTCTGTCTCTGTCTCTCTCTAACACACACTTAAACTACTAATCCCCGCTCTCACTCTCCACTTGTTTTCTTCTCTCTGTGTCTCTGTCTGTCTCTGTCTGTTTTTCTCTCTCTGGTAGTCTCTGTCTCTGTCTGTCTGTCTCTCTGTCTGTCTGTCTCACCCCCCTCCCCCTACCTCTCACTCTCTGTCTGTCTGGTGTATTAGATAAAGATTACATCCATTTTTCTAAACATGTCCTATTTACATGTACGTATGTCCCTCCTGAGAATTCGCCATTTTATTCTGTATCCGATTTCGATAATGGAATTCCCAGGCTTGAAGAACATATTTTAAATAAGGTACTTTTGTTTGATGATCACATTATACTTTGTGTGGTGACTTAAATGCCAGAACTTTCTAAATTTTTCTCCAAAACCCTATAGGTTTAGACATCAACATGGGGGTGAAAGTAAAAAAGGGATATGAAAATCACAGAAAAAAGGCATCCTCAAGACCTTTTTTTTAAATTCCCTTTTGGAAAAAATTTTTGGATAGTGAAAATGGTTTGATTTTTATATTTTTGAAGGGATTTTCATGGCGATGGTGATGTCGCAAACACGTATGTCACGGATAAAGGGAAAACAGTGTAAATGACTTTAAATATATTCTCATTTTTTTGGGTAATCTATCTTTGATAAATTCCACAAAATTATTAGCCTAAGGGAAATCAGACATTTTCCCTTTTCTTCGGGTCTTAAATTCAGGTAATAGGCTTTCTTTTAAAAAACCCCTTGAAAGAAAAAATTTAACAATTTGTGGTCGAATATAGAGGGTCTCCATTTTTTTCGCTAAAACTTTTTTAAGGGCCCAGATAATTCAAACCATTTAAAAAGGTTTGGAAATTACATAATGCAACAGGTCAGTTCAAAAATGACATAACTCACCCCAAAACCCAAGTTTTACTAAAATAAAACCCAAATCAAGAGAATGCCCTGAAAAAAACAAATCCTAGGCACAGACCAAAAAAAGAAGGGTTTTATGCCCAAAGAATTAAATTTGAAAACGAAAAAAAAAAAGACTTAAGGGGGAATTTTAAAGAAATTTTTTTTGCAAAAATTACCCTTTTGTATATAAAGGGGAAGTAAATGGGAAATACAGTCATAAGGAAAAAGAAGGAACAAAAAATAAAGTTTTTTTGAAAAATTTGGGAAAATTTTCTTTTGGTTTGTCAAGAACAATTTTGGGGAAAAAGATGAAAAGAGTATTTCAAAAAAATCACAACCAAAAAAAAACTTTTAGGGGGAAAATTTTTGGGCAAAATCCAAAAGTTTTTTGGAAAAGGAAAAAGATGAATTAATGTTTAAAAGGAGGGTTTCAGGTGAAAGTGAACGTGAAGAGGAAAGTGCCCGAGTTCAAGATATCCTTAACACAAAAAAATAATACGGCAATTAGAAGATTGAAAATGGCAAATAACGGGGCCCGATAAATTAAAAATTAATGGAGAAAATTTTTTTAAAAAGGTTTTCCCTGGAAAACCTGTTGTAAATTTTTTTTGTAATTTTTTTTTAAATTACCAAAATTTGTAAGGGAATGTATCCTAAAAAGCTGGACAAAATTTCAATTTTGTTTTCCCCAAAATTCATGAAAGGAGATTTTAAATGACACAAACCCAATTTTTGGGTTTATCATTGGGGAATTTTTGAAAGAAAATTTTAGGTTCTGCCCTTAAAATAATAACTGCAGGGTGGGTAACATTAAACAAATTAACGGAAAACATCAAGTTTGATTTAAAAAAAAGGTTTAATGGAAACCATTATCCCCAAAATTTACTCGGGTTAGCCACATTTAAAAAAGGGGCAGTTTGGAAATAAAATCAAAATTTATATTTTGCCCTAGAAACCTTTTCGAAAAGCCTTTGATTCTATTTAAGAAAACTATTTTGGCCGTGCTGCTGAAAAATAGGAAAAGGGATAAGTTATTTTACATGTGTTAAATTTTAAATTGGGCATAAAAGGGCTAGAATAAGAGGTGGTTTTAAAATTTATTTTTTAGTTTTTGTGAATTGTGGAAAAAGGGAGGTGAAAAAAAAGGGGAAAATGTGGGGGCAGGCCTGTATTATTTTCTTTTGTTTGTAAATGAAAATTGCTTTTTTAAATTTAGGGGAACATGGGAAACTTGGTATCTTTTGGGATTTGACAAAATTTAAATTTTTTAAATGCTTTTAGCGATCCCATTGTCTTTTGTCTAAAACTTGGTGGGGGTTTACAAAGGAAATTGAAAGTCTATACACAGCTGCACAGAAATTGGCATTAAAAGTAAAACAGGAAAAAAAAAATATAAATTTGGGGTTTCCCGAAAAGGGGGAAACCTTTTGCTAAGGCATGAAAAATTGACTTATTTAAAAGAATAATCAAGATATTTAAAGTGCATTTTAAAATCTAGGAATTTTTTTTCAACCTGGCTTGTTTTTCCTTTTATGCATGTAAAAATTTTGGGGGTAAACGGGGAAAAGAAAGCTGCTTTTTAATGTTTCCCTTCGGTTTTTGTAAAAACTGGATTGAATTTTTTTTAAGTATTTTTAAAAGCTTTTCTGATTCAAAAAGGTGCAGTCAATTTTTCAGAAAGGGGGGCGAACATGGGTTTTTTGAAAAATTAGCCATGTGTTTTAAAAAGTTACATTTTTTTGCTATAAACTTTTGTTTGAATGTTGACGGTAACAACCCCAATTTATTTATGGTGAACTTGGAAGGAAAGTACATATTTAAATTCTTTTGAAAAAGGCCTATTTTATGAGTTTAAAATTGACTAAAATTTAAAATTGAAAGTAGGTTACCGTAAAAATCATAAAAATGATTTTTGGGTTTAGTTTGGGAAGGGAAATGGAAAAAAGATTTGGGTTTCGGGATTTCAAAAAATGTTTGTATACTTAGGTTTTGCTTTAATTTTTGGGAAAATTCTGGGATTTAAAAAATTTTCACGGGTTTTTTAAAAGGGTTTTTTAAAACAAAGAAAAAAAAAGTTTGGGCGGGTTTGGCAGGAAGGTGTCTTATCATATAAAAATTTAGTCAAGGATGCAGATATGGGGATGTTAGTCGAATAAAAAATTTTAAAAATGTAAAATTGGGTTTACAATAATTTGACGAAAAGGGGGCTTTGACAAAACTTGGGGGGTTGTATCAAAAAAGCAGGGTCCCCCGGTTTTCATAAATAACAAGAGGAGACTGAAAAACGGAAAAAGTGCCCTTTTTTTATATTTTCTAAAGGAAAATTGAAGTTCATTTCATTTTATCTGCCCGTTTCTCATGATTTGAAAAATTAATTAATTCAGCCACAATTTTTATAATAATCAATGTCGTTTAGTTTTCCAATTTATTTAAATTGCACTAAAAATGAGAATAGGCCCCCTAAAATTTTGGAACTGTAACTTACAAAGCTTTGAGAGGATTATATACTTTTTTGGCAACTTTAATCATTTAGCTGATTTAAAATTTAAAATTTCTTTTAAATTTTATTTTGTTTTTATGGAAGAACCCCCCTGAAAAAAATGTTGAATGAAATTTATACAAATTTCATATTCAACTTTATACTTGTGTTTGATTTTCATTTTGTATCCCCTTCAAAAGGGGCCTAAGGCCAAAATTAAATACACTTTTGGGCATTCGCTTTGGGCACCCCTCTCTACTCTCTCTCTCTCTCTCTTCTTTTCCCCTCTCTCTTCTCTCTCCCCCTTCCTCTCTCTCTCTGTCCCCCTCGGGGGGGGAAATGTTTGTCTTTCCTCTTACACATACACCCTATATTGACATCGTTTTTTTTTATCAAATTTTTTTAATTTAAAACCCCCTCGGGCCCTTTAACCATTTTTAAATCTCAGGCTTTTAGGATTTGCTTGTTGGTGAGAAAAAAAAAAAAATGTTATAAAACGTGAAAGTAACCCTTTAAAAACGCAACTTGAGCATTCAAAGACTGAAAAAACACTTTTTTGGAATTTGGCCACTAGCGCCAGGGTTTCAGTGGCTAGCCCCTTTGGGATTTGGAAATGGAAGGTCGCGAGTTCGAACCCCCAATTACAGTCATAGAGATTTTTCGGAACTGGCCCCCTTCCTACCCGGGGTTTGAGTGTTTGGGGGCCCTATTGGGAAGATTTGGGCCCCAACACGGGCGACTTATCCACTTTGGGGGATTTTGATTTAAAGGTTTTCCCTAAATTTATGAAAAAAAAAAAACCCTGACCAACACTGCAGGTGTCTGAAATTTCTCGGGTCAAGTTGAACTTAGAATATCTTTTGAAAAAAGTTTAGAGTAAAACCTTGTCAAGTAGTCTCAAAAAATTTGCCTTTGGCACATCATCATTACGTAAATCCGTAACCCACTTAGTACCTTTGTAGAAAAAACAATCCCTTTTAAGTTTTTGGGTTTTCCCATTTTCCTCTTTCCATGGTGACCTCAGATTCATTTTCCCCATACACTTCTGGCCTGTGGTGAGTTTATGTCAAATTTGGGGGTTGGAATTTTGGGGGAATAGACTTTGGAGAACTTTGGGGGGGTTCCCCTCGTGTGGGAAACTGACTCAGTCTACCCTGTACGACTGAGCTAATATGTCATTTTTTTAATGGTTTTGTAGGGGGTGCACTTTATTTTAGCTCAGAACGGGCACCACTAAACATCCCCAAAAGGGGACCCACAGCAGTGCGGGGGCCCTCGGGGTTGTCGGCTCCATTGTGGCATGAATTGGGATAAAGCCCCCCTTGTGAACTTCTGAGGGGTTGGAATAAACATAAAAAAGGGTTAGGGGTTAGGGAAGGGTCGTATTGGGGGGTGGAGGGTGAAATTTGTGGGAACACGGGACAGGGACCCCAAAGAAGTGAGGCAGCAAAAAGCAATTTTCTAAAACTTGTCATAATTTTACTTTGACATTCAAAATTCCAAATCAAACCTATATTTTTTTAAAGCCCCCTTTCAGACACCCCCTTTAAAAGGGCAAAGATGGCTCTAACTTTTTTTTGTTTTTAAATACTTAAAAGGAAAATTGTTCGGGAAGCACATAAAAGGGGTTTAACGGGTTAAAAATCCCTTTCCCTTTTTCAGTCTCCGGGTTCCCCAAACCCCACAGGATCAAAAGGGCCCCTAACCCAAAACCTTAAATACTCTTTTTACTCAACTCGATTCGGGAAAAATTACCCCTCTCCACTTTCCCTTGTTTTAAATTTACAGCCTTTAACATTTTAAACCACTCTTTTTTTTTTTTTTCCTTGATTTTTAAATTTACTTTTTGGAAATAAATGGCAGAGCACTTTCATATTTTACCCCTTTTTTTTAAAATTTCGGGCCCAAAGATAGTTATTGTAAGCAAAGTCAACCCAAAATATGCCCAAACGGGAGTATGCTTTGGGCCACGGAAAAATTTTCTATCACCCCTCTTTCCTGCTCCCTTTCACTTAAAATTTAAACCTGCCATCAATCAACCCGTTTTTTTAAAAAGTAGGATATTAAGTTTTAAAGGCATTTAACCTTAAAAAACTGCTTTCCTCTTGAAAATATGCCCCCACTTTTTTAAAAGAAAATTAAAAAAGTAAAAACCCGAGAAAAAAGTACAATCGCTTAAAAAAACTGTTTCCTTTTCCCGCTGTTGTCGACAGGAGCTAAAAATAAACCACCGGGTTTTCCCATCTGTTCCTTTTTCCCTGCTAAAGTTTTGCAACTTTTTGTACCCTCCCAGCCCACTAATCTCATAGATTTTGGCAAAAATACAGCTCAAAAACCCCTCAAATCAAAGCCAAACTTTTACCAAGTTTTCTTTTTTTCCACCCACAAAAAATTTTAAAAATAGAATTTGGGGAAAACCCTTTATGAAAAACCACCCTCATTTTTTGTCCCTAATTTTTAATAGCCAGCCCTTTTTCTAATCACCCTTCCAAAGGGTGGTTTTGTTTTGGTTGGGTGTGTTGTGTGGTGTGTGTGTGGGGTTGTGTGGGTGTTGTGTGCTTTAATTTAAATTTTATTTTGTTGGTTTGTGCCCCTTTTTCCTTTATTTTTTTTATTTGTATTTTTGGTGTGTGTGTGTGTTTTGTGTTTGCGTGTGTTTTTTTTGTGTGTTTTTTTTGTGGGGGGAATTTGAATCTGTTAATCCAATTTGGGGACTTTTGGTGTGGGGTGAAAATTGATTTGAATCGGCGTTTAGATTTTGATTGCCCCAGGGTTTCGCGCTATAAAAATTTCCCATCATATTATCGTTACCAAAAATAGCGGGGTTCCCGGGCTTTGTCCCAACAAAGGGTATAACCCCGTCCTAAAAACTCATATTTACTTCGGGAAGGAAAAGTCCCTTTTTGCATCAGAATTTTTAAATTTTTAAATTTATGTCTGTAGGGCCAAAATGTTTTTTAGTGTGGGAACAAAATTTATCAGGGGAAAAAAAAACCCCAAAAACGCAAGTAAAAAAAAAAGCAGAAACAAAAAAAACATTTAAGGAAGCAAGAAAACCCCCCCCCCCCCCCCATCCCCCCAAAAAAAAATTATTTTCATTTAAAATTGGGTTTAAACTTTTTTTTTTAAAAAACATGAATGGATTAAGTTTATTATGGAAACAAAACTCCCTAATATAAAATGGGGTTTTTTTTTGGGGGGAGTTTTGTTTTCCAAAAACTTTTAAAAAAAAATTTTAAAAAGTTCCCCTTTTTCCCCAATTCCCATCTATTTATCTTTTCCCTTTCTCACCTTGGGGCACCCCCCAAAAACTCAGCAACCATTTTCCCCCCATTCTTCTCTCTGTTCTGCCTTTCTTTGGGTTTTTTTTGAGTTTTTTGGGCCCGTCCATTCACTGAGTTATTCCCCCAGTCTTTCCCTTTGGGCTGCCCCCTTCTTCTTCCCCCTTGGGCAGTTCCTTGCAAAACTGTCTTTGTAATTCCTTTGGGGGTTGTGCCCTGCCCATACCACTTAAGTTTACGCTTTTTTTCACGTCGTTGGGAATTTCAAAGGGTCCCAAAGGGTTTTTTGGAATTTTTTATGCACGCCTTTTTGTTGCTTTTGTGGGGGGGTCTTTTTTAGGAGATGCCAAGGAGTCCCCGAAAACATCTCATCTCCCCTGCCTTACTCTTTTTCTTCCAAAACTGCAGTCAGGGGGCCCTGATTCACAGGCTACAAAATATGGATATGACAAGGAGCGCATTTTCCCGATTTTTGGAGAAAATGAGATATTCTTTTCTTCCAGATGGTGTTTTTTTTTTTGGGGCAAAGTGGTTTTTGTTGTGCAGTCCTGCATATACTTTTTGGGTTGGTCCCTGGCGGGGAAAAATGGGTCCCAGGTACTGAAGCTTTAACTGTTTCCCCTTCGGGCTTAACCCGGGGAACATGCTAAATTTCCGGGTTTGGGGGTTTTTAGTCATCAGGGTTTGGGGTTTTTCTGCACGATTTCCATGCCCTAGTTTTGGAGGCCTTAAACCCAAGGGTTTTTTTTAGGGTGTCAAGCTCTTTTTTGATCCTGCTATTCCTTTAATTAAAATGCGAAGCGGAAAGGTTTTTGATCGTTCTGCCACCAATGCGACTGATCCTTCAGTTTTCCAGTGCATCAGCCCTTTATTCTCTCCAAAGGGAAATGTTGGAAAAAAGTGGGGGAGAGTAACCAAAAACCCGCCCCACTCCAACTGTGTTCGAAAACCCTTCTCCAATTTTTGTTGTTTTTAGTACACTGCATGGTGGGCCCCGCTTACGTGTTTGATGAAACTGATCAAAGGTTTTCATTTAGCTTTACAAGTTAAAGGTTTCCCAAAAAAAGCTGCACCACACCCTGTCCCAAAACCTTCTTTTTAAAAACGATAATACGTTTGGGATTTGGTTTTTGTTTTGTTGAAGGGACCGCTCAATAGTATTCGAGGTTGGAAAAATCGTTCTGTTTTTGCTGCGCCCCCTTGAAACCTGCTTTTTTCCTCAGCAAAGATGGGGCCCCTGCTTGTGGCTTCAGTCTATTCAATTTATTGCAGCAAGACCTTGCTTGGGGGACCCCAAAGAAGGGGGATTGGCGGTAATTTTTGGCATTGTTGTAGATTTCCTTTCTTGGGGGGGGTGTTGATGAGGGCCCGCGTTCCCCTTGGGGTTTTCCATTTTCCTGTCTGCCCCAAACTTTTTGCAGATTCTTAGTAGGGGGCTGATCATGGGGTTCCCCCCCAAACTTTTTGGGCCAACTCAAACTGGGAATTTTTGTCCCCCCGCTGGACTTCCCCCCTTTTTTAAACGATTTTGACTGCTGTTTCCACTTTTCGGGGAAGGGGGGACTGGCGTGTCTTTTCTTTTTGGGGACATTAAGGATTCTGGGTCTCCGCGGTTCTATTTAGTTTTACAGTCGGAAACAGGATTCCCGTCCATCTTCTAAATATTTTCCCGGGGGCGTCAGTGAGGGCACCCTTTTCCCCTTTTTGTCTTGGGTTGTTTAAACCTTTTTTTCTGTTTTGTCAGTCCCGGGCTTTCACAACAATGCCCTTTTTTGCTATTGTTTTTCTTGTTTTTTCTTCAAAGGCTTGGCAACTGTTTTACCCTTTCCTTTTTGCTTTTTGCCCCTGTCAGGAATTTCCCGATTTTTTTTGAAATGCCCTTTTTGTTTGGGTCTTTCCCTTTTTTTCCCTTTTTCTTTTTTCCAACCTCTAAAGCCCTTTTCGCATAGTTTAGGTTGAGGGGTAAACTTTTTTGGTGGGGGGGCTGTTTGGGGAAAACTCTTTTCTGGGGTTTTTTTCATGGCTTGGGTTTTTTAAAATATTTGTCAGGGGTTTATGTCTGAGTCAAACAGTGAATGTGCAAAATTTCCACCTTTTCCTTTTCTTTGAAAATTTCTATTTCCCCTTTTCACCCTCGAGGGCAATTTTATCCTGATGTTTTCCCTTTTGGATTTTCTTTAGACCCTATCGGAAAAACCCTCATCACAAATCATGATCACTTTCCCCATGTTTTCCCCGGGGAAAAATTCGTGTCTGTTTGATGTTAACGCTAGGGGCGCTCTCAATTAGCTTGTTTTTTTCTGTTTTCCGGGTTTTTAAACCCCTTTTAAACCTTAAAACATTCTTATTTTTTGATAAAAAAAATTTTCACTGTCAAAAATTACTCTCTTCTGTGTGTTGTTTGGGCTTGCCTCCTGCCTGCCTCCTGTTGTCGTTTGTCTGCCTGTCATCCCGTCTGTTGTCTGCCGCCTCATGCCGGTCTTTTCGGGCTGTCCCGTCTTTCTGTCTGTCTGCCTCCTGCCTACCTGCCTGCCTGGCCCGGGCTTCTGTCTGTTTTGTATGTATTTGTCTGCCCCCGCCGGGCTGTCTGTTTGTTCGGCTGTCTGGGCTCTTATCTAAAATTTAAAACCCGTAACCCTAGAAAAAATTTTACCCCCACGGGAAAAAATCAAGCTTTTTTAAAGGGGGAAAACATCAGAAATACTACTCAAAGTGACAACATTGGGATTCCAAAGATTTTTTGGGGCAAACACAACATGAAAGTTTGGGGATAAAAACCCGGGAAAATCACTGAGGGTTTTGTGTCAGGCATTTTTCCCCTTAGTTAACGTTTTACACTGATTCCCTGCCTACAAAACCCTTTTTTTGGGGGAGAATATAACCCAGCAGCAAAACCTTTTACCAAGGGAAAAAGAGGAAATCCACTAAGTTGAACCTTTCCACCCCCCGTCTTTAAAAAATTTAGTGCATGCCCCAATAACCATAGTATGTGCTTACGCTTTCAGATGTGTCATGTTTTTCCCCCTTTATCTTCTGTGGGCGTTTCTGTTTCCCCCCCCCCCCCCCCCCCCTATCAAACCTTGGAGGGCCCCCCACCTAGGCGAAAATCCCGGGAAAAATTAACAATGTTAGGGGCCCCCGGGGGGGTACCACCAGCTGGGAGCAGCCCCGCACTGCTGCTGGGTTACTTTGATGGTGTTCAGTTGGCCTCTTCTGGGGGCTTTAAAATACACAGAACTCCTTCTAAGTTCAAAAAAAAGACCCCCCCCCCCCATTCCCCCCCCCCCGGGCCCCCAAGATTTTAAAACAAACCCCTTGAACCCAAACTTTTTCAAACCCGGGGAAAATTTTTAAATTTCCCGTAAACCTCTAAATACAAAAGCTTTTCTCATCACAGGCACAAAAATGTTTGGAAAACCAAAGCTGAGGTTATCACAAGGCCAGACTAACCAGGGCCACAAATAAGAAACAGTTGTTTTAGTTATTGCATGATTATCAATGGTAATGAAAATCATATAATGACGCTGCTATGGAAGTACGTCTGCTTTGGGAATACTTGACAGAGCTGTACTGTACGCTTCCTATCATAATATTTCCAATCATCAACAGGGCCAAAGGTCTACATACACCTGCAGTGTTGGTCAGATAAGTTGAGCAACACTCTCAATATTGCATCTGCAAAGTGAAGGAACCTCAACTGCGTGGCCCCAGTCTTCCCACTGAGCATTTAGTAAGCTCACTCTGGGTAGAAGCTGAGCGGATTTGGAACTCAGGACTTTGCAGTCAATACGCAGTACACTTACCACTGTCCTATGGTGGCTGATTGCCTGTGTGAGCTATATGATGATGCATATCTACATAATAAATAATAATAATAATAATAATAATAATAATAATGTATGGAATTTATATAGCGCTGAATCTTGTAAAACAAACAAATCCAAGCGCACCCAAATCATTGTGTAAATGCAACTCTCCTCAAATAACAGAATATATTTCAATTTTATGCACACACACACACACACACACACACACACACACACACACACACACACACACACACACACACACACACACACACACACACACACTTAGGTGGTTATGAAGGAGATGAAGGATGCTGTTAAAAAGTAGGAACATATATTTATGAGGGGATCGTGTCAGGTAGATAATAAGTGCGTTTTGAGGCTCGATTTGAAGATATCAAGGGAAGGCTTTGGGCGAAGTGAACGACGAAGATCATTCCAGGTAGATGGACCTGAAACAGAGAAAGAGCATCTGCCACCAGTGGTTTGTTTGAATCTGGGTGTTCGAAAGCACAAAGTATCTGCAGCTGAGCGAAGGGAATGGGATAGGATATACAGGTGAAGACAGTTACAGAGATAAGAGGGTGCAGATTTGTGGAGACATTGGAAACAGAGGGTATTGATCTTATACTTAAGTCTCTGTGAGACAGGTAGCCAGTGAAGAGATCGCACAAGAGGAGTGACCTGTTCAGGTTTTTTTCTTTCTTAGGACTAGTCAAGCTGCAAAGTTTTGTGTGCATTGAAGAGAGTGGATGGACGATGCTGGAAGGCCAACCAAAAGAGAATTACAATACTCTAAACGTGAAAGAATGAGAGATAGGAAAAGCTTGGAAGTTGCGTCAGTGGACAAGAGTCGTGTTTATGCGCCGTAATTAATATTAGCAAGACTGGCAGGTCTGGGTGTTGATTTTTTTTCATAGAGAGTGTGTTGCCCAGAACTACACCTAAGTACTTCACAGAGTTGCACGAAGGAACTGACGTATTGCCGAATTCTAATAAAGTTGTTGCAATGGAGGAAAGTTTATGTTAAGTCCCTATGAGCATGCCTTTGGATTAATCAAACTAAATATCCAACTGCTTTCAAGAAATTCAAAATTGGATGACTCAGAACAAGTTACAACTTAATGCTGATAAAACCGAAGCCATGCTCATAGGGACGAACATAAACTTTTCTCCATCGCAACAACGTCAATAGAATTCGGCAATACGTCCGTTCCTTTGGCCAACTCTGTGAAGTATTTAGGTGTAGTTCTGGACAACACACTCTCTATGAAAAAAATCATCACCCAGACCTGCCAGTCTTGCTACTATCAATTACGGTGCATAAGCGCAATTCGCAAGTATCTGTCCACTGACACAACTTCCAAGCTTGTCACATCTCTCATTCTTTCACGTTTATACGATTGTAATTCTCTTTTGGTTGGCCTACCAGCATCATCCACCCACTCTCTTTAAGGCATACAAAACTCTGCAGCTCGACTGGTCCTAAGAGAGAAAAAATATGAACACATCTCTCCTTTTATGTAATCTCTTCACTGGCTGCTGGTCTCACAGAGAGTGGAGTATAAGACCAATACCCTCTGTTTCAAATGTCTTCACAAATCTGCACCCTCTTATCTCTGTAGCTGTCTTAACCTGTATACTCCATCCCGTTCCCTTCGCTCAGCTGCAGATACTTTGTGCTTTTGAACACCCAGATTCAAACAAATCACTGTTGGCCGTCACTCTTTCTTTTTTTCTGGTCCATCCACCTGGAGTGAACTTCCTCTTTCACTTAGCCAAAACCTTTACTTGATACCTTCAAATCCAGCCTCAAAACGCATTTATTTCCTACCTGACACTTTCCCCTCATATCTGTTCCTACTTTTCAACAGCATCCTTCACTTCCTTCATCACCACCTGTGTGTGTGTGTGTGTGTGTGTGTGTGTGTGTGTGTGTGTGTGTGTGTGTGTGTGTGTGTGTGTGTGTGTGTGTGTGTGTAAACTTGAAATATCTTATGTTATTTTAGGAGAGTTGCATGCGTAAATGACTGAGTGCAAGCACTTCAATTTGTTTCTTTTACAAGATTCAGCGCTATATAAATTCCATACATGATTATTATTATCATTATCATTATCAGCATTAAGTTGTAACTTGTTCTGAATCATCCAGTTTTGAGTGTTTTGAAGGCAATAGGATATATTTGTCAGGAGGGAAGGCAAATTTTCAACAGTGTCACTGCATTGAAGCTGAATATCATCGTCGTAGATATGATGATCAATATAATCGTGGTATATTATATGTTAGAGTGGAGCAGTACAGAGATATTGATGAAACAGGGCTCAGAACTGATCCTTGTGGGACTCCACATTCTAGTTTGACAGGTTCTGACTGAATTTTGTTTACAATAACTTTCTGAAAGCAGTCTATGAGGTATGAACTAAAGAGGTGAGGGATGTGCCATTAATACCAAACGTATTTTGGAGGCGAGAAAGAAGAGTTGAGTAATTTATAGTGTCGAAGGCTGCAGATAAGTTGAGAAGATTGAGGAGGGAGATTTTTTTCTGCGTCAGAAATGAGTAAAAGTGTATCTAAAGTGTGAAATAGGG
>CM054160.1:27212205-27333363 GCA_028751875.1 Rapana venosa | reverse complement strand
GCAGACAGGAAAAGACTTATTAAAAATTGTGGGTGGTGCAGCTTTTGTGACAACTCCCTGTCCCTGGGGTCAGAATTTTACACAGAGAAATCTGCTGTGACTTACAGTGGTATACACACACACCACACATACACACACACATACACACACATACACACACCACACACATACACACATACACACATACACACTTAGGCAGGGTGATAGAGATGAGGGTGGCTCTTGAAAAGTAGGAACAGATATGAGGGTGATTATCTTAGGGTTGTCAAATTCTATTGAAGTTGTGATGTAGTGAAGTATGTTTGGTCCCTAGAAACATGGCTTTGATTTTATAGGTATTTAGCTGTGCTTTTGCCAATATAGATGAGAACAGTGGTCTGGGAGGGTACAAGAGATCGTAGAACTCAGCA
Source organism: Rapana venosa (assembly GCA_028751875.1). Classification (NCBI taxonomy): domain Eukaryota; kingdom Metazoa; phylum Mollusca; class Gastropoda; order Neogastropoda; family Muricidae; genus Rapana; species Rapana venosa. The sequence continues at coordinate 27,332,953 of CM054160.1, read as the reverse complement.
GAAACACGGACAGATGGCAAACCCTGGTGTCGTTATTTTGAGCTACTGCTGACAACAACAGCGGCAGTGGATACAGTTCACTTAAGCTGAGCTGTAATTTTTTCAGAGTCATCTACTTATGAGTATCTTGAAAACAGTGGGACATATTTTTCAAAAGGAAAAGCAGGTTTTCAAAAGTGTTACTTTATTGAAGCTGAGTATCATCAGCATAAAAATGATGATCGATCTGATGGCGGTTCATTGTATAATGAAAGTGGAGCAGTATAGAGAGTGAAGAGGAAAGGGCCGAGAACTGATCCCAATGGGACTCCATATTCCAGTTTGACATGTGTTCATAATTTGTTCTTACATAATCTCTTTGAAATTGGTACGTGAATTATGGACTAAACCATGCAATGCTGTGCCATTAATACGAAACGTAATCGTAATATAAAGACAAGAAAGAAAAAAAGTTTGGTCAAAGTGTCAAAGGCAGCAGACAAATCAAAAAGAGTGTTAAGGGATATTTTACCTGAATATGTTGGGATCAATATCATGATATTTTAGTAGAGGTGTGACTATTACAGCTTTGGGTGTTGATGGAAAATTACCTAACAAGTTGACTAGTTCAGAAACATGATTTTTCAGTCTTTGAACTCTGAAGTTGACAAGTTTAACTCTCGCCTTCACATGTTCATAAAACTGTACATTCTCACCAACAAAGAAATCTTAACAGGTCCGACAATAGGATATGGTGCAGTACTGTCTTTTAAAACTTTCAAAAAGGGAATTTATTAAGATTTATTTTATATCATTTTATTATTTTAATCTTTTATATTAAGGAGAATGGAGTAAACATTTATGTGCTTTTTACATCCAGTCCCCGTGTGTATGAGGTTTTGTAGATTCTGAAGATAGATGTGTGTGAGAGAGATAATTTATTTTATTTTATTTATTCACTTTATTTCAATGTCATTGGAATAAGCACTCATGTACTTTTCGACATTAAGTCCCCGTGTAGATGTAGTTTTTTGAATTTTGTCATCTGTTCCCACTGGCAAACAATTTTGGCACACAATGGCCTACTCTACCGAAAAGCGGAACGGGTTTTAACATGTTGGAGAAACAGAGACAGTAGGACAGAGAGAGAGAGGGGAGAGAGAGAAATAGAGATAGAGAGAGAGAGAAAGAGAGAGGAAGAGAGAGGGTTTGTGCGTGTTTGTTTATTTATTTATTTATTTAGTCTTTTATATCAAGGATAATGGAATAAGCACTCATGTGCTTTTTTACATCCAGTCCCCGTGTGTATGCGGTTTTGTAAATTTTGTCATCTGTTTCCACCGGCACACAATGGCCTACTCTTTCGAAAAGCGAAACAGGATTTAACGTTTGGGCAAGATGTTCTGGTGAGTTGGAACATGGGGCCTTGGTTTATAGTCTCATGCCTGTGTGTGTATTTCTATGTGTGTGAGTGTGGAGTTGATTATTTCATAAAGATAAGGTAAAACAAGGAAAAGGGAACATGGTGACAACTGGCAATGTCTTCTTGTTTACTAGTCATACATTTCCAGCCCAATTGTCTCCCTTTCTTCTTCAATCACTTCACGTGCTACATTTGTTTGAGAGAGAGGGGTAGAGATAGAACCAGACACATAGACAGAAACAAAAAGACAGACAGAGAGACAGAGCATAAGACAGAGACGCATACAGAGACATGGAAAGATACAAAGAGGCAGATACAGAGTTCATTAATGAACACTTTTTTAAATGAACAAGTTTTTATTGAGGAAAAAGAATAAGCTCAATGTGACTTTTTTCATCCAGCCCTCATTCAGATTAGGTAAATCAGTTAACCAATCAAGCAAGCAGAAAGAGATAGATATACATGGACAAAGAGATAGAGAGACAGAGACAAAGAGACAAAGAGAGAGAGACAGGCAGGCAGCTATTCTGACAGATAGAGAGGGGAGATAAATTCTCACAAAACGGTTAGTGAATCAATCATGAACATGCCAAAATCTAACCCAGAGAAAAGACTGATATTTTGTCAAAGATATGGAGGTGTTGACCACAATGATAAAATAAACAAAAATAATAATAGAAAAAATAACTGAAATGAAAAATAGAGCTGTACTGACTAGAACCAAAACCACCTACCCACACACTATATCACAAAGATACAACTTTCCATACCTGGGCACTGGCTTCAAACACACACACACACACACTTTGAAAGGCACTGGAAGTGCGTGTGGATGTGTGATAATTTTGTCTGGTTTTGCCCCTGTGTTTCCGCTCAGAATTAATAAACAGGAGAGCCAACATTGATGAAGTGGTGGGCATTTTTTCATTTTGCAAAACATTAGTACATTTCAGTCTTTCCTGTCATCACACCACCATATTGCAATATACCAGCAACAACAAAAACTGTGGAAATAATAATAATAATAATAATAATAATAATAACTTTTATTGTTTTTCTGATAACTTTTATTGTTTTTTGAACTATATCGCACACACAAAAGTTTTGGAAATAGACGCTAAATAAGACCTCAGCAGTAGGGCCAGAACTGTAAGCTTGTGACCACTATGACCAAGCTGATTGGCAGAATGACCATGAGCACACGACCCGCTTTCCTGCAGGTTGATTGGTAAACTGAGCAAAGAATCTGGATGATGGGAGGGGGAGAGTACTCTGTATAGATCCATGAGCTTTTACATCCTGATCATCTATGGAAACTGATTGTAAGGGTTTGCACCTGGGGCAGGTGTCAGGGGTCTTTTTCGAGGACTTCTGTACCTGAAACAGAGGAGCAGATTTGTTTTCTTTCTTTCCTTCACACAAACAAACAAACAAGCAAACAAACAGACAGACAAACAACAGACAGACAAAACAAATGAACAAAAATAACAGCAACAACAACCAGACGCTGTAACTGAGTAGAGAGAGAGAGTACCTGACTTTAATCCCTGAGGTCAATGAAGTTGAAGGTTCAAATCTCAACAGCAGCATCTGGTGAATTAAGGGTGGGGATTGTTATGATTTTCCAGGTCAACTTAAGGTACAGCCCTGCTATTGCCTTGATTCCACACCCACCTCCCCTCCCATACATACATACCCACATTCATACATACACATTTACATACATGGAGCAAAAAACAAAAAAAGCTACCATGTCACATTAGTTAGCATCTGGTTTATTTGCTGTAATGTTGCGAGTTTAAGTCCCATAAGCATCATAGGAATCTTCCACACTACGATTGACTTCTATTCCTTGGGAAGACTTAGATCAGAGAGTTGAGTTTCATCCACTTTACTGATGCAAGTCGGAGAGTGTTGCTCAAATCACCTGACCAACATTGCAGGTGTCTGTATCTCTCAGGCCCGGATGATACCAGGCCATATTTCCACAACAAGCTTAGAGTACACTTTGTCAAGTAGTCTCAAAGCATACACTTCCATGGCAACATAACTACATCATCCTCACTTGCATTCATCATCATGCAGTAAAAACAACCTGCCTCTGATTCAGTGGCCCCAGCTTCTCTGCTCTCATGGTGACATCAGTTTTGGTTTTCAATGCACTTCTGGCATGGTGTGAGTTTGTATCAAAGTGTTTGAAGTTGGATGATTATGATAGAATTTCATTGGTGGGACAATGTTGTGGTCGCCACACGGGGTGGGCATCTCAGTCAGTCTGGCTGTGTAACTAATGCATTTTTATCATCAGTAAGGAGCTTAGTATGTGGTGCATATGTTTGCTGAGAACAAGCACCACAAAACACCACTGTACACCACCAATGTGACCCAGTAGTAATGCATGGCCCCTCTGGCTGGTGACCCCATGGCAGCCTGACATTGATAGGTTGCTCAGTCCTGTGGACTCTAACACTGCAGACACGACAAAACACATTTGGGTATGTCTGGGATGAAGAGATTGAAATGAGCAAAGTGAGAACAGCAGGGCATCAACATTACAGAAGATGAGGCAGCTAAACAACAACAACAAAACGAGCAGCAGCAGCAACAACAACAACAACAACAACAAAACTACAATCAATACCACCCTCTTGAGTCCACCACCACCACAACCATCAGGAACAACTTATACTAACCTGCTATTGTCGGTACACACGCACTGCAATCTGTCATCAATGATTTCCTGTCTACAAAAATACTCTGGCCATATGCACTCGTTGTCAACGCCACCCAGATTTATGCAATCGCGATCTGCAGTGTATCCACACGATGCCTTACCAGCCACACTCCCCATCAAGGTCAACAGCACCAAGGTCAAGGTCAGATACAGTATTTTGGTCATCATGGTGAACTGCACGTACAGAAATAACAGATTGCAGGCAATTTGAGATACATCATCATGTAGCTTACACAGGCAATCAGCCACCAGTGCGTCAGTGGTAAGTGTACTGCATATTGACTACAAAGTCCTGAGTTCCAAATCCACACAGCTTCTACCAAGAGTGAGCTTACTATAGGCTCAGTGGGAAGACTAGTGCCACACAGTTGAGCTATAGTCACTTTACGGATGCGATTTTGATAGTGTTGTTCAAATAATATGACCATTACTGCAGGTGTCTGTAGTACTCAGGACCTGTTGAGCCTGGGACATATTATGATAGGAAGCGTAGAGTACAACCTGTCAAGAAGTCCCAAAGCACATGCACTTCTTTAGAAGCATCATAATATTATTTTCATCACAATTGATCATCATGCAATAACTAAAACAACGGTTTCTTATTTGGTGGCCCTGGTTCTTTTGGCCTTGTGATAACCTCAGCTTTGGTTTTCCATACAATGCTGTCCCTGTGGTGGGTAAAGCCTCCGAGTTTAGATGTTTCCTGGATAGGAGTCATTGAAGAAACGATGTGGTGGGCGTTTCAGTCTGGTTCTGCAAGAAGCTCAGTACATGACCTAGTAGATGGAGTTTTATATATATATCAGCTCAGAACAGGCAACACTGAACACTACCAAAGTGACCCAGCAGCAAGGCAGGGCCTCTCTGTGATAAGCTCACTGCTGATATCAGACCTTAAGGATGTGATGTGAAGAACCTGGATAGAGAAGGAAGTGGGGGGGGGGGTGAGGTGGAGGAGGAGAGATTGAAGTGACTGATGTTGAAACAGAGGGAAACCAACTTCACAGATGATATGCAACATGTACATCTACACCGGGTTAGCACAAACATAGATCTGTTAGGACACTGGACTGACTTGTTCATAAGGTGAGTCGTGGACAGTTTGAACCTGGTGGAGTCCATCATTCTCCATGTACAGGTTCTGCTTGCTGGGTTCATAGTCTCCACCAGAAAACTTTGGAGGCAGTGGAGTCAGTGCCAATGTTGTTAACTCATGGAGAAACGTGGCCTGCCCACAACTTCAGTGACTATAATAATAATAATAATAATAATGTATGGAATTTATATAGCGCTATATCTTGCAAAGACAAATTAAAGCGCATGCATTCAACCTAATCTTACAGTCATGCAATTAATGACAACTAATCAAAAGTTAAAACAAACAGATATTACAAACATGGTACCTGCAGACCAAATCTATGAAATAAAATTTCAATAGTCCAATGTTTTTCAAAAGCGCGCGCACACACACAAAACACACACACACACACACACACAACCACACACACCACACACACACACACACACACACCACACCACACACACACGCACGCACGCACGCACGGACGCACACACACACACACACACACACACACACACACACAAACTCACTCACATAGGTCATATACTTTCGCAGGGTGATAGAACATAGGTTTGTGAAGGTGGGATAGCTCTGATATGAAGTAGGAGGGGGGGAATCTTAGGTTTGAAATAAATATGTCTTAAGGCTGGATTTAAAAGTGTCATAACTAGGCTTCTGGCGAAGAGAGAGAGGGAGCTCATTCCAGGTCGATGGGCCCGAAATAGAGAAAGAGCAACGGCCAACGGTAGATTGGTTGAATCTAGGTATTTGTAGGCACAAGGTATCTGCAGCAAAGTGGAGGGAACGTGAAGGAGTATACAGGTTAAGACATTCACAGAGGTAAGAGGGTGATGTTTTGAGGAGACATTTGTAACAGAGGGTACTAATCTTATGATTTACTCTCTGTGGCACAGGCAGCCAGTGGAGAGATCGCAAGAGAGGGGTAATGTGCTCAGATTTTTTCTTTCTGAGAACTAGTCGAGCTGCAAAGTTTTGTTCACGTTAGAGGGAGTGGATAGATGATACTGGAAGACCAGACAAAAGAGAATTGCAAAAGAATGTGAGAATTGACAAGTTTGGATGTTGCATCGGTGGACAGGTACTTTTGGATGGCACTTATACATTGTAATTGATAATAGCATGACTGGCAGGTCTGGGTGATGAGGTGTGAATCAATGCACGTAAAAGAATCCACAGCAACATGAGTATTGTCCCTGGCAAAATTATGTACTAAAAGCCTCTCTTTCAGTGAAACAAAAACACATGCAGACAGGAGGAGAAATAAAAGAAAATGTATGTGGGTGGCGCTGCTCTTGTGGCGACAAGCTGTCCCTGGGAGTGCGGCCCGAATTTTCTGCAGAAAAATCTACTTTGACTTTTTAATTTTTTATTTTAATTTAATTTTATTCTTTTATTTAGAGGATAATGGAATAAGCACCTATATGCTTTTTACATCCAGTCCCCGTGTGTATGCGGTTTTGTTAATTCTGTCGTCTGTTACCACCGCCACATAAGGGCCTACTCTTACGAAAAGCGGAACAGGATTTAACGTGTACGCAAGATGTTCTGCGTGGGTTCGCAAACGGGGCCTCGGTTTTAAGTCTCATCCGAAGGAATTTTGGGGAGAGTGGAGTCTGCACTGATGTTAACTCCAGGGGAAAATATCCCCTTGAACGAGATTCGAGCCCGGGTCGTCAGGTTGGGAGCGCAATGTTGTGACCTCTAAACAACTTTACCCTTACACTGATATAGAAACACACACATAATCAGAAAAACACACACACAAACATGCACACACATCACACACTTAGGCAGGGTGATAGACATGGAGGTGTCTGTTGAAAAGCAGAGACAGATATGAGGGTAAATATCTTAGGGTTGTCAAATTCTATTGAAGTTGTGGTGGAGGAAAGTATGTTTGATCCCTAGGAACATGTCTTTGATTTTATGGGTAGTTACCTGTACTTTTGCCAATATCGATGGGATCAGTGGTCTGGGAGGGTACAAGACATCGTAGAACTCAGAAGAAACACAGAATGATGAGAAACCCTTGTGGCGTTGTTTTGAGTTCCTGCTGACAACAGCGGCAATGGATACAGCTCAGTTAAGCTGAGCTGCAATTTGTTTAGAGTCATCTACTTGTGAATATCTTGAAAACAATGGGACATATTTTCAAGAGAAAAAAGCAGGTTTTCGAAGGTGTCACTGCATTGAAGCTGAGTATCTTCAGCATAGAAAAAATGATCGATCTGATGGTGGTTTATTTTATGTGAAATCGGAGCAGTATATAGATTAAAGGGAACAGGATCGAGAAATGATCCCTGTGGGACTTCATATTCCATTTGTGGCATGTTTTGATTGATTTTGCTTACAATGTCTCGAGAATTAGTCTGTGAAGTATGGACTAAACTATGCAAGTGCTGTGCATTAACACCAAACGTTATTGAAATACTAGACAGAGAAAATGGATGGTTAGTAGTGTCAAGGGCAGTAGACAAGTCAAGTAAAGTCAGAGGGGAGATTTTGCATGTATCAGAATCGAGAAGAAGCCTATTTAAGGTTTGGATGAGGGTGGTTTGGGGACTGTTGTTGGCGCAATACCAAACTGAAAAGGGAGAATGAGACTATTGGGATGAAAATGTGGTTGAGGTGTTTCAGAACAACTTTTTCAATTACGTCAGAGAAAAAAGGTAGGTTAGAGACACGTTTATAATTCTCCAGAATGTTGGGATCAATATCATGTGTTTTGAGAAGAGGTGACTATCGCAGTTTTGAGTGTTGATAGAAATTTACCAAACAAGTTTGTAAAGTCTGACACTTGTTTTTCAGTCTTTGAACTCTCAAGTTGACAAGTTTAACTCTCACCTTCACAGGTTCATGAACCTGTTTTTTCTCAACAACAAACAAATCTTAACAGGTCTGATAATGGGATATGATTCAGGAGTGTTTTGTGCCAATGATAACTCATGGGAAAAAAATGGCCTGCCCATAACCTCAGTGATTATCAGGTCACGATAACCTGCATTCATGTTGTGTATTGCCGACAGTGGCTATGTTTTCATTATCAGTATGACTCCTTTGATGTATTTTGTAAAAGGTTGAGTTTTGCCCTGGCCTATCAGTTTCTATGGTTATCCTAATTGTCTTGGGGGGGTGGGGGGGGGAATCAACACATAATCATTTCATACATGGGGTTACTGTTTTCATGGAGAAACTTTTAATTTGCTGCCTCATCTTCTGTGATGTCCCTGTCCTGCTGTTCTCACGCTGCTCATTTCAATCTCCCCGCTACAGCGATGCCCAGATTCGTTATGTCTCATCCCCTGGATCGGAAGTCCACAGGAAACCCATCAATATCTGACCATCATGAGGCCACCAGCCAGAGGGGGTCCTACACCGCTCCTTGGTCACTTTGGTGGTGTTCAGTGGTGCCTGTTCTGAACTAGCATACGCACGACACCACCTGCTAATCCCTCTACTAACGACAGTATTAGCTCAGTCGCGGACCCGAGGTGGCAACCTCAAGAACGTCCCTGCAACGACCGACGCCCCTGACCCTCCAACCCCAAGGGCTTTGACGCAAACTAACCACAGACACAGAAGTGTATGGGGAAACACAATCTGAGGTCACCATGAGACCAGAGCAACTGGGACAACCAATTCAGAGGCTTTTTTTTTTATTGCATGTTGATCATTGACAGAATTTCCATACCGGATCGGTCGTCGCCCGGGTTATCAAGGACCGCGCCTTCTGTTGCTCATCAGGACAGAGGTCGAAAGTATGCTACTGATGTAAAACACAACAAAATCCGTGCCAGAAACAACACCATCATTGGCACATGGAATGTACGGACACTAAGAGCTGCAGGCAAAGTGGAAGAACTGATACATGAGATGTCCAGATATCAATGGCACATCCTTGGGCTCTGCGAAGTAAGATGGAAAAACATGGGAGAAACAACGACCCAGGAAGACCACAAATTATACTACAGTGGAAAACAGGATAAACACAAACACGGCGTGGGGTTTCTCGTTCACAAAGACACCGTGAACACCGTCATGAGCTTTAAGCCTGTGTCCAGCAGACTTATTACCATCCGCCTGAGAGCAACCCCCTTTAACATAACTGTAGTACAGGCATACGCCCCTACATCAGACTGCACAGATGAAGCCATAGAAGAATTTTATGACCAGCTACAAGAGGTTCTGAATCAAACTCCCAAGAAAGACATCCTCGTTGTGCAAGGTGACTGGAACGCCAAGGTAGGAGAAGATGCATGGAAAGATTGGGAGGGCGTTTGTGGGCCACATTGTAATAACCAATCAAATGAAAGAGTCTTGAGACTCCTGGAGTTTGCCAGTAACAACCACCTCCAGCTAGTGAATACACTTGGCCCACAAAGAAATCCAGAAAATGGACATGGCATAGCCCAAATGGAGAACATCACAACCAAATAGATTACATCATGGTGAAAAGACGGTTTCAGTTTAGCATTAACATCGCACAGACACGAAGTTTTCCAGGAGCAGACATAGGGAGTGATCATGATCTTGTGATGACTTTCCGACTACGTCTAAAGAAAATCCACAAGCGGAACAACATCAGGATCAAATTTGACCTTGAGAAGCTGAAGGACCCAGAGGTATTAGAAATTTTTCAAGCAAGGATAGGTGGAAAGTTTGCAGCACTCACTGTGATAGACTCAGACATAGATACACTGACGAATAGTTTCAATACAGCAGTGACTGAAACAGCAAGCGAGCTTCTTGGCAACACCGACCAGTCAAAAAACCATGGGTCACACCTAACATCCTACAACTATGCGACAAGGTAGAGAGTTGAAGAAAAAGAAAAATGAAACAAAAGAAAGAGCAGAACAATATAGGGCAGTCAACAAAAGAATCAGGAAGTCCATGACGGAGGCAAAAGAGAAATGGATCAGTGAACAGTGCCAAGACATTGAAGAGAACATCAAGAAAAGCAATAGCAAGAAAGCATATCAGCTGGTGAAAGACCTGACTAGCACAAAACAGGGAAAAGGTTTAACAATCCAAGACAAAAATGGGAAGTGTCTCACTGATGACCAGGATATTCTGAACAGATGGACAGAATACTGCTCCGACCTGTATAACTATAGAACCATAGGAGATCCAGAAGTCCTTAATGTACCCGCAAGCAAAGACACAGACAGTCACCGTATCCTTCGAGAAGAAGTGGAAACAGCAGTCAGATCGCTGAAAAAAGGGAAAGTCAGCAGGGGCTGACAACATTCCAGCTGGGTTGGTTCAAGCTGGAGGGGAAGCCATGATCAGCGCCCTACTAAGAATCTGCAACAAGATCTGGCAGACAGGAAAATGGCCAACACCATGGACACAGTCACTCATCATCACCCTCCCCAAGAAAGGAAATCTACAACAATGCCATAATTACCGACAATCAGCCTCATATGCCACCCAAGCAAGGTCATGCTGCAGATAATATTGAATAGACTGAAGCCACAAGCAGAGACCATCATTGCTGAGGAACAAGCAGGTTTCAGAGCAGGGCGCAGCACAACAGAACAGATATTCAACCTCAGAATACTATGTGAGCGGTACCTTCAACATCAACAAGACCTTTACCACGTATTTATCGATTTTAAGAAGCATTTGACAGGGTGTGGCATGCAGCTTTGTGGCCAACCATGAATTTGTACAGCATCAATGCAAACCTGATCAGAGTCATCAAATAGCTGTACAGCGAGGCCACCAGTGCAGTGTACTACAACAACAACATTGGAGAATGGTTTCGAACAACAGTTGGAGTAAGGCAGGGCTGTCTACTCTCACCCACTCTTTTCAACATCTTCCTTGAGAGAATCATGGCTGATGCACTGGAACATCATGAAGGATCAGTCAGCATTGGTGGCAGAACGATCACAAACCTCTGCTTCGCAGATGACATTGATGGAATAGCAGGATCCGAAAAAGAGCTTGCCAGCCTAACAAAACACTTGAATAAGGCCTCCAAAACATACGGCATGGAAATCAGTGCAGAGAAGACCAAACTGATGACTAATAACACCAACGGCATTAGCACTGATATCAGGGTTAATGACCAGAAGCTGGAAACAGTTCAAAGCTTCAAGTACCTGGGAGCCATTGTATCAGACCAGGGATCCAAGCCAGAAGTAGTATGCAGGACTGCACAGACAATAACAGCTTTGTCAAAACTAAACCATCTGGAGAGATAAAAATATCTCACTTATCTCCAAGATCAGACTAATGCGCTCCCTTGTCATATCCATATTTCTGTATGCCTGTGAATCATGGACCCTGATTGCAGATTTGGAGAGAAGAGTACAGGCGGTGGAGATGAGATGCTTTCGGAGACTCCTTGGCATCTCCTACAAAGACCACATAAGCAACGAAAGCGTGCATAACAGAATCCAGCAAACCATTGACCCTATGAGAACCTTCTAACGATCGTGAAAAAACGTAAACTTAAATGGTATGGGCATGTCACAAGATCCAAAGGACTTGCAAAGACAGTTTTACAAGGCACTGTCCAAGGAGGAAGAAGAAGAGGCAGACCAAGGAAGAGCTGGGAGGATAACATCAGCGAATGGACAGGCCTAGAACTCAACAAAACCCTGAGAAAGGCAGAACAGAGAGAGGAATGGAGGGAACTGGTTGTTGAGTCTTTGAGGGTGCCCCCACGGTCGTCAGACTACGGGACAGATAGATAGATAGATAGATATGTAAAGAGTGCGTTGACAAAACTTAGGTTAGGTGTATCAGACATAGCATGTCACCTTTTCATATATAAAAAGAGGGAGACTGATAACGTGACAATGTGCCGGTTATGTCATAGTTCTGAGGAAAATGAAGTTCATTTCATGTTATGTTGCCCTGTTCTTCATGATTTGAGAAATGAATTAATTCAGCCTAATTTTTTTTAAATAATCCATGTCGCTTTAGATTCAATTTACTTATGGCATCTGAAAATGAGAATATACTATACAATTTGGCACTGTATACTTACAAAGCTTTGAGAAGATTATATACTGTGGGAACATAATCTATAAAGCTGTAATACATTTAATTTAATTTATTTTTAATTTTACAGAAGAACCCTGTTAAAATGTTGTATGATGCTTATACAAATTCATGTTCAACTTTATACTTGTGTTGATATCATGTGTATCCCCTTCAGAAAGGGGACTAGGCCTAAATCTAAATAAACATTCGCATTCTCTCTCTCTGGTGGGGATGCTGTCTTTCTCTCTTACACATACACCCTACATTGACATCTTCTTTTATCAAAGTTTTAAATTAAAACTCAGCCTGAACCATATCCTATTATCAGACCTGTTAAGATTTGCTTGTTGGTGAGAAAGAACAAAAAGTTATGAACCTATAAAGGTGAGAATTAAACTTGCGAACTTGAGCATTCAAAGACTGAAAAACACGTTTGTGAACTTGACCACTAGCTGCCATGGTGCAGTGGCTAGCGCCTTGATTTAGGACTGGAAGTTTGCAGGTTCGAATCCCAGTTACAGTCATAGGGATTTTCGGACACTGGCCGGATCCTACCCAGGATGAGTGTGCTGTGAGCTCAGTCGGAAGACTTGGCCCACACAGTCAAGCTTCATCCACTTTGCGGATGTGAGTTTAAGAGTGTTGCTCAATTTAAAAAAAACACAACCTGACCAACACTGCTGGTGTCTGTAATTCTGGGGGCCAAGTTGACACTAGCATATTTTATGATTAGTAAGCGTAGAGTACAACCTTGTTAAGTAGTTTTAAGGCACATGCTCTTTGGCAGCAGCATCATTACGTCATCTTTATTAATATTTGTTACCATGTATTTTAAAAAAAGCTTCTGATTGGGTGGTTCCAGTTCCACTTGTCTCATGGTGACCACAGATTCAGTTTCCCATACACATCTGTGCCTGCAGTGAGTTTGTGTCAAACCTTTGGGGTTGAGGTTCACGGGGCACATACCTTGGAGGGTCGTTGTGGTTGTTGCCACCTCTAGTAGGCAACTGACTCAGTCTGGCTCCACAGATGAGCTAATACTGTCATCAGTAGACAGCTTAGTAAGTGATGTCCTGCGTATGCTAGCTCAGAACAGGCACCATTGAACACCACCAAAGTGACCCAGCAGTAGTGTAGGTCCCCTCTGGCTGTCGGCTCCATGGCGGTAATATATTGATGAGCTCCTTGTGAACTTCTGACCATGAGAATAAGATATAATGAATCTGGGTATGGTCGTAGTTTGGGGGTTGGAATGAAGGGTGTGAAAACAGCAGGATGGAGACGTCATAGAAGATGAGGCAGCAAAACCAAGATTCTGAACTTGTCAACTTGTCAGGTAAATTTACATCTGACACTCAAAATTGCCATAATCACACCTCTAGTTTAAAAGCACCACATTCAGCCACCACTTTGAAGAGGCGTACACCTGTCTCTAACCTACCTTTTGGCTTAAAGTACTTGAAGAAATGTTGTTTTGAAACACCTCAAAGACTACTGTTCACAAATCTCCTTCTCCCTTTTCAGTCTGCCTGATGCACCAAACCACAGGATCAAAACGTCCCTAATCCACACCTTAAATACTCTTCTACTTGATTCTGCTACAGATTAAATGTCCCTTTCCACTGTTCTTGTCTTGTCCACAGCCATTAACACTAGTGACCACCTATTTTTTTCTGTCTTGACTTTAAATTATGTTCGGTATTAATGGCAGAGCACTTGCATAGTTTAGTCCATACTTCATAATTCCAGTTCCAGATAGCTATTGTAAGCAAAGTCAATCAAAATAGAAATTAGAATCTTTTATTACAGCAGAGTGGGGCTACAAGTGTTTTTTTTCTTCCAATGGATCAAACTCCAGAGGTGTGGCAATACTGTTTAATGATACATTTGAATTTAAGATAAAAAAGGTAAACAGAAACCAGAATGGAAACTTTGTAATAGTTTTATTTAGATTTATGGAACAGGATCTGCTTCTTGTTAATGTTTATGGACCTAACAGAGACACCCTGAATTCTATTCACACTTAAAAGATGTAGTTAAACGCTTTAAAACGCGTAATATTATCTGTGTTGGTAACTGGAACCTTGTCTCAGATCCCTCCTTTGATTACGATAATTATAAACATATCAACAACCCTAAAGCCTGAGAAAGTGTGCTAAATATGATTGAAGAATTACAGTTATCAGTCATATGAAGGGAATGCAACCCCAATTGTAAAAGATTCACATGGAGAAAGACAAGTCCTTTAAAACAAAGCAGATAAGATTTTTTCCTTCTCTCTGAGAACCTTATCTTCGCTGTAGAAGAGCCTGATATCCATTATGGATATCAATCAGATCATTCCATGAATAGTTTGAATTTAAAATTTGGTAAACAAAAGAAGTGCAGTGTGTACTGGAAATTCAACAACTCTCTCCTCAAGGATAGCATGTATACAAAAGAAATTAATGAAACTATTAACAGCTTTATCGAAGAGTATGCTGCTGATCACTATGAGAAAGAAAATCTAGAAGAATTATCTGAAACTAATATAAAGTTAACAGTTCCTGAAAACGTGTTTTAGATTACCTGCTGATGAAGATTAGGACAAGGACAATAGCATATGCAACACAGAAAAAAGAAAGAGAGAGCAAGAGGAACAAACACTAGAAAATCAAATCAAAGAAGTAGAGAAAAAAGTAAACAAAACAGTGTTTGACATTCAGCAATTAAATGATTTCAGTAGTGAACTAACAGCTATTAGAGATGTTAAAATGAAAGGTGTTCTTCTTAGATCAAAAGCTAGATGGGTAGAAGAGGGAGAAAAGATCACAAAGCATTTTTGTAATTTAGAAAAAAAGAAATCATATAAGTAAATATATGCCAAAGTTAGTTTCAAATGACAAAGAGCTATACAAATCTGAGGATATTCTTTTGGAAGTTAAAGAATTTTATGAAAACCTATATAAAGAACGAAAAGTAAAGAATATGAGATTTAAGATCTAGTCTCAGAAGTTCCAAAGCTATCAAGCGAAGAAAAAAAATTGCTTGAAGGTGAAATAACACTGGAGGAGGCTGGATGCACTCTTAGAAATATGAAACATGGGAAAAACCTAGGCTCTGATGGATTTACCTCAGAATTCTTCAAGTTTTTTTGGAAACAACTTGGTTCTTTTGTAGTAAGAGCTTTAAATCGATCCTTTAGAGATAGGGAATTAACAAACACACAAAAAGAAGGACTAATTACATGTATTCCTAAACATGACAAACCAAAAGAATTTATAAAAAGTTGGAGGCCAATTTCCTTACTTAATGTTATTTATAAAATAGGCTCATCCTGTATAGCTAATCAAATAAAAACAGTTCTTCCCAAACTCATTAATGAAGGTCAGATAGGAATTTTGCCTAACAGATATATAGGAGACAATATAACATTGTTGTATGATCTGATTAATTACCTAAAAATGAAAAACCTTCCAGGTATGTTAATTTCCATTGATTTTGAAAAGGCTTTTGATTGATTAAGTTGGCAGTTCATTTCAAAGGTATTTAAAGCATTTGGATGTGGAAAAGATATACTTCGTTGGATTTCAACCTTCTACAGAAATATTAGGTCTACAGTTATAGTCAATGGACAGTGCTCCTCCTGGTTTAATATCCACAGAGGATGTAGACAGGGTGACCCTATATCTCCATATTTATTTATTTTTTCTGTAGAAATTCTAGCAATTATGATAAGAGAAAACCGAAACATCAAAGGTATTTATATTAATGACACAGAATACAAGTTGTCACAGTTCGCTGATGACACACAGCTAATGAATAAAGGTGACAGTATATCATTTGAACAATCCATGAAAACTTAAGATTTATTTGGAAAAGAAACTGCACTGTTAATGAATATAGAGAAAACTAAAGTAATATGGCTTGGGAGCAAAACATTTTCTGATGTAAGGTATATGACCCATTTAAGGTTAGACTGGAAGCCAAAACAGTTTAAGATACTTGGAATAATTATGGTTTACACCAGACTTGTCACATGTGAAAAACTAAACTATGATAACAAAATTACAGAAATAAGATCGCTATTCAACATCTTGATAAAAAGGGATATAACACCTATTGGTAGAGTGGCAGTGCTAAAATCTTTAATTCTTTCCAAACTAATATATCTCTGGATACTGTTACCTACTCCACCAAATGATTATATAAATATACTTCAGAGGTTCTGTTTTAAGTCTGTGTGGAAAAAAAAGCAAGATAGAATCTCGAGAAAAACCACAATCAAACATATAAAGCATGGAGGATTGGGAATACCATCTCTAAAACAGTATATAATGGGGTTAAAACTGATATTGATAAGAAAACTTAAACTGAGGATTCATAAGTGGAGTTCTATCATTGAAGAGATTTGCCCTGTTGTCAAAGATCTGGACAAATATAGCTACTGTATACCCATTAGGGAAAGAAGTTCAAATGCATTCTGGATTGATACATTCCATGCATACAAAATGTTCAGCAGGAAAGTTCAACTTGTCGATTCTGAAAATCTTTTGACAGAAAACATATTTTACAACGAGAATGTTAAAGCTGGTGGAAACTTCTTTCAAGTGAAAGAATGGATAGACAACGATATATATATCGCATTGCAGATCTAGTTGAGGAAAGTGGAAATTTTTTGACATATGAACATTTTAAGAAGAAATATAATATCAACACAAATTCTATTACATATTTAGGCTGTGTTCAAGCGATTAAAAAGTATATCAGCAAAACGGACATCAATATAAATGATAATAGATCAAATAACCTTCAAAAGGCTTTGGGTTTTATTTTGACAATTAAGAAGGGGACACGCCCTAATTATGACATTCTGGTTGCAGATAACAAACAGCCAAAGTGTTGCATAAATGGAACAATACAATACCAGGTGATCTAAACTGGAGAAATATTTTTTGACAAAGTACATAAAATAAAAGAAATTAAAATGAAATGGTTCCAGATAAGACTGATCCAGAAAATTCTAGCAACAAATAATATTCTGGAAAAAATGAAAATTGTTGAAAGCAACAAATGCACATTCTGTAATTTTGAGAAAGAAACTGTTGATCATTTATGCAGTGCTTGCAGCAAAACTTCTCATTTTTGGAATGAATTACTAAGCTTTCTTCAGGAAAATGTGCCAATACACATGATCTAGTGCTGTCAAAGGAACAAATTTTGTTTGGATTTGATTCTCGATCAAAGAGTGATGAAATACTAGATGAAATATTAATCAATGCAAATTTTTTTATTTACAGATCTAGAGTACAAAAAAACGGAACCTCTATTTGGGGTTTTTGGAAAATATCTGACAAAACTATATCAAACTAAAGAGTGTATTGCTAAAACAAACATGACTTATAGTGTTTTTGCAGGTAAATGGCAATATTACAAGCAACTAATTGATGATGGCTAGATACTTTCTGAATAAACTGTTTTTTATAGCATTTATTTGTTGATATACTCAAAAATGTGATCTGTGTACTAATCCATTTCCATGTTCTTTTTTTCTGTACAGTTTGTTAGGTTGTATTTAACTTAATTTAAATGTCGTATTCATAATCTGAATATATTGCAAACTCTTATATATACTTGCTTATAACATATATGCACATTTGTTCTATGTTATGCAAACAAATTATTTAAAAATCATTTGTAAAAAAAAAATAATACTGATCTTTTAAAAACATGTAAAAAAGAAGAAAATCTTGATTACCAAAAGTAAATTTAGAAACAGTTTGTGGGTAACAATTATACAAATCTTTGAGTCCTATGGATTTGACTAATGTCACTTTAATATTGTACAGTGGATCGGGACAAGTGTCTTCACATAATTATTGCAGTGTATTGTATTGATCATGACAAGTGTCACTTTTCGCATAATTATTGTATTGAGCATGACAAGTGTCATTTTTCACGTAAATAACCTTCCTAAGGGTGGTGTGTGAGTGTGTGTTGCATACCTCCGCAAGTGTGTGTGTGTGTGTGTGTGTGTGTGTGTGTGCTACAGTGTGGTGTGTGTGTGTGTGTGTGTGGGTGTGTGTGGGTGTGTGGTGTGAGTGTGAATTTGATATCTGTGAAGCCAATTTGTGGACGTTTGTGTAGGTGTAAATGATTTGAATGCAGGTGTTTTGTTTGATTGCCTTACACAATTCAGTGCTATAATACTTCCATACCCTATTATCGTTATCATAAATAGCGTGGGTTACCCGGCTGTGTCATCAGACGAAGAAGTATAACGCTGTCCTTCTGCTTATATTTACTTCAGGAAGGTAAGTGCCTTTGCATCAGAGTTGTAAAGGTTTGAATTATGTCTGTAGGGCTATATACTTAAGTGTTGGAAGAAATTTATCAGGTAAACAAAAAAAACCAAACACGCAAGTAAACAAAAGCAGAAACAAAGAAACAGTGAAAGAAGCAGGCAAAGACCCTCCCCCCCCAAAAAAAAAAAAAAAAAAATTCATGAAAATTGGATAGGCTTTTTTTTTTTTAAACCATGAATGGATCAAGTTTCTCTATAGAAACAATACTCCCTACTATAAAATGTTTGGTAATGTTTAGCTTCTGTGTCCAAATCTTTCAAAGACAAAATTTTAAAAAGGTCACTTTTCTCAATTAAGCTTGTTTTGTTTTTTTACAGTATAAACCATATAACTGTATACATTCTCATCTGTGATCAAAAACAATTTTTCACTGTCAAAATTTAATCTCTGTCTGTGTGTCTGTTTGTTTGCCTGCCTGCCTGCCTGCCTGTCTGTCTGCCTGTCTTTCTGTCTGTCAGTCTGTCTGCCTGCCTGTCTGCCTGCCGTTCTGCTTGCCTGCCTGCCTGCTTGCCTGCCTGACTGCCTGCCTGCCTGCCTGCCTGTCTGTCTGTCTGTATGTCTGTCTATATGTCTGCCTGCCTGCGTGCCTGTCTGTCTCTCCATATGTCTGTCTCTGTATCTCTCTCTCTCAATTAACACCTGATAACCATAGAAACAAACACCACACAGAAAAACTCATACTTTTAGAAAACACATCAGAGGAGTCATACTCAAAGTGACAACATGGTATCTATGATCTGTGGGGCTAAACACAACATGAATGTTGGGCATAAAAACCTGAAAGTCACTGAGGTTGTGTGCAGGCCATTTTTCTCCATTAGTTAACGTTGACACTGATTCCACTGCCTACAACCTTTTTCTGGTGGAGACTATAACCCAGCATACAGAACATGTACCTGGAAAATGATGGACTCCACTAGGTTCAACCTGTTCACGACTCACTGCCTGAAAAATTCAGTGCAGTGCCCCAACCATACCATGTATGTGCTTACACGTGCAAATGTGTCAGTGTTCATCCCCCCTCATCTCCTGTGACGTTTCTCTCCCCCTGTTTTGATGCCACTCATGTCAATCCCCCCACTCCATCCATATTGAGACTCTTCATGTCACATTCTCAGGGTCTGAAATCAACAGGGAACTTATCAATGTTAGGCCACCGTGTGACGACCAGCTGGAGCAGCCCTGCACTGCTGCTGGGTCACTTTGGTGGTGTTGAGTGGTTCCTGTTCTGAGCTAACATACACAGAACATCCTCTACTAAGTCATATACTGAAGAATAAACAGCATAGTTCCTTAGAGCCAGACTTAGTGGGACACCAACCCAGTGTGGTGACCACCACATCGTTTCTTCAACGACTTTTATTCAGTAAACCTCTAAATCCAAAGGCTTTACTCATCACAGGCACATAAGTGTATGGAAAACCAAAGCTGAGGTTATCACAAGGACAGAATAACCAGGGCCACCAAATAAGAAACAGTTGTTTTAGGTATTGCATGATGATCAATATTGATCAAAATGATATAATGATGCTGCTATGGAGGTATATGTGCTTTGGGACTACTTGACAGAGCTGTACGCTACGCTTCCTATCATAATATTTCCCAGCATCAACAGGGCCAAAGGTCTACAAACACCTGCAGTGGTGGTTAGGTAAGTTGAGCAACCCCCTCAATATTGCATCTGTAAAGTGAATGAACCTCAACTGTGTGGCCCCAGTTTTCCCACTGAACCTATAGTAAGCTCACTCTGGGTAGAAGCTGGACGGATTTTGAACTCAGGACTTTGCAGTCAATACGCAGTACACTTTCCACTGCTCTATGGTGGCTGATTGCCTGTGTAAGCTACATGATGATGTATCTCTACATAATAAATAATAATAATATATGGAATTTATATAGCGCTGAATCTTATAAAACAAACAAATCGAAGTGCTTGCACTCAAATCATTGTGTATATGCAACTCTCCTCAAATAACAGAAGATATTTCAAATTTATGCACACACACACACACTTAGGTGGTGATGAAGGAGATGAAGGATGCCGTTGAAAAGTAGGAACAGAGATGAGGGGATCGTGTCAGGTAGATAATAAGTGCGTTTTGAGGCTCGATTTGAAGATATCAAGTGAAGGCTTTTGGCAAAGT
Organism: Rapana venosa; assembly: GCA_028751875.1. Taxonomy (NCBI): domain Eukaryota; kingdom Metazoa; phylum Mollusca; class Gastropoda; order Neogastropoda; family Muricidae; genus Rapana; species Rapana venosa. Next base: position 27,312,228 of record CM054160.1, on the reverse strand, counting down.
GAAAGAGGGAGATCATTCCAGGTAGATGGACCAGAAATGGCGAAAGAGCATTTGCCACCAGTGTTTTGTTTGAATCTGGGTGTTCGAAAGCACAAAGTATCTGCAGCTGAGCGAAGGGAATGGGATAGGATATACAGGTGAAGACAGTTACAGAGATAAGAAGGTGCAGATTTGTGGAGACATTGGAAACAGAGGGTATTGATCTTATACTTTAGTCTCTGTGAGACAGGTAGCCAGTGAAGAGATCAACAAGAGGAGTGACGTGTTCAGGTTTTTTCTTTCTTAGGACCAGTCAAGCTGCAGATTTTTGTGTGCATTGAAGAGAGTGGATGGATGATGCTGGAAGGCCAACCAAAAGAGAATTACAATAGTCTAAACGTGAAAGAATGAGAGATGTGACGAGCTTGCAAGTTGCATCAGTGGACAGATACTTGCAAGTCGTGCTTATGCACCGTAATTGATAGTTGCAAGACTGGCAAGTCTGGGTGATGATTTTTTTCATACAGTGTGTTGTCGAGAACTACACCTAAATACTTCACAGAGTTGGCCAAAGCAAATGACAAATTGCAGAATTCTATTAAAGTTTGTTGCAATGGAGGAAAGTTTATGTTAGGTCCCTATGAGCATGCCTTTGGTTTTATCCTCATTAACTTGTAACTTGTTCTGAATCGTCCAGTTTTGAATGGCTTGAAGGCAGTAGGCTATATTTGTCGGGAGGGAAGGCACATTTTCAACAGTATCACTACATTGAAGCTGAGTATCATTGCCGTAGACATGATGATCAATATCATCGGGGTTTATTATATGTGAGAGTGGAGCAGTATAGAGATTGATGAGAACAGGGCTTAGAACTGATCCTTGTGGGACACCACATTCCAGTTTGACAGGTTCTGACTGAATTTTGTTTACAATAACTTTCTGAAATCAGTTTATTAGGTATGAACTAAACAGGTGAAGGCTGTGCCATTAATACCAAACGTATTTTGGAGGCGAGAAAGAAGAATTGAGTGATCTATAGTGTTGAAGGCTGCAGACAAGTCAAGAAGAGTGAGGAGGGAGATTTTCTCGTGTCAGAAGCGAGTAGAAGTGTATCTAAAGTGTGGACTAGGGTGGTTTCAGTGCTGTGGTTGGAGCGATCTATCTATATCTAGGCCAATCACTCCCCCTGGAGCATAGGCCTCCGACAACAGTCCGCCAGAGTCCTCTGTCCTGGGCTATTCTCTCCAGCTGTCTCCAGGTATATCCCATCTTCCTGGTTTCTGCCTCAAGGTCACGTCGCAAGGTGTTTCTTGGCCTTCCTCTTTTCATTTTCCCTGGGGGTTCCATGATAGTGCCTGCCTTGTGATGTTGCTTGCTGGCTTTCTCAGGGTGTGCCCAATCCATCCCCATCTCCTGCGCCAGATTTCATCCTCAGCTGGTAGCTGGTTGGTACGTTGCCACAGGTCTGCGTTGCTGATGGTGTCGGGCCAGTGGATCTGGAGGATTCGTCTCAGGCAGCTGTTGATGAAGGTCTGCACTTTCTTGATGGTGGTCTTTCTTGTCCTTCATGTCTTGCTCAATATAGTAGGACTGATTTGACGTTGGAGTTGAACAGCCTGATCTTTGTGTGGGTCGACACCACCTTGAAGCTCCAGATGTTCTTCAGCTGCAATTACGCTGCCCTCGCCTTGCCAATTCTTGCTCTGACGTCTGCGTCTGTGCCGCCCTGCATGTTAATGATGCTAACCAGGTACGTGAATGTCTCCACTTCTTCCAGCTCCTTCCCATTTAGTGTGACTGGATCCTCACTCACTGCGTTGATCTTGAGAATCTTGGTTTTGCCTTCATGGATCTTGAGACCAACTTGTAATGAGGTGGCTGCTAGTTCTGTAGTCTTGTCCTGCATCTGTTGGCAGCTGTGGGAAAGCAGGGCCAGGTCGTCTGCAAAGTCGAGATCATCCAACTGGATCCCACAGTGTCCACTGGATTCCATTTCTTCTGTATGCTGTTGAAGTCTTCATGGTCCAATTGATCGCCAGGAGGAAGAGGAAAGGTGACAGGAGACAGCCTTGTCTGACTCCGGTCTTCACCTCAAAGCTGTTTGTTAGTTGTCCGCCATGGACCACCCGGGAGGTCATTCTTTCATAGGAGTTCTTGATCAAGTTGACCAGTTTGGTTAGCACTCCATGGTGGCAAAGCAATTTCCAGAGGGTGTTGCGGTCCACACTGTCAAATGCTTTCTCATAATCAACAAAGTTGATGTATAAAGAAGAATTCCACTCTAAAGATTGCTCAACGATGATGCGCAAGGTGGCAATCTGATCTAGGCATGATCTGTTCTGGCGGAAGCTGGCCTGCTGGTCTCGGAGGAGAGGGTCGACTACATTTTTCATTCTCTCGAGGAGGATCCTGTTAAAGACTTTTCCTGGCACAGACAGAAGCATTATCCCTCTATAGTTGACACAGTTGCTGAGGTCTCCTTTCTTGGGTAGCTTGATGAGGTAGCCCTCCTTCCAGTCTGATGGTACTTCCTCCTCTTCCCAAATCTTCCCAAAGAGAGGGTACAGCATCTCTACCGTGGTCTCCAGGTCTGCCTTGAGTGCTTCTGCTGGGATGTTGTCCGGTCCTGCTGCCTTGCCATTTCTCAGCATTTTGATGGCTTTCCTGATCTCCTCCCTAGTTGGTTGCTCACAGTTGGTGTCTAGGTCTTATCAGCAGGGTTGATGTCCGGGGGTTTTGAAGGGACGGATCTGTTCAGGAGTTCCTCAAAGTGCTCTGCCCATCTGTTCAGTTGCCCCTCTGTTCCCAGGATGGTGTTTCCTTTCTTGTCTTTGACTGGTTGCTCAGGCCTGCTGTACTTCCCTGAGAGTTTCTTAGTGGTGTCATACAGCAGCTTCATGTTGTTACTGGCTGCTGCTTCCTCGGCTTCCTCTGCCAGGCTGTCAATGTACTTGCGCTTGTCTGTTCTTGTGCTCCTCTTGACGTCTCTATTGGCTTCTGTGAAGTCTGCTTGTGCCTTGGCCTTTGCTGCTCTTGTCCGGCTGTTGTTTACTGCTGCTTTCTTCTGCTTTCTCTTCTCAATCTTGCCCATTGTGACTGCCGATATCCATTCCTTCTGTTGGTGTCTCTTGGGGCCCACTACATCCTGACAAGTTGACATCAGTGTCTCTTTCACTTTCTTCCACTGGCTCTCGATGTCAGTCTCTTCTTCAAGCAGTTCTTGTAGTACTTAGTACTTGTTGGTGAGGGACAGCTTGAATTCTTCATTTATCTTTGAGTCTTTCAGCAGGCTGGTGTTGTACTTCTGCCTCTTTGTTGTTACTTCCATCCAGTTCTTTTTTAGCTTTAGCTTCAGCCTGGCTACCAAAAGGTGGTGGTCAGATGCAATGTCTGCTCCTCTTTTCACCCTTACATCCTGTAGAGATCTCCTGAATTTCTTGGCCATGCAGATATGGTCGATCTGGTTCTCAGTCACATGATTTGGTGATACCCAGGTGGCCTTATGTACTCTTCTGTGGGGGAAAATGCTGCCACCGATTACCGGATTGTTGATAGCACAGAAGTCTGCACATCTCTGGCCATTCTCATTCATATTTCCTAATCTGTGTCTTCCCATCACTTCCTCGCATCCCGTGTTGTCTTGTCTGATCTTGGCATTGAAATCACCCATGAGGATGTTTATATCTTTTTCTGGGTACTTGGCAATGACGTTCTGCAGTCTGTTGTAGAATTGATCTTTGGCTTCTTCATCGCCGTCATTAGTTGGCGAATAACACTGGATGATGTTCATTCTGATCTTCTTCTTAGTCCTGAAGGATGCCGCGATGATTCTTGATCCGTGTGCTTCCCATCCTATCAGGGCTTGCTGCGCAGGTCTTGACAACATGAGTGCTACACCTTCTGTGTGTGGAGCATTGTCTTCTTCATGGCCAGAAAAAAGCAGCATCTCTCCAGTGAGCAGTTTCCTTTGTCCTGACTGTGTTCAATGGGTCTCACTGATGCCAAGCAATGTGAGGTTGTAGCTTTTCATCTCTGCTGCTACTTGTGTTGTTTTTCCCGTCTCATACATGGTCCTCACATTCCATGTTCCGACATTGATGGTCCTGGTCGATAAAAGGGGGGTCGGCCTTGTGGCTTCCATAGACTCACGGCTGGCTTTCACCACACGGCGTCATACATCCTCTTGGCGAGGACCCTTCCTCTCCCAGGGCAGTAGTCTCTTGGTCTGTTGTTGACGTTTCTGTAGCAAGCTTTGCTTTTACGGGGTGGGGTTGCTAGCCCCACGCCCAACCCTCCTCCTTTCTCATCCGGGCTTGGGACTGGCCATGGCAGAGTTGGTTGGGGCGATAGGCAGATTGAAAAGGGAGAAGGAGATCATTGGAATGAAGGTGACTGTTGAGCTGTTTGAGAACAACTTTTTTCTAGTACTTTAGAGATGAAACGTAAGTTTGAAACAGGTCTATAATTCTTCAGAATGTTGGGATCGAGGTCGTGCTGTTTGAGTAGAGGTGTGACTATTTGGTTTTAGGAGCTAATGAAAAATTTCCTGACAAAAGAGATGAGTTTACTATTTTAGTGATAATGTGTGTAAGTTGTGGAAGGCATTGTGAGAAAACAGGAGCAGGTATGGGATCAAGGTTGCATGATTTTATAGTCCTTTCCTTCAGAATTGTGATTTCTTTTTCACTTGTGGGATGGAAGGACTTCAGACTTAAGACTTCAGATGACTTATTCAGATAGGTCAAAGCTCTTCTGAAGGGGTGAAAACATACAAATGTGCTAGTGTACAGCCATTTGCTGTCAAGTCAGCGTTGAAAATAAATCATTCAATGAACATTTGTTTTAAACTGAAAAATTTACATTAGGCTACTATCCCTTATTCTCTTCAAAGATTTATACAGATATATTGCTAGACTTTTAACAGTTTGCTCATTTTCAGATGACATAAGCTGAGATAGCCTGACCAATGATGGGTACTTCCAATAATTTTTATGTTTGCAGAATCAATTCTTTTCTCAGGTCTTCAAGAACTGGACATTCCAAAACAACATGAATTTCATCTTGTGCTACCAATTTACGCAAATTACAAATCAAATTCTCATTTTCATCATTTGCACATCATTTTAAATGTACAGCAATATCTGATACACCACATCTTAATTTTGACAATGCATGTTTAACATACTTATTCATTTCTATCGATGTATACTGTTCAATACACAGTGCCATTATAAATGTTCTGAATAGAAAAAAAAATCGATCACTGTTTTGAATGTGGGCGTACCACTCCTGCCATCTACAATCAACAACTCTCTGTTTAAATGATTTTATAAAAGCTTTTACATCTTGAACTCCTTGATTGTCCCAAACAAATCCACAGTCAAATCGCAACACAAACATAAACGTATTTTAGATGCCCAAGTATGCTTGCCTTTACAATCAGTATATATAAACTTTCATAAGCTTTGGATGGCAGTCGTTTATCCTCTATATGAGTTATCTTAAACAAATAGCCTACGCATTTTACCATAGAATTTACAAACAATGAATACCTTCCCAGTTCTCCATAGATTATTTCATTTGGAGTGCACCAGTTTACACCAAGGAATCTCTTTAATGTGAATAAATGTATTTTTTTCCATTGGTACAATATTTTCCATTTCCCAGATCTCTGCTCCAAATTGTACAATGCGTTGTACCTGTATATCAAAGAGTTTTGTAAAGACTTTTACAGAATTATTTTCAAACTTGTACAAAATACTAAGAAAACTCAAAACAGCTTTTTAGCTCTTACAGCTAAATCCTGACACATATAATCAAAGCTAAGTTTAGTTGTCAAATTGACTCCAAGATATGTGTATGAATTTACATCAGATACCCCGGTGTTACCATAATACCATTTTTCATGAGCTGCCAACAATCCTTTTTTTTGAAAAAAACCATTATATTACTCTTATTCATATTGACTTTTAACTGGAGATCTCTAGCAGCAGTATACAAGTTGTTCAGTTGTGCTTGCAACCCCACTAAAGTTTCAGATAATAAAACAACATCACCAGCAAAAAGTAACAAAAATAATTATTTAAAACAATTTGAGAAAAATACACCATGTTTGCCACTTAATTATATTCTGAGCTAGCTCATTAATAAAAAGAGAAAATAGCACAGGGCTGCAGACATCTCCCTGATTAACGCCTGTTGTACAATATATATAATCACTGAATTTTGCTCTGCATCACATGCTTTGCTTTGACTACATCATACATACTTTTAATACAACAAAACAATTTACCTGTTATTCCATTTTTCCTTAATATTGGCCACAATAGTTTTTCTTGAAATTGAATCCAACGCTTTAACAAAATCAATGAAAGCCACGTATAATTTTCGATTGTATGCAAATTGTTTTTCTATAACTGCTAACAACAACAAAAAAATGATTGACTGTAGAATTATCTTTTTAAAAGCCTGCTTGATGTTCTCCTGTAATATCATTGAATTCTATCCATTCTTGCAGTCTGCTATTTATAATGGAGCTATACATTTTCTTACTTATTTTAGACAAAGGAATCCCTCTATAGTTATTAGTTTTGTTAATATCACCTTTCTTGTACAATGGCAACAAAACAGACTTTGTCCAACATTCTGCATAATCATACCCTCTTTCAAACAGATTATTAAACAATTTCCTAAAAAAAAGTCTACTTCAACATTGCCTGAGTACTTCAACATTTCTGCAATAATTTGAATTAAAGAATTGAGTGATCTATATTGTCTAAGGCTGCAGATAAGTCAAGAAGAGTGAGGAGGGAGATTTTTACTTGCGTCAGAAGCAAGTAGAAGTGTATCTAAAGTGTAGACTAGGGTGGTTTCAGTGCTGTGGTTGGGAAGATAGGCAGATAGAAAAGGTGGAAGGAGATCATTGGAATGAAGGTGACTGTTGAGCTGTTTAAGAACAACTTTTTCTAGTCCTTTAGAGATAAAAGGTAAGTTTGAGATTGGTCTACAATTCTTCAGAATGTTGGGATCGAGGTCTGCTTTTTCAGTAGAGGTGGGACTATTTCGGTTTTAAGAGCTGATTGAAAATTTTCCTGACAGAAGAGATGAGTTTACTATTCTAAGGATAATGGGTATAAGTTGTAGAAGGCATCATGAGAAAACAGGAGCAGGTATGGGATCAAGGTTGCATGATTTATAGTCCTTGCCTTCAGAATTGTGAGTTCTTTTACACTTGTGGGATGGAAGAAGAGAGGAGTACCAGTGAACTTGGGACCAGGAGGCACAGGCTGGAAATGATTCTGATCCAGTCTGGAGCGTATGTTGAGGAATTTGTCCGAGAAGAAGGCAGGAAAGATGGATGGAAGTTCAGACAGGCTGTGGTTGGCAGGCAAAGGAGTTGTTTTTGCAGATCCAAGGAGTTTTGAGGTGATGGAAAAAGATTTTATGGATGTAGTGCAGAAAACTTTGAAAGAGTAGTAGTCTGTATTTGCTGAATGGATTAAGTGTTTGACTGTTTATTTGTTTTCAGAAAAAAACTGTTTGTTGATTTCAAGTTTTGACTTCCGCCACTGCTGTTTTAGTTGCTGGCGTTTGCGCTTCGCTATCAATATATCGTGAGAGTACCATAGCGCACAGGGTCTGTAAGGCAGGAGATGGTATGTAGAAGGTGCATGCTCATCAAGCAATTGGTGGAAGACAGTGTAATAGTGTTCAGCGAGGTCAATGTGGTCAGAGGTTTGTAAAAAGTGTATCGTAGCTTGTGAAGAGAAGGATCAAATGTCTAAGGCCTTAAGATTGCGATGTGTAACATATTTCTTCTTTCTGACAGATGTTGTGATGTTTAGGTGGAAAAGAATGGCCGAGTGATCAGAATGCAGTTCCTTGGTGACAGAAAACAGATGTGACAAGTTTAAAGGAAGCATTAGTGATCAGCCAGTCTAAAATATGACAAGATATGTGCTTTCCTTCATTTACCAGTTGGGAGAGAGAATGATTGGACAGAGAAAGAATAAAATGCTTGACATCTGGAGAAGATTGATTATCAAAATGAAAGTTGAAGTCACTAAGAATTAATAGTTTACTGGGAGAGAGGCTGAAATGGTCGAGGAGTGATTGGAATTTCTCATGAAAAGAGAAGACGTCAGGTGTTCTTACGGCAAGGTGGTATGCAGTGAAGGCAGCAGAAAGTAATAGAGTGGCCAGGTAGCTTGAGATTGATTTCGCAAATTTCAAAAGATTTGTGTGAGAATGGAAGGTTGTGACTGAAAGATAGAGCTTGTTCCAATATGTCCTTGAAGATGATGGCAAATCCTACCTCCTGGAGAGAGTTGGGGAAGAGAAATAGTTTTATATCCTGGAGGAGTCAGGTGTTTTCTTTTTGGCTCATGGCCATGTGTTTAAGCCACGTTTTAGTGAGGAAGGTTATGTTGATGATTTTTTTCAGAGATAAATCAGAAATGTAAAATCTAAAATCACTTTGATAATTTCAATCTCTCCATCACATGCCTGCAATCTGTTATGTCTGTATGTGCAGTTAACCATGGCGACCAAACTGCTTTTGCTGACCTTGACCTTGGTGTTGTTGACCTTGATGGGGAGTGTGCCTAGTATGGCATACTGTGAGCTCAATGGATTCGGGCACTGCCTAAATCTGGGTCGCTATCCCGAGTGCAGAGGTCCCTGGTTTAAATGTGAAAGGAAAATCATCAACAGCAGGGTGCTCTGCTTGTGTAACCAACAACTGAGGTAAGTATAAGTTGTTTCTGATGGTGGTGGTGGTCGTGGTGGTAGAGTCGAGGTGGTTGTGGAGATTGTAGTGTTGCTGTTGCTGTTGTTGTTTAGCTGCCTCATCTTCTGTGATGTTCCTGTTCTGTTGTTCAAACTTTGATAATTTGAATCTCTCCATCACAGTTATACCCAAATTTGTTTCAAATCAAGTTTGCTGATGATACATCAAAAACTGGGATTCTGAAGGACAGTGAGACCTCATACAGATCAACAGTCAAAGCTTTAGTAGACTGGTGTAACAAGAACTATCTGGAATTGAATATGTAAGAACAGAAGAAATGATCATTGATTTCCCAAGGAAAAACAACAAACCAGCACCAATTACCATCAAGAATGAAGAACTGTGGATAACCAGTGCTTATAGATATATTGGCATGATTATTGACGACATGCTGAGGTAGATTGAAAATGTTGGTGCCTGTTATATGAAAGCAAAGCAAAGAATGTTCTTCTTAAGAAAATTGCAAAGCTTTCAAATCAGCAACACTATTTTACTGAGGTTTTATCAAGCTGCAGTGCAAAGCATTGCATTGTACAATCAAATCTGCTATTTTAGTAACACCAGAAAATCTGACAGCAACAAGCTAGATTGCATCACAAAAGTAGAAGCAAAGATCATCAACAAGAATATCACTTCATCCTCAAGCCTCTACAAGATGAGCTGCCTGGAGAAGATGACCAAGATTATGAAGAACGACACACATCCTCTCAATCCTGGGCTGTCCCAGTGTGTGTCTAAGCGTGAGGTCAACAGTTATCTTCAGTCCATAAGAAACAGAACCAACTGATTCAGAGACTTCTTCCTGCCCACAGCTGTTAGACTCTTTAATAGTCAACTCCAGTAACAGCAACACCTGTGAACAGTAGCATCCCTGCCTGCACCAAGGAGAGTGTGTGTGTGTGTGTGTGTGTGTGTGTGTGTGAGAGAGAGAGAGAGAGAGAGAGAGAGAGAGAGGAGTGAGAGAGGAGAGAGAGAGTGGATGGGTGTTGTGTTCTGCCATTCAAGTGTGTGTGTGTGTGTTGTGTGTGTGAACAGATGTATAGAGGCATAGAGGTAGGGGTAGTGGGTGGGCGGATGTACGAATGGCTACATGCTAGGGTGGAGTGGTGGCTGTGTGGAGGGAGAGGGGAGGGTTTTGGGGTCTGTGATGGAACTCACGTGCCCAAGTTGTGTGGTTGCGTGAATGGTCAGGCATATATGGGCCTCTGAACAGCGTGAAGGTGTTTGTGAGTGTGTAGGGGTGGCGGTTGGGTGGATGTATTGAGCAGGGTGTTTGTGAGATTCAGGGAAGGAGAGTGGGGACGAGAGAGGTAGGGGGCATGGAATGGATGAAAAAAGTGTGTGTGTGTGTGTGTTTGCATGGGCGCGTGCGTACGTGTGTGTGTGTGTGTGTGTGTGTTGTGTGTGTGTGTTGTGTGGTGCACCAGCTGGAGTGGGATCCAAATTAATGTGCACATTATGCATGTTGTTTGTAGCATGTACTTTAGTGGCTGTTGCATGGTGGTGGCTGTGGTGGCAGGGAAGGGGGAGGTGGTGTTTCCAGAGGTTGGGTTTGCTGACTGAGGGAAGGAGCTTGGGGCTGCACCATGGTTGCTGGGCTGTGTCAGTGGACTTCTGGCTCTCTGACTCTTACTTTGTGCTTGGTGCTATTTTAGTGCTTCTTTTGTATTTCTTATTTTGATATGTTTGAACACCATTTTCATCTTAAGATTCAACTGGTATTTTTTGTTTGATTCTTTAGCTTGGTGTGTGTGTGTGCGTTTTTTCAATTTTATTTCATCTTTTTACATTGAGGATAATGGAATTAGCACTTATGTGCCTTTTTACATCCATTCCCCGTATGTATGCAGTTTGTAAATTATTTCATTTGTTCCCACTGACACACAATGGCCTACTCTTATGAAAAGCGGAACAGGATTTATTGTGTGCACAAGATGTACTGCGTACATTCGCACATCGGGTCTTGGTTTATAGTTTCATCCAAAGGACTTTTTGGGAGAGTCTGCACTGATGTTAACTCCAGGGAAAAATATCCCCTTGAACGAGAATCGAACTGGGGTCGTCAGATTGCCAGTGCAATGTTCTAACCACTAGGCTATTCTTTCGTGCAACCGGAATTTGGGGCCCAGGGGAACTAAAAGATTGCCAGTTGGAGGTATTTGGGGAAAATTGCCAAAAAAAGGGCAAAAGAGGGGGGCAAAAGGCTTGGTTTAGGAAAGGGATGTTGCAGATCCAAGGTTTGATGATTTTTTATATCAAAACTTTAAGTTAGTAGTTGTTTTGCTTGTGGATTAAGGTTTGAGAGTCAGAAAAACGTTGTTGTTTTCAGGATGCCGTGTTTTGTTGCGGGGTTTTGGCTCCATAAATATTCGTGAGGTATCCCGTTCTGTAAGGGCAGAAATGGATAATGTGAATCTCCCCATCAAGCAAATATTGTTAAATCAGTGTATATTGCACAATGGCAGAGTTTGGGGAAAGGATCGTAGTTTAAAAGAAGATCAAAAGTCTAGGCTTAAAGTTGCGATGTGAAAGACTATCTTTTCGAAATTTGGATTTAAGTGAAAGAAGGGGTATCAGATGATTCCGGGAAAAAAACAGATTGTGACAAGTTATGAGAAGCTTAGTTCCAGTCTTATCAATATATGGCTTACTTATTACCAGTTGGGAGGAAGATTGGCAGTAAATGCTTGCATGCGAAATTTATCAAATGAAAGTTGAATCACATGAATATGTTTACTGAGAAGCTTGCATGGTCGAAAGTGATTGTAATTTCAAATTTTAAGCAGAAGACGTAGGTGTTTTACGGAGGTTGGTGCCAGAAGGCAGCTGAAGAATGACGATCCTAGTTGGGAATTGTTTGCAATTTAAAAGTTTGTGAAGAAGAGAAGTTGATGAAAGATAGAGCTGTGTTCCAAGATTGTTTCCTTGAGATGATGGAGATCATTGGAAGAAAAAAATTTAATGTTCATCTGGAAAGAGTTGTTATCTTTTGGTTGAATTAAAGTATTTGATATTAATGTCAGAACGACAATCTGTTATGTCTGATTTCAGTTTCCTTGCCAAGCTGCGTGTGTTGTTGCGGCGTTATGCGTTGCATTAATATTGAGGCCATACGACGCAAGGGATTGATGCAAGGCAGGTCGTTCCTGGAAGGCTGTTAAATGTGAAAGGACAAATCCATAACGGGGCAGGGAAGTGATCTGTTTGTGAACAAATCAACTGCCGTAAGAGTGGTGTGTTTTTCTTTTTGCTGATGTGTGTGTTGTGGAAGATGGTAGTGATCGAGAAGAGTGTGTGAAGAAATGAGATTGCTGAAAGTGTTTGTATTTAGTTCCCATCTAATCTGCTATGTCTTTCTGTTTTGCAACTTTGAAATGATTCATAGACAAATTGTTTGACATCGATGTGCTGATGTACAAAATGGCAACAGTGAGTCATAAGATTAACAGTAATTGTGACTGGTGTAGAGGCTGGAAATGTATGAAAAGGAGAATGATTGATTTCCATGGAGAAACCCCCCGTGACCATAAGATAAATGTGGTTATGAAGGTGATATAGATATGGCTGAATTGATCGAATGCAAGATTTGTAGAAGGGAAAGGTTGGTGCTGAATGATAGCAGCCTGTTCTCTTAAGATTCTAAGATTGCAAACAGAATTACTGAGTTATAAGCGCATGAAAAGTAGTTGTATAATCAAATCTGTTTTTGTTACATGAGCTCATGCGCCATGTTTAGAGTTGTAAGTAGTGAAGGTATGTGAGAATGATCTTATTCACCAGATAAAATCCAGAAATGACAAAATATGAAAACTTGATAACATCTCTCTCAATCCTGGCTTTATTGTGTCTGAGTCAGTTGACAACAGTTATGCTTTCCATATTGAAAGCAGACCATGATGAACTTCTTTAGGCAATTGAGCTTATGGGCACTGCCAAACCATGGTGTACGTGCAGGTCCCTGTGTACAAGGAAGTGATTGCATTGGGTGCTCTTGCTTTGTTAAAGAATGAGGAAGATGAGTGTTACTGAGTGAGAGTGTGGTAGAGACGAATGTGAGAGAGATTGAGTGTGTGTTGTGTTGTTTTAGCTGCCTTCAATCTGTGTGTCCGTGTTGTGTTCAACTTGTAATTAGTTCTACAAGTATAATGTTCATAATGATAGGTATGGGATGGGCGGTTACGAATGTAAATTTAGGTGTTAAAGACTTTGGAGGAAGTGAAGGTGTATTGTCCGGAAATAACCACGCACTATTGTGGTTGTGAAACAGGCATGATATGGCACTGTTTTGCACATGCTGAGGTGTTTGAATGTGTGTGCTTGTGATTATTGAGCAGTTTTTGTAAGAATTGCAGAAAGAGGTATTGTAAAAGGGTTTACGCGCAGGAAGGATTGAAATAAAGTGCTATTGTGTTGTATTCTGCATGCCACGGTGTTGGTGTTGTGTGTGTCATCACAAGTGTATTATTGTGGTCTGACATGGAGTGGGATAAATATGTGCACGATTATGAATGGCGAAAATGTCTCTTAGGGTGGCATGTGTGTCTAGAGGGAAGGGAGGTTTTTCCATAGAGTCCGTGCATGATTTGTGTGACTTGGCGTTGACTTTGTGGCCTGTGCATGAAGCTGTATATGTAGTGCTTGTGCTATCACGAGTTGCGGTGTGTGTGTGTTGTATGTTTGAGAGGATTTTCGAGAATTCAGGGAGGAGATCGAGAATGGGAGGAGGTAGGTGTGTGGTTTTTATTTTGATTTCATTTGTTGGTAGTGTGTTTGACATGATGGCTATTACATTGTATGTGTGCAGTGTTGTGAATTATTGGTGATGTGTGTTGAGGAACGGGGTGGTCTTAAAAGCGAACAAGTTGTTGTGTGCTGAAGTGTGCGGCGTCCTCGACTCGGGTTTGGGTTAGAGTATTTTTTCCAAAGGTTTTTGGAGATCTGAGTGAGGTTAGAGTAGGGCATGAAACGAGAAATGCTGTGTGTCAGTGAATGTTTCATGGCTATCTGTTTTTTGTGCTGTTGTGTTTTGTGTGTGTGTTTGTGCACAGTGCGATGTGATATTGTTGTACCCCATTATGCATTTCGTAATGGTATTTTGCGTTGAAAGTGGCGTGGTGCGGGGGGGGTGTTCCATTTTAGAGGTTGGGTTTCATGAGGAAGGATTGCACCTGATTGTGGTTTGTATACCGTCCATTTCTTTATGCTTGTGTAATTGGTTCTTGTTTTTAAGGAACCCTTCACTAAAATGCGATATTTTTGATCTTAGTGTGTGGGTTCGTATTTTTACAAATTTATTCATTTCTATATGTGGTTGGGCTTTAGTCTTATTAACGATTTCCTTGAGGTTCCTTGTAATTATCAAATTATTTCCACTTAAACAAGCCACGAATGAAAGATGCGTGAAAGATTTGAATATTGTGGATGTACTTACAGTTCGCAGATGAAATATGTGAATAGGATTGGGGAAGTGCACGCATGTTCTCGAGGGAGAGAGCCTGCGAATCGCTGGGTCCGATTGCCGGTGGTTTAAAATTTCGTATGTTTCGCTTTGATTTGTGCATTACAAGATTATCACGCTATAAGAATTTGCTTCGTACATAGACATGTGTGGATAGTGTGTGTGTTTAACAAATGTTATCGTTTTCAATGCATTTCATTTATATATTCTGTATTATTACTTTCTTGATGTGTTTTATATACCTAAAAGCAAATTCTTTTAATACGGGGAACAAAAGACATCAATGCACATTCTGAAATTGTTGTCTTCGATGGTTTAAGTTCACACTGAACAAGCAATTCATTTACTGATATAATCACAAGCCATGATGGATTTGCATTACAGTTGTCACATGGGTTTGTTCAGGGCTTGAGAAAACCATCAAGCCCCTCACTAGATGTCATCACCAGCCAGGCTGCATTACGCCCACCTGGGTGGTGCACATTGGCCCTTCTGACTTCCTCCAAATCATCCACCAATTCTATCCACTCACACCACCCGAAATGTAGTGGAAACCAAACTGAGTCCTGGGGAGCCACAGCTGGGGCCACTGAATCAGAAGGATTCTTTACTGCATAGATAATAAAGCAGATCAGTTGCACTATGTTGCCATGAAAGTGTATGTGCTTGAGACTACCTGTACAAGGTGTACTTACTTTTGTGATATAGCAGGGGTAGAGGTAAGAATGCATATTTTGGGTCAGATGTTTGAGTAACACTTCAGATTGACTCTAGCATGGTAAATCGATGCAGCCCAAGGAGTGAAATACAGACTCAGTTGGTAGGTAATTGAAGTCTAAATCTCTATGACTCTTATGGGACTAAACGCAACATCACATTTACCTGTTGCTTTTATGTAGATATACGTATGTATTGTAAGTATGATGTTTATGTATGTTATGTATGAAATACATGTATACTGTATGTATGTATGTATTATATATGTAATGTATGTATGAAATTAGATGTTGTATGTATGTATGTATGTATGTATGTATGTATGTATGTATGGATGGATGATGTATGTGTGTATGTATGTATGTATGTTATGTATGCATAATGCATGCATGTGTTTGTATGTATGTATGTATGTATGATGCTATTGTATGTATGTATGTTTTATGTATTAGTATGTATGTATGTATGTATGTATGTACAGACAAATGAACCAGGTGAAACCCATCCCTCTCCAGGTACAGAGTGCATGCTGCATAATTATGTTTATGTATCTGTAACCTACTGAATCCTGACATAACTGATATGACTTTTAACCTGAATACCTTTTACATATGTATATAACCACAGGGGAAATCAAGACACTAGCAGGGCTGCACCTTAAGTTGACCTGGAAAATTGCAACAATCCCCACCACTTAATTCACCAGATGCTGCTGCCGAGATTTGAGCCTTCAACTTCATGGACCTCAGGGATGGAAGTCAAATACTCTCTCTACTCAGTTTCAGCATCTGGTTGTTGTTGCTGTTATGTTTGTTTGTGTGTTTGTTTGTTTGTGTGAAGGAAAGAGAGAAATCGAATCTTCTCCAATGTTTCAGGTAATCCAGAAGTTCCCCAAGCAGAGCCCTGAAACATCTCCCAGGTGCAAACCCTTTCAATCAGTTTCAATAGATGACCAAGATGTAAAATCTCATGGACTGACTACTATCCCCTCTTGTATCCATCTTCCTGGCTTAGTTCTCCAATCAACGTGTAGGGAAAGGGTTACGTGCTTCATGGTCATTCGTCCAATCAGCTTGGCTATAGTGGTCACATGATCACTGTTCCCACATGACTGTTCAGCTTTTCTTTAGTCTCAATTTGCTATTTTTTTAGTACAAAGTAGTAGAAAAAACAACAGAAGTAGTGACCATTATTATTATTATTATTATTATTATTATTATTGCTTTTATTATTATTATTGTTATTTTTTAGTATTACTTTTTATTTAAAGATTAATATCAGACTGACCATAGTTTTCATTGTTATTGGTGTGTTGCAGTATTTTGGTGTGACAACAGGAAAGACGGAAATGTATCATGATTTGCAAAATGAGATAATGCAGACAACTTAGTCAACCTTTGGCCTGTGTCCTAATTCTGAGCAGAAACACATCATGCTAGCGAATGTGGCCAAAAGCAGAAGAATATAAACACACACACACACACACACCAAAAATCACACAAAAAAAATTCAAAACATCCCCACACACACATTGCTCTCATGCTTTGTGTGTCTGTGTGTGCAAATTCCATGCCTATGTGTGGCTATTTGTATCTGTGTGAATGCGTGTGTGGGTGGGTGTTTTCCTTTCTAATCAGTACAGCTTTATTATTTTTCTTTTCAGTTATTTATCTGTTCATTAATTTAAAAAAAGCAAAACAAGTATCAGTGTTACCAATACTTCCATATCTTTGACAAAATGTTAGTCTTTTGTCTGAAAAAGGCTTTGCCTTGCTCCTGAATGATTAAAAATAAGGCTTTGTGAGAATTTCTCACTCCTCTCTGTCTGCAACCTGTCTGTCTTTCGTTAACTCATTCTCTTTCTCTCTCTCTCTCTTCTCTCTCTCTCTCTCTCTCTCTCTCTCTCTCTCTCTCTCTCTCTCTCTCTCACTCTCTCTCTCTCTCTCTCTCCCTCTCTCTCTCTCTTCATCTCTCTCTCTCTCTCTCTCTCTCTCTCTCTCTCTTTCTGCTCAATTGATTGGTTTGGGACTGATTTTTCTATTTTGACTGAGGGCAGGGTGAAAAATTTACCATTGAGATTATTTTATTTTTCCCACAATAAAATTTGTTCATTCAAAACTCTGTTTATTAATCATTCTGTGTCTGCATTTTTGTATCTTTCTGTGTTTCTGTCTGTCTGTCTATCTCACAATCTGTCTATCTCTCTCTTTCTGTCTCTGTCTGCCTGTCTGTCTGTTTGTCTATCTGCCTGTCTGCCTATCTGTCTGTTGCCTTCTTTCTCTCTCTGTCTCATTCAAAATTAGCCCCGGGGCTAGCCCTGAAGTGATTGAAGAGGAAAGGGAGACAATTGAGATGGTGAAATCTTTATTTACTCCCTCATTTTCTGTGACGTCCGCTCCTTACTGTTCAAAAGTCACTTATCCCAGTCTCCCATCCACAGCCATAACCATGTTCGTTATGTCCCATCCCCAGGGTCGAAGTCCACAGGGAGCCTATCAACATCAGGCCGCCGTAGGGTCACCTTCCAGAGGGGCCCTGCACTGCTGCTAGGTCACTTTGGTGGTGTTCAGTGGTGCCTGCTAGAGCTAACATACGCAGGACACCAACTACTAAGCCCCCTACTAACTATAGTATTACCACAGTCGTGGATCCAGACTGAGTGAGTTGCCCACCCAACATGGCCACCTCCACAACGTCCCTGCAACAACAGTCCCCTTGACCCTCCAACCCCAAGGGATTTGACACAAACTCGCCACAGGCACAGAAGTGAATGGGAAAACCGAATCTGAGGTCAGCATGACACCAGAGCAACTGGACCACTAGTCAGAAGAAACTTCCTTTTTATTGAATGATGATCAATGACAATGAGGATGACGTAATGATGCTGCTCTGTAGCTGCCTGTGCTTTGAGACTGCTTGCCAGGGTTATATTCTACGCTTAATATCATAATATATACCGGCGTCAACCGGGCTGGAGAGATACAGTCACCCGCAGTGTTGGTCAGGTAATTTGAGCAACACTCTCAAACTCGCATCCGCAAAGTGGATGAAACTCGACTGTGTGGTCCCAGTCTTCCCACTGAGTCCACAGCACACTCATTTTGGGTAGGAGCCGGCCGGAGTCCGAAAAACCCCCATGACTCCTATGAGATTCGAACCTGTGACCTTCCAGTTGACATCCAAGGCGCTCACCACTGCGCTATGGCAGCTGGTGAGCTGGTAAAATGTGACCATTAAACAAGAAGACATTACCAGCTGTTGTCATTTTGCCTTTTTATTGTTTTGCATCATCTTTATGAAATAACAACTGCACACATACACACACACGCCCGCACGCACGCGTTCGCGCGAACACAACACACACACAAACAAACACACACATCATTCTTGCAACTGCACGTACATAGGAACAAACAAACACACACACACATAAACAAAAACATCGTTCTTGTACATGCACGCATGCATACACACACAGACACAAACACCAGCGCAAACACATACACACACACGCATGCGCGCGCACACACACACACACACACACACACCACACACACACACACACACACACACACACACACACACACACACACACACATACACACACACAAACAGTGTGAGAAAAAGAGAACTGTTGTCTAGATGTATATTATAGAGAAGTGGTACAATTTAAGTCTTGTGTCAAAAAACAAGAAACGGATTGTTATGGCGTAAAACAGATTGCATGTCTGGCTGTCAGACATTCTAGCTTTCATTGTAGTTTAGTCATTTGATTTCCATTTACTTGATCACCAGTATTCAAAATAGCTATGTGTGTCTCCACCCCTAAACGCTGATCCAGAACCTCCCCCCTCCCCACGTGTCAGTCTTATATCACAATGTGTGAAGGGACTTAATATAAAATCGAAGACACACACATGCGTACACACACACATGCGCGCACCACACACACACACACACACACACACAAACACGCACACACACACATTCTCTCTCTCTCTCTTTCTCTCTCTCTCCATCTTTGGTGCCTGTGCTTTCTCTCTCTCTCTCTCTCTCTCTCTCTCTCTCTCTCTCTCTCTCTCTCCCCTCTTCTCTCTCTCTCTCTCTCTCTCTCTTACACACACACACACACACACACACCCCACACACACACACGCTATTATAAAATTTCTTGTTGTAAACTTTAAAAGCAGTCCTGAACCATATGGCATTAGGTAAAGATAAAGGTGACACATAACTTATGTGGTCGTAGGGGAGTGAGGCATCAGAGACCTCAACTTCTCAAGGAGCTAGCATATTGAGGGCGGTGCCCATCTCCTTATGCTCGCTCCTTCACCTTTCCTAACCCGAAAGACGCAGGTATCTATATACAGCTGGGTGAACTGTGGGACAGTATTGAAGCCAAGGTGCGCAAAAGGTCACCAATTCAAGCGGTAACCTCGCTCGATAATTATTGCTTAACCTTAGCTGGGGAGAGCAAGTGCTCTGACCACTGCGCTATGCCGTCCCCCCATGTACTATTATCAGATCTGTTAAGATTTGTTTATTGAGAAAGAGCAAAAAGTTTATGAACCATTGAAGGTGAGAACTAAACAGCTATTTGAACTTGGCCACCAGCTGCCATGGCCCAGTGGTTAGCGCCTTGGATTTTAGACTGGATTGTTCAGGGTTCGAATCCCATAAGAGTCATAGCGATTTTTTGGACTTTGGCCAGTTCTTACCCAGTGTGAGTGTGCTGTGGGTGCAGTGGGAAGACTGGGACCACGCAGTGGAGGTTCATCCACTTTACAGTCGTGAGTTTGAGAGTGTTGCTCAAATTACCTGACCAACACTGCAGGTGTCTGTATTTCTAGGGCCTGTTGATGCTGGGATATATTGTGATACTAAGCGTAGAGTACAACCATGTCAAGACGTCTCGAAGCATATGCACTTCAATGGCAGCACCATTACGTCATCCTCTTTATCACTGATCATCATGTAGTAATACAAATGCCTCTGATTCGGTGGTCCTAGTTGCACTGGTCTCATGGTGACCTCAAATTCAGATTGCTCATACACCTCTGTTCCTGTGCAGAGTTTGTGTCAAAGCCTTTGGGGTTGGGGGTCACGGGGTCAGTTGTTGGAGGGACGTTGTGGAGGTTGTCACTTGGAGTAGGCAACTGACTCAGTCTTGCTCCCAACTGAGCTAAGACTGTCGTTATTGGGAGTTTTAGTAGTTGGTGTCTTGCGTATGTCAGCTCAGAACATGCACCACTGAACACCACCAAGAGGATAAGACAATAGACAAGATAATCTGAGTATGGTTGTAATGGGGAGATTGACATGGAGGGTGTGGAAACAGCAGTTAGGGGATGTCACAGAAGATGAGGCAGCAAAACATGTTTCTGAACTTGACAACTTGTCAGGAAATTTTACATCTGACACACAAATCTGCAATAATCACACCTCTAGTCTAAAAGCACGACCTTCATTCAACCTTTTTGAAGAGGCATAGACGTGTCTCTAATTTACCTTTTGTCTTTAAAGTACTTGAAAAAAGTTGTTCAGATACACCTCAATGACCCCTTTCCCATAATCGCCTTCTTCCTTTTCAGTTTGCTTGATACACCAACCACAGCACCAAACCACCCTAATCCACACTTCAAGTACTCTTGTACTGATTGTGGTACAGGTAAAATCTCCCTTCTCACTCTTCTTGACCTCGGAACGTCCTCGATCCCAACATTGTGAAGAATTATAGACCTGTGTCAAACTTACATTTCGTCTCTAAAGTACTAGAAGTTGGTAGTGGTGATGTGGATATTGAGGATGATAATAGTGGTGATATAGATATTGAGGATGATGGTGTTGGTGATGTAGATGTTGAGTATGATAGTAGTGGTGATGTATATATTGAGTATGATGGTTGTGGTGATGTGGATGTTGATTATGATGGTTGGTGGTGATGTAGATGTTCAAGATGATGATGAGTGATGATAATATAGAGGGTGAAGCTGATGACGAATGTGATATGGATCGTAAAATGATCGTGGCTGTAGTGATGTGGATATTAAAGGTAATGGTGGGGGAAATATAGATTCTGAAAATGATTTTAATTGATGATGATGTATTAGGTGAAAAATAACCACGATTGCGGTGATGCCTATGGTGACAATTATTGTGATGACGATCATGTGGATATTGCACATGGTGACGGCAATAGTGATGTAGAACTCAAAATTATTATAGTGATGCTGATGTAGCTACTAAACCTGATAATAGCAAGGCTGATGGAGATGTTACAATGTGGTGTGACGATGATACAGATATTGATGATGATAACAGTGATTTTGAAAGGCAATTATTTAGATGTTCAGAAAGATGGTTGCGATGATGATCGAAATCCTGAAGCTGGTGTTGATGTAGATGCTGAGGGTGATGGTGGTGATGATGGTGGTGTTGAAGATAGCGATCATGACAATAATGTAGATATCGAAGACGATGATCGTGATGATGATAGTTATACAGGCCAAAGAAGACGATGATAGTGTAGATAACGAGGAGTAGAATGTTGGTGATGATGACTTAGATCATGAAAGTAATGATGGTTATGCTGACATTCTTGCTGCAGCTGCTGCTATAGAAAAATGAAGCTAATAGCGATGATGATGTAGGTGATGAAGAAGATGATGGGGATGATGATTACTAGATGACATTAGTATGAATCTGTATGCTTGCAGAAGTAGAAATGCGAAATGGATATAACGTTTGCTGCTGTGATGTATACCTACCCCCTGCCCAGAACATGTTTTGGATAGTGGCCTAAGGTCGAAGTACAATAAACTTTTCAGTGTTAAGTGTTTTTATATAAATAAATAAATAAAATATATATAATATACTGTGCGATGGGGCAGACACTGTTTGAGGTAGGAATGGGGTGGGGGGAAGACTGTTGAGGTAGGAAGGGGGTGGTGGGAGATAATAAAGTAGTGATTAAATATCTATATCTCTGTATATATATATATATATATATATATATATAAAATATATATATATATTATATATATATATATATTATATATATATATATATATATTGTGTGTGTGTGTGTTGTGTGTGTGTGTGTGTGTGTGTGTGTTAGTCCTATTTGTGGACGTTTGTATAATTATATGTAAATGACTTGACATCAGGCGCTTTGATTTTCATTGGTTTGCAAGTTTCAGTGCTTAATCGTTTCCATACATTATTTTCATTATCATAAATGGCGTGGGTTGCCCTCCTGTGTCTTCAGATGAAAAATCACGGCCAAGAGTTCTCTCGCTCATTTTTCTTTGGCAAAGTATGTGTCTTTGTATCAGAGATTTTAGTTTCTGAATAATGTCTAAAGATCCATATACTTGTTGTTGGCTTGTTTTTTTTACTCTGGGAAGAATTTTACATGTAGACAGTCAAACTAAGAAACCAACATATCAGCAAGGAAACAATCAAACAAACAACAGTCAAGCTAGCAAACAAAAAAGCTAACAAAAATCCAAATCATTATTACATGACAATTGTCCAGGCTTTTTTTTTCTTAAACCACCAATGGATGAAGTTTCTCCATTAAACCAGCCGCCATGATGCAATGGTTAGCGCCTTGGATTCTGGACTAGAAGGTCGGGGATTCAATTCCCATAGAGTCATAGGAATTTTTCGAACTCTGGCCGGCTCCTACCCAGAGTAAGTGTGCTGTGGGTGCAGTGGGAAGACTGGGAAAACACAGTCGAGCTTCATACACTTAACGGATGCTAGTTTGAGAGTGTTGCTCAAATTACCTGACCAACATTGCAGGTGTCCGTATCTTTCGGGCATGGTTGACGCTGAAATATATTATGATAATAATAACATATGGAATTTATATAGCGCTGAATCTTGCAAAAAAACAAAAAAATCGAAGCGCTTGCACTCAAATCATTTACACGCATGCAACTCTCCTTAAACAGAATGAACAAGAGATTTCAAATCCATGCCCGAGCAAGCACACACACCACACACATCATACATACATACATACATACATACATACATACATACATACATACATACATACATACATACATACATACATACATACATACATACACTCGCGAACACATTTAGGAGGTGGAGGATGCTGTTGAAAATTTGGGACAGATATGAGGGAAAAGTATCAGGTAGGAAATAAGTGTGCTTTGATGCTGGATTTGAAGGTATCAACTGAAGGCTTTTGGAGAAGTGAAAGAGGGAGGTCATTCCAGGTGGATGGAGCAGAAACAGAGAAAGAGCGACGACCAACAGTGGTATTTTTTGTATCCAGGTGTTTAAAAGCACAAAGTATCTGCGGCTGAACGAAGGGAACAGGATGGAGTGTACAGGTGAAAACAGTTACAGAGATAAGAGGGTGCAGATTTGTGGAGACCTTTGAAACAGAGGGTATTAATCTTATACTCCAATCTTTGTGAGACAGTCAGCCAGTGAAGAGATCACAGAAGAGAAGTGATGTATTCAGATTTTTTTCTTTCTTAGGACTAGCCGAGCTGCAGAGTTTTGTATGCATTGAAGAGAGTTGCTAGATAATACTCGTAGGCCAGCCAAGAGAGAATTACAGAAGTCTATACGTGAAAGAACGAAAAATGTGACAAGCTTGGAAGTTCCATCAGTGGACAGGTATTTGGGAATCGCGCTTATGCTGCGTAATTGATCGTAGCAAGACTGGCAGGTCTGGGTGATGAATTTTTTCATAGAGAGTGTGTTGTCAAGAAATACTCCTAAGTACTTCACAGAGCTGGTCAAAGGAACTGACGTATTCCCGAATTCTATTGAAGTTTATGTGATAGAGGAAAGTTTATGTTGGGTCCCTATGAGCATGGCTTCGGTTTTATCGGCATTAAGTTGTAACTTGTTCTAAGTCATCCCGTTTTGAATGTCTTGAAGGCAGTAGGACATATTTGTCAGGAGAGAAGGCAAGTTTTCAACGCCATAGAAATAATGATCAATATGGTGGTTATTTATTATTATGTGAGAGTGGAGCAGTGTAGAGAGTGAAGAGAACAGGGCCCAGGACTGATCCTTGCAGGACTCCACATTCCAGTTTGCCAGGTTTTGATTGAATTTTGTTTACAATAACTTTCTGGAATCGGTCTGTGAGGTATGAAGTAAACCAGATGAGGGCTGTGCCATTAATACCAAACGTATTTTGGAGGCAATAAAGAAGAAATGAGTGACCTATAGTATCAAAGGCTGCAGATAAGCCAAGAAGGGTGAGGAGGGAGATTTTTCCTGTATCAGAAGCAAGTAGAAGTGTATCCAAAGAGTGGACTAGGGTGGTTTCGGTGCTGTGGTTGGGGCGTTAGGCGAATTGAAAAGGGGGAATGAGATCATTGGAATGAAGGTGACCGTTGAGTTGTTTGAGAACAATTTTTTACTAGTACTTTAGAGACAAAGGGGAAGTTTGAGACAGGTCTATAATTCTTCAGAATGTTGGGATCGAGATTGTGCTTTTTCAGTAGAGGTGTGACTCTTTCGGTTTTAAGAGCTGATGGAAAATTTCCTGACACAAGAGATGAGTTTACTATTTTAGTGATGATAGGTACAAGTTGTGTAAAGCATTGTGAGAAAACAGGAGCAGGTATGGGATCAAGGTCGCATGATTTTATAGTCCTTTCCATCAGAATTGTCATGATTTGTTTTTTCACTTGTGGGATGGAAGGAAAAGAGAGGAGTGCCAGTGAACTGGTGATAAAGAGGTGCAGGCTGGAATTGAGTCTTATCCAGTCTGGAGGGTATGTTGTGGACTTTGTCTGAAATGAAGGCAGAAAAGATGGATGGAAGTTCAGACAGGCTGCGGGTGTTAGGCAAAAAGGAGTTGATTTTGCAGATCCAAGGATCTTTGAGTTGAAAGAAAAAAGAGATTTAATGGATCTAGCACAGAGAACTTCGGGACAGTAGTAGTCTGACTTTCCTAAATTTATTAAGAGTTTGACTTTGTTTACTTGTTTTCAGAAAAGCTGTTTGTTGATTTCGGTTTTTGACTTCCGCCACTGCTGTTCTAGTTGCTGGCATTTGCGCTTCCCTATCAGGATGTCTTGGGTATACCATGGCGCATAGGGTCTGTCAGTGAGGAGATGGAGCTTCATATCAGAACTATCCCACCTTCACTAACCCATGTCCTATCACCCTGCGAAAGTATATGACCTGTGTGAGTGTGCGTGTGTGTGTATGTGTGTGTATATATATTAATCCTATATGGCGACGTTTGTATAGGTGTAAACGATTTGAATGTAGGCGCTTTGATTTTGATTGCTTTACAAGATTCAGCGCCATATTATTTCCATAACACTATTATCATTATCATAAATAGCTGGGTTGCCGTGCTGTGTCCTCAGACGAAGATTAACGCCCATCCTCTCGCACATTTTTTCTTTGGGAAGGTCAGTGCGGTTGAATGATGTCTAAAGATACATAAATTTTTTAGTGTGGGAGACAATCGCCAGGTAAACAAACAAACAAACACACAAGGAAACAAAAGCAGAAACAGTGAAGGAAGCAAGCTAAGAAGCCCCCCCCCAAAAAAAAAACCCCCCAAACAAACAATAAACAACAACAACCAAAACCAAACACAAACACAAACAAAAATCATTATTACCATGAAAATTGGCCAGCCTTTTTCTTAACCACGAATGGATTAAGTTTCTCTATGGTAACAATAATTCCTACTACAAAAGTTTTTATGTTGAACAATTATTTTGTGTTAGTTTTGTGTACAATTAAACAGCCCTGTGGTAATGTAGAGCGCTGGTGTCCAAATATTTAAAAGATAACATTTTGAAAAGGTGACTTTTCTCAACTTTTTTTTTTCTTTTACGGTTAAAAACTTTATAGATGTATAACTTTTCATCTGTGATCAAAAGCAGTTTTTCACTGTCGAAAGGTTACTCTCTGTTAGCCTGTATGTCTGTCAGTCTCTCTCTCTCTTTCACTCTCTCACCTGATAACCATGGAAACTGATAGCCTTGAAAAAACTCAAACTTTTAGGCAGCACATCAAAGGAGTCAAACTGAGAGTGACAAACATGGCCTCTGTTGTTGGTGGGGCGATACATACCATGAAAGGAGGGTAATGTGACCTGATAGTCACTGAGGTTGTGGGCAGGCCATGTTTCTCCATGAGTTAACAACATTGGTACTGTCTCCACTACCTCCAAAGTTTTCTGGTGGAGACTATAAACCCAGCATGCAGAACCTGTACATAGAGAATGATGGACTCCACCATGTTCAAACTGTCCATGACTCACTATATGAACAATTCAGTGCAGTGTCCTAACAACTCTTTGTTTGTGCTAACCTGGTGTAGATGTACATGTTTCCTATCTCATCTTCTGAGAAGTTGGTTTCCCTCTGTTTCAACATCAGTCATTTCAATCTCTCCTTCTCCACCGCCCCCATCCTCCCCCCCAACTTCCATCTCTAGTTATTGCATGATGATCAATAGTTATGAAAATAATATAATGATGCTTCTTTTGAAGTGCATGAGCTTTGGGACTGCTTGACAGGTTGTACTCTACACTTCCTGTCATAATGTGTCCCAGGGTCAACAGGACCTGAGTACTACAGACACCTGCAGTGTTGGTCATATTATTTGAACAACACTGTCAACATCGCATTCGCAAAATGAATATACCTCAACCCTGTGGCCTCAGTCTTCCCACTGAGCCTATAGTAAGCTCACTCTGGGTAGAAGCTGTGTGGATTTGAAACTCAGGACTTTGTAGTCAATATGCAGTACACTTACCACTGGGCAATGGTGGCTGATTGCCTGTGTAAGCTATATGATGATGTATCTCTACATGCCCGCAATATGTTATTTCTGCACGTGCAGTTCACTATGGTGACCAAAATGCTGTTGCTGACCTTGACCTTGGTGCTGTTGACCTTTGATGGGGAATGTGGCTGAGAAGCCATCATGTGGATTCTATGGGCATGGCCGCTGTATACGTATGGGTGGCGCTTTCAGCCAGTGCAAATGGCCCACGCATATGTGTAGAGTAACTACTATCAACAACAGAGCGCAGTGCTTGTGTTTCTTACACGTGGGTATTAGGTGAGTACAGGTTGTTCCTGATGGTGGTGGTGGTGGTAGAGTTGAGGTGGTGGTGGATATTGTAGTGTTGTTGTTGTTGCTGGCTTTGTTGTTGTTTTTGTTGTTGTTTAGCTGCCTCATCTTCTGTAATGTTTATGTCCTGCTGTTCTCACTTTGTTCATTTCAATCTCTTCATCCCAGTTTCGTCGTGTCTGCAGTGTTAGAGTTCACAGGACTGGCCAACCAATAAATGTCAGGCTGCCATGGGGTCACCAGCCACAGGGGCTATGCATTACTACTGGGTCACATTGGTGGTGTACAGTGGTAATCAGTGGTGCTTGTTCTCAGCAAACATATGCACCACATACTAAGCTCCCTACTTACAATAGAAATAGCTCAGTCACAGAGCCAGACAGGGTGAGATGCCCACCCAAGGTCGCGACCAAAACATAATCCCATCAATGACAATCTATCATAATCATCTAGCGCCAAAAGCTTTGATACAAACTCACACCAGGCACAGAAGTGTATTGGAAACCAAAACTGAAGTCATCTTGAGAGCAGAGCAGCTGGGGCCACTGAATCAGAGGCAGGTTCTTTTTACTGCATGATAATAAATGCAGATGAGGATGGTGCAGTTATGTTGCCATGGAAGTGCATGTGCTTTGAGACTACTTGACAAGGTGTACTCTAAACTTGTTATGGAAACATGGCCTGGTATCATCTGGGCCTGAGAGATACAGACACCTGCAATGTTGGTCAGGTGACTTGAGCAACACTCAGAATTGCATCAGCAAAGTTTAAACTCAACTCTCTGATCCCAGTCTTCCTAAGGAGACCACTACAGATTCAGTTTGGATAAGAGTCAATCAAAGTCTGGAAGATTCCTATGACTCTTATTGGACTTAACACGCAACATCACGGTTAATAACCCGATGTGCTAACCACTGTGCCACGGTAGCTGTTTTGTTGTTTTTTCATGTATGTAAATATGTATGTATACATGTGCGTATGTATGTATAGGGGTTGGTGGAATCAAGACAATAGCAGAGCTGTACGTTAAGTTGACCTGGAAAATCGTAACAATCCCCACCCGTAATTCACCAGATGCTGCTGTCGATATTTGACCTACAACTTCATGGACCTCAGGGATGGAAGTCAGGCACTCTCTGTCTACTCAGTTACAGCATCTGGTTGTTGTTGTTGTTATTTTTGTTTGTTTGTTTTGTCTTTTTGTTTGTTTGTTTGTTTGTCTGCCTGTCTGTTTGTTTGTTTGTGTGAAGGAAAGAGAGAAAACAAATCTGCTCCACTGTTTCAGGTTCTGAAGTTCTCGAAGCAGATCCCTGATACCTGCCCCAGGTGCAAACCCTTTCAATCAGTTTCAATAGATGATCAGGATGTAAAAGCTCATGGGCAAATACGGAGTGCTTTCCCCCTCCCATCAGCCAGATTCTTTGCTCAGTTCACAAATCAACTTGCAGGAAAGCGGGTCGTGTGCTTCATGGTCATTCCGCCAATCAGCTTGGTCATAGTGGTCACGTGCTCACTGTTATGACCTTACTGCTGAGGTCTTCTTTAACGTCCATTTGCAAAACGTTTGTGTGTGCAAAGTCGCTCAAAGAACAACAAAAGTTATTATTATTATTATTGTTATTATTATTATTATTATTATTATTATATTATTATTATTATTATTATTTTATTAAATTTTTATACTACTATATTTTTTTATTAAAATTATATTATATATCATCATCATCATCATCATCATCATTATTATTATTTTATTATTATTATTGTTGTTGTTGTTTTTTTATTATTATTATTATTTTTTATTTCCACAGTTTTTGTTTTCTGGTGTGTTTCAAGTATGCTGGTGTGATGGGCAGGAAAGACTTTAAATGTAACCATGTTTGGCAAAATTAAAATGCCCAGGACTTCATCAATGTTGGCTCTTCTGTTTATTAATTCTGAGCAAAAACACAAAGGGGGAAAACCAGACAAAATTATCACACATCCACACGCACTTACAGTGCCTTTCATAGTGTGTGTATTTTGTGTGTTTGGGGTGTGAGGTGTGTGGTGTGTGTGGTGTTGTGTTGTGTGGTGTGTGTTGTGGTGTGTGTGTTTGAAGCAGTGCCCTGGTATGGAAAGTTGTATCTTTGTGATATAGTGTGTGGGTAGGTGGTTTTGTTTCTAGTTAGTATAGCTCTATTTTTATGCCAGTTATCTTTCTATTATTATTTTTGTTTATTTTATCAATGTGGTCAATACTTCCATATCTTTGACAAAATATCAGTCTTTCCCCTGGGTTAGGTTTTGGCATGTTCATAAATGATTCAATAACGGTTTTGTGAGATTTTTTACTCCTCACTCTGTCTGTCAGAATAGCTGTCTGCCTGTCTGTCTCTCTTTGTCTCTGTCTCTCTCTCTCTGTATCTGTATATCTCTCTCTTTCTGCTTGCTTGATTTGTTAACTGATTTACCTATTCTGAATGAGGGCTGGATGAAAATGTCACCATTGAGCTTCTTCTTTTTCCTCAATAAAACTTGTTCATTCAAAAAAGTGTTCATTAATTAATTCTGTATATCTTTTCATGCCTCTGTATACCTGTCTCTGCCTTTTCATATCTCTTTATATCTTTTCATGTCTCTGTATGTCTGTCTGTCTCATGTTCTGTCTGTCTGTCTTTCTGTTTCTGTCTCTGTGTGTCTGTGTCTATCTCTACCTCTCTCTCTCAATCAAAAATTTAAAATTAAAATGTTTTAACCTACCCCCACCCCCAATTGCAAGTCGCTGTGGAAATGTGGCAAACCTTGATTTCCTTCTGCTTGTTCTAACTCCCTAGTTTCTTTATATTCTTTAGCCATTGGTTTCTGTGTGTTGCATTGTCGCCAGATCAGCTTGGAAAGAAAAACTTTTTTCTCTTTCCCTCCCCATTATATTGTTCTGGTTTATGGTTCTTTTTAATGGGAGGCACCGTGGTCGAGTGGTTAAGGCGGTCAACTCGTGATCCAGAGGTCGCGGGTTCGATCCCCGCTCGGCTCGGTGTTGTGTCCTTGGGAAAGACATTTTACTCCTATTTTCCTCACTCCACCCAGGTGTACAAGTGGGTACCAGCTCTGCTGGGGAAGTATCTGGCAACAGACTAGCGTCCTGTCACAGGGGTGGTGAAAAACCATCAGTTCGCTTAACGCTACAGAAACCGGGATAAGCTCCGGCTCTATGGGCCTTCTGGCTCGAAAGAACATACTTTTTACTATGGTTCTTTTTACTTATTTGAAGATTAACTGAACTGGTGTTGTGAGTGGTGTGAGTTCTCATGAACGTTGGAGACTGTGTGGCAGAGAGAAACTACCCTTTTGTGTGTGTGTGAGTATGTGTGTGTGTTGGGGTTTTTTTGGGTGTTTTTTGGGGGGTGGGGGTGGGGTTTGGGTTTTTTGTTTTTTTTTAAACACAGTTTTTGAAGAGTGCTACACATCTCAACTGTATTTTGACAATGCCCATACGGTGAAGTGTGTAACACTGCGTAGCTAACTCGGGACTAATTCCCCAGCACCCACCCCCTACTATTAAATTGCTGAGTGGCGTTTTTCAGTGACAGGATACACTGCTGACCATCTCACCGGACACACCTCAGTGCTCATCAGGTTACTTCGATGAGAGCATCACTTGTGATTTAGTGTGACCAAAATTCTCTAGTGGCCTTAAGAAACTCTTCACTAAGAGGGACTGACTGTGACAAGGCTATAATTGAAGCAAGGCACCTTTGTGTTGACACTTGTAAGGTTAATAACGAAGTTATCTGAGTTTTGTTGTTGCTGTTGTGATGCTATACCAGTGAAAGTTTCAGATTTCAGTATTTTATTGTCGGTTTAAGTGGTTATTTTGTTTTCACCTCACTCAATTGTGTTTCCTTTCGTTTTGTTCTACTTATTTTCCTCCTCCACCACCACCCTATCATTTCCCCCTTTTCAGGTGTTGAGTCCTCCCAATACAAATCTACTTTCTCTTTTCCTTAATGCCAGTTGTTCCTATCTTGTTTGTTTTCCTTCACGACTATCCCTTCCTCACAAACCAAATAAGACAGATGCATACCAATCACAATAAATGGCCCTCCAATGATAGCCTACGTATTTGCCACCTAAATATAAACCATGCATTTAATAAAATCGAAGATAAACAACACTTATCACTAACAAAGGAAATCCATTTCACATACTAGGGTTATCTTAGTCAAGACTTTATTATCACATATTGAACACTGATTATTATATTCCTGGGTATAAAATCCTGCGTAAAGATCAACAAAACCCCAAAGAAACAGGAATCATAATCTATATTAGTGAGTCCATAACCTTCAAGCGTCTTCTCCATTTAGAACATTATGATGTAGAATCCATATGGATTGAGGTTTCTATAAAAGGTGCCTAACCTATTGTAATTGGGATCTGCTATAGGAATCCAACAGAAATGAAAAAATCCTGGATAGACAAATTTGACTCCATGATGAATACAGTTCTATTAGAATTAATGGAAATAATCTTGTTAGGAGACTTTAATATCGATCTAGCAAACATAAATAATCAATGGACCCAATAAAAAAAATTCATAAAATCTCCACCAACTAGTTAAATCACCCATACGGTTAGGTGGCGCTGCTCAGGTGGCGACACTCTCTACTGACAGGCGATATATTTTTTTCTTGTTTTCATTATATTGTGTGTCTATCAGCTCCAGTTGTATTTGGTGTGTCAGTTATAACAGCAAAAATGCAGGGAAGATCAGTGATATTCACTCTTCTTGTTTGCTTTCTCATAGCATCATCTGATTGTGTGCAAGGTGCGCCTAAGGGCAACAACCATAACCAGTCCTTGTACACTCCAGAATTTTTGCTTAGCCTGAGGGAATCAGCCAGTGTGTTAACTGAAGGCCAAGACTACAACTTTCCATGTGAGATTCTACCATCAGAAAATAACAACGATAAAACTTGGAAGAACATTAAGAAAAGAAAGCGGGGAAAGAAAGGTAGTGTGAGACAAAGACTCAAAAATTTGAATAATAGGAAAACTCTGCTACTACCGCAACCAACCATACTCCTGTCCAATGTCCAGTCCCTACGCTTCAAAACAGTCGAGCTTCAAGCTAATGTTAACTACCTACACCAGTATAACAAAGCCGGAATTCTTGCCTTTACCGAAATCGGGCTGAGTCCCGCCTACGGAACTGCGAGCTTTCAATAGATGGCTTTGGTCACCCCATTAGGCTTGACAGAGACCCACACGCAACCGGGAAGGTGCAACCGGGAAGGCACAAGGGGTAGGTTTGTACTTCTACATCAACGAGCATTGGTGTCGGTACATTGCTATCCATGGAGGACATTGAACTGCTGTCTATTTCGCTCTGGCCTTTCTACTTACCACGGGAATTCCCAAAACTATTTTTTACTTTAGTTGACATCCACCATCCAGGGGACGGGATAGCTCAGTGGTCGGAGCACTCGCTTTCCCCCAGCCATGTTAAGCAGCGTCGAGCGTGGTTACCAGTTGGATGGGTGACCGTTTGCGGGCCTTGGCTTCAGTACACTTCCCCCAGTTCACCCAGCTGGAAATGGGTACCTGCCCTCTTTAGGGTCAGGGAAGGTAAAGCAGCGAGGGAGAGGAGATGGGCGCCGCCCTCAATATGCTGGCCCTAGAGAAGTAAGGTCTCTGATGCCCGCTCCCCTACGACCTTATAGGTTATGGGACTCCTTTACCATTTTTTTCCTTTTACATCCACCCCAAAGCAAAAGTGGCTAGAGCAACTGAACATATATTAGATCACCTCCATGTGCTTAATTATATATCCCCTGATGCTCCTAAATTTATCCTGGGTAATTTCAATAGCTGTTCCCTTAATAAACTGCTGAAGAACTATGAACAATATGTCACCTGCCCTACGCGAAGAAACAAGACCCTAAACTTGTGCTATGAGGCTGTAGCAGGCGCCTATATATATATATATATATATATAATATATATATGTGTGTGTGTGTGTGTGTGTGTGTGTGTATGTGTGTGAATTTAAATATATATGCCTATGTGTGTGTGTGAGTGTGTGTAAGGAGAGTAAGAGAGAGAGAGAGAGAGAGAGAGAGAGAGAGAGAGAGAGAGAGAGAGAGAGAGAGAGAGAGAGAGAGAGAGAGAGAGAGAGAGATAAATGGGGTGTGTAATAATAGGTACTTTGGTATGAATGCGGGTGTGTCTAAATCGCCATGTATTGAATAGACATTAAACAAAACAAAACAAAACAAAAACATCATTTTCCCTTTTTCTTGTTTTACTTTATGGTTATGAAATATTTAACTCCACACTCACACACATAGAAACACATAGAAACACACAACACACACACACACACACACACACACACACACACACACACACACACACACCACACACACACACACACACACACACACACGAACTTTCTCTCTCTCTCTCTCTCTCTCTCTCTCTCTCTCTCTCTCTCTCTCTCTCTCTCTCTCTTCTCTCCGTATCTCTGTCTCTGTCACTCCCACACGTTAAAACCCGTTCCGCTTTTCGGTAGAGTAGGCCATTGTGTGCCAGAATTGTTTGCCAGTGGGAACAGATGACAGAATTTACATAACTACATATATACAGGGACTGGATGTCAAAAAGCACATGAGTGCTTATTCCAATATCCTCGAAATAAAACAAATAAATATAAAAAATAATAAATTCTCTCTCACACACACATCTATCTTCATAATTTACAAAACCTCATGCACATGGGGACTGGATGTAAAAAGCACATAAGTACGTATTCCATTCTCCTCGATATAAAATAATAAAATAATATAAAATACATCTTAATGAATTTCCTTTTTGAAAATTTTAAAAGACAGTACTGAACCATATCCTATTGTCGGACCTGTTAAGATTTCTTTGTTGGTGAGAATGAACAGTTTTATGAACATGTGAAGGCGAGAGTTAAACTTGTCAACTTGAGAGTTCAAAGACTGAAAAACATGTTTCTGAACTTGTCAACTTGTCAGGTAATTTTCCATCAACAGTCAAAGCTGTAATAGGCACACGTCTACTAAAAAAAAAGGTATTGATCCAAACATAATTAGGTAAAATCTCCCTTATCACTCTTCTTGATTTGTCTGCTGCCTTTGACAATATTGACTACCCTTTTTTTCTTTCTCGTCTTTATATTGCGTTATGTATTAATGGCACAGCATTGCATGATTTAGTCCATACTTCACATACCAATTTCAAAAGAGATTATGTAAAAAAAACACCACACATGTCAAACTGGAATATGGAGTCCCATAAGGATCAGTTCTCGGCCCTTTTCTCCTTTCTCTCTATACTGCTCTACATTCATATACAACGAACGGCCATCAGATCAATCATACTTTCTATGCTGATGATAGTCAGCTTCAATGAAGTAACACTTTTGAAAACCTGATTTTCCTTTTGAAAATATGTCCCACATTTAGCTTAACTGAGCTCTATCCATTGCTGTTGTCGGCAATAGCTCAAAATAACGCCACCAGGGTTTGCCATCTGTCCCTGTTTCTGCTGAGTTCTACGATCTCTTGTAACCTCCCAGACCACTGTTCTCATCTATATTGGCGAAAGCACAGCTAAATACCAATGCGATCAAAGCCATGTTCTTAGGAACCAAACATACTTCCCTCCATCACAACAACTTCAATAGAATTTGGCAACCCTAAGATAATCACCCTCATATCTGTTCCTACTTTTCAAGAGCCACCTTCATCTCTATCACCCTGCCTAAGTGTGTGCGCGTGTGTGTGTGCGTGTGTGTGTGTGTGTTTACAAGTGTGCATATGTGTGGTGTGTGCATATGTGTATGTGTGGTGTGTGTGCGTGCGTGTGTGTGTGTGTGTGTGTGTGTGTGCACGTGTGCATATGTGTGGTGTGTGCATATGTGTATGTGTGGTGTGCGTGTGTGGTGTGTGTGTGTGTGTGCATGTGTGCATATGTGTGGTGAGTGCATACGTGTATGTGTGGTGTGTGGGCGTGTGTGTGTGTGCATGTGTGCATATGTGTGGTGTGTGCATATGTGTATGTGGGTGTGTTGTGTGTGTGTGTGTGTGTGTGTGTGTGTGTGTGTGTGTGTGTGTGTGTGTGTGTGTTTGTGTGCCACTGTAAGTCACACCAGATTTCTCTGTGTAAAATTATATCCCAAGGGACAGAGAGTTGCCACAAAAGCTGCACCACCCACAATTTGTTATAGTTCTTTTCCTGTCTGCATGTGTATTTGTTTCCCTAAAAGAGTGGCTTTTTCTACATATTTTTGCCAGAGACACCTCTCGTGTTGCCATGGATTCTATTACAAGCACTAAATACGTGTTACACACGGAACTTTTGTTTGTCATCTTATCTGAAAGACTGGCACCCAGACAGCAATCAAGGTCCAGTGAATGGGGGAATGTTTGGGCACAAACAGGGATCAAACCCTGACTTGGATGAAACCCAGAACTTTGCTTTCTAGGCAGGTGCGTTTTCTCTAGATCACTGGGTCATCGATGTGTGTGTGTGTGTGTGTGTGTGTGTGTGTGCGCGCGCGCGCACGTTCGTGCGTGTATGTGTGTGTGAGTTTGATATATGTTAATCCTTCTGGTGGGCATTTGCATATATGTGTCAATAATTTAAATGCAGGTGCTTTGATGTTGATTGCCTTACAATTTTTAGGGCTCTGTCCTTTCCATACACTATTATGTTGTCATAAATTGGTGGGTTACCGTGCTGTGTTCTCAGACGAAGAATAATGCCCGTCCTCTCGCTCATTTTTTCTTCGGGAAGGTAAGTGCATTTCCATCAGAGTTTGAAAGTCTTTGAATGATGTCTGAAGGTCCATATATATTAAGTGGTCGAAGAAATTTGCCAGGTAAACAAACAAGCACGTAAGGAAACAAAAACACAAACAAGAAAACAGTCATGGAAGCAGGCAAGGAAGCCACTAAGAAACAAATCATTATTTCCATGGAAATTGGTCAAGCATTTTTTTAAAATCAGGAATTGATTATGTTTCTCTATGGAAACAATACTCCCTACTATAAAATGTTTTCGAGTTGAAAAATGATTTTGTGTTTGTTTTGTGTACAATTAAACAACCCCGTGGTAACAGGTAGATTTAAATACAATAAAGCGAGACTTACCTCATAAGTTGAGGCTGTTTGTAAATTCTTGCGAATTTATTGTAGACGGAACGGAGTGCACATGAGAAACCGTGCGCAGCCTACTGCCAGTTTTTAGAGCCTTGAGAGAATACTGTGTCACACTATATTACAGGATCATCATATAACTAATAAACATTGTTATCATTCCTTTTCATTTACTTTGGGCGGGATGTCTTACTATTTTCATGGTGTGCAAGAGCACTGATGGCAATTCTTCATTTTTTCAAGTGGTAGTAGTTTCGTTTGAATGGTATGCATTTCATTTTACTTGCATGGTATGCATGCAGACCGATGCACGGGTGGGCATGTGCACTCCGTTCCGGTCTACAATAAATTTGCAAGAATTTACAAACAGCTTCAACTTACCAGGTATGTCTCCCTTTATTGTATTTAATTCTTGCTCATTTCCTGTATACCTCCACTACAGGCACATGAGATTTGAGAGCCACAGTGTTCTGAGACAAACACATCCATCACATGAAAAGAGAAACATGTCCTACCTTACTTCTGTGTTAGGAAACACTCCATGATGGACTGGACCATGGTCAGTGTTGGTCCCACATTCTTATTATAAAAATTTGCAAATGTGGAAACATTCGTCCATCCAGCTGCTTTCATTATGATGTGTATTGGAGCATCTGCAAGTTTTGCTGCTGAAGTACTGGATGACCTGGTACTGTGTGCTGTGAAGGTGTAATGTCTATGCCTGCCCTCTCCAGCGTCCATTTCAGCCAGGGAGAGATGGTATCGCTAGTAGCTCCTCTGTGCCGCGCTTGGAGCATGATAAACAAATGTCCCCTGCAAATCTGAGCCCTCAGTTCTTTTCTTCATCTGAGGTATTTTTTCAATGTGTGAACTACACACAGAGCCTCCTTATGCACAAAAGCCATGAGTTCGATTGGTGATTGATGGGCTTCTCTTTTTGATTGTTTTAACCCTTTCCCATTCTTACCCTCCATAGCCCGCCACTGCCTGCTCACCCGAATCTATTTATACCTGCAGCAGCCCGCTGGACGTCATTTCAGCCTAGTGGGGAATTTCCTTCATGCACTGAGCTCTACCTAGTACACCACACTATGAATGAATATTCCACTGAGGTCAGCATAAACTAAGGAAGGAATGGGCACCAAATTCAGTGCTTCACAGCCTCCCTTTCACAAGAAATTGGCCAGTGACTGGCTTTGTCTTTTCCACACTTTCTTGCAGCTAAAAATGGCAGCAAAGATTGAGCCTATGATTTGGGAGGAATATACTGATGTGGAAATTGAAGCTATTTTGGCTCAAGGGGAACAGTTCAAAAGAGAATGAAATGTTGAATCCGATGTTGAAGTAGATGTAGAAGAAAAAGATGAAATTGGAGAAGGTAGTGAGGCGGAAAGTGATGCTGAGGATAACATTCCGTTGGCTTCATAGCAGACGACATGGCGCAGAGCACAAGTGCCTTGCACAGTGCAAGACTTCACACTGCCAACTGGGCCGGAACCAACTCTCCCACTGAATGCCAAGCTCTTAGATTACTTTGTTTTGTTTGTGCCCCAAATTTTTTTCAAATCGTAGCAGATGAAACTAACAATTATGCCAGGCAAAAGATCGCAGTGAAAGGCTTAGTCATAGATCCATTATGGACAGAAACAACACCTGGTGAAATTAGGGCTTACCTGTCAGTTTTGATCATGATGGGGATCAAGTGTTTGTCAAGGTTTAATCTCTACTGGTCTACTGATTTGAGATTTTCTGAGTCATGGATCAGTAATATTATGACGAAAACCAGATTTCTCAAAATTAATCAGTATTTTCACCTGAGAAACATGCCAACACACCTGGATGTGACACTGGGCTGTGACACCTGCATTGTGACAGCCATGTAACTGGCTATTGGTGAAGGACACACTAGTGTTTTTGTAAATAGTAGGCGTCAGCATATTATTTGTAAATAATGTATATATGCCCATTAGTCAACGTCGTTTTCAATATGTTTGAATACTTTCCACTGAGAAAATGTTGACTTGGTGACAGTAATTTTTTATATATATTTTTTTTTATGTGAAAAATGACATTTGTTGTGATCAATACAATGCACCGCAATAATTATGTGAAAAATGACACTTGTCATGATCAATACAATAATTATGCGAAAAGTGACACTTGTCATGATCAATACAATACACTGCAATAATTAAGTGACGACACTTGTCGCGATCCACTGTAAAATGTTAAAGTGACATTGGTCAAATCCATAGGACTCAAAGATTCGCATAATTGTTACCCACAAACTGTTTCTAAATTTACTTTTGGTAATCGAGATTTTCTTCTTTTTTACTTTTTTTTTTTTTAAAATCAGTTTTTTTTACACATGATCTTTAGATAATTTGTTTGCATAACATAGAACAAATGTACATATATGTTATAAGCAAGTATATATAAGAGTTTGCAATATATTCAGATTATGAATACGACATTTCAATTAAGTTAAATACAACCTAACAAACTGTACAGAAAAAAGAACATGGAAATGGTTTATTACACAGATCACATTTTTGAGTATATCAACAAATAAATGCTATCAAAAACAGTTTCTTCAGAAAGTATCTAGTCATCATCAATTAGTTGCTTGTAATATTGCCATTTACCTACAAAAACACTATAAGTCATGTTTGTTTTAGCAATACACTCTTTAGTTTGATATATTTTTTCAGATATTTTCTAAAAACCCCAAATAGAGGTTCCGTTTTTTGTACTCTAGATCTGTAAATAAAAAATTTTGCATTGATTAATATTTTTATCTAGTATTCATCACTCTTTGATCGAGAATCAAATCCAAACAAAATCTGTTCCTTTGACAGCACTAGATCATGTGTATTGGCACATATTTCCTGAAGAAAGCTTTGTAATTCATTCCAAAATGAGAAGTTTTTGCTGCAAGCATAGAATAAATGATCAACAGTTTCTTTCTCAAAATTACAGAATGTGCATTTGTTGCTTTCAACAATTTTCATTTTTTCCAGAATATTATTTGTTGCTAGAATTTTGTGGATCAGTCTTATCTGGAACCATTTCATTTTAATTTCTTTTATTTTATGCACTTTGTCAAAAATATTTCTCCAGTTGAGACTCCTCTGGTATTGTATTGTTCCATTTATCGCAACACTTTGGCTGTTTGTTATCTGCAACCAGAATGTCATAATAAGGGCGTGTTCCCTTTTTAATTGTCAAAATAAAACCCAAAGCCTTTTGAAGGTTATTTGATCTATTATCATTTATATTGATGTCCGTTTTGCTGATATACTTTTTAATCGCTTGAACACAGCCTAAATATGTAATACAATTTGTCTTGATATTATATTTCTTCTTAAAATGTTCATATGTCAAAAAATTTCCCTTTTCGTCAACTAGATCTGCAATGCAATATATATCGTTGTCTATCCATTCTTTCACTTGAAAGAAGTTTCCATCAACTTTAACATTCTCGTTGTAAAATATGTTTTCTGTCAAAAGATTTTCAGATTCAACAAGTTGAACTTTCCTGCTAAACATTTGTATGCATGGAATGTATCAATCCAGAATGCATTTGAACTTCTTTCCCTAATGGGTATACAGTAGCTATATTTGTCCAGATCTTTGACAACAGGGCAAATCTCTTCAATGATAAAACTCCACTTATGCATCCTGAGTTTAAGTTTTCTTATCCATATAAGTTTTAACCCCATTATATACTGTTTTTGAGATGGTATTTCCAATCCTCCATGTTTTATATGTTTGATTGTAGTTTTTCTTGAGATTCTATCTTGCTTATTTTTCCACACAAACTTAAAACATAGCTTCTGAAGTATATTTATATAATCATTTGGTGGAGTAGGTAACAGTATCCAGAGATATATCAGTTTGGAAAGAATTAAAGATTTTAGCACTGCCACTCTACCAATAGGTGTAAGATCCCTTTTTATCCAGATGTTGAATAGAGATCTTATTTCTGTAATTTTGTTATCATAGTTTAGTTTTTCACATTGTGACAAGTCTGGTGTAAACCATATTCCGAGTATCTTAAACTGTTTTGGGTTCCAGTCTAACCTTAAATGGGTCATATACCTTACATCAGAAAATGTTTTGCTCCCAAGCCATATTACTTTAGCTTCCTCTATATTCATAAACAGTCCAGTCACTTTTCCAAATAAATCTAAAGTTTTCATGGACTGTTCAAATGATATGCTGTCACCTTTATTTATTAGCTGTGTGTCATCAGCGAACTGTGACAACTTGTATTCTGTGTCATTAATATAAATACCTTTGATGTTTCGGTTTTCTCTTATCATAATTGCTAGAATTTCTGCTGAGAGAATAAATAAATATGGAGATATAGGATCACCCTGTCTGCATCCTCTGTGGATATTAAACCAGGAGGAGCCCTGTCCATTAACTATAACTGTAGACTTAATATTTTGGTGACAGTAATTTTGTAACGTGTGAATGTTTGATTGGATTACCATGACGGTGGATGCTATGGAGGACACATTCAGGCAGGACCACACATATTTTTTAAAAAATATAAAATCACATACCTATATTGCGCATGTTAGAGGGTAATTGTAGACTAACAGCATGATGTCACTGCAATGTTACCTGTATTGGGTGACAAAGAGGGGACAGCAGCACTACACATGTAGGTAGGACACACATCTTGGGGTGCAGAACAAAGTATGACATCATATGAATACTTTGGCCAAATATGACTGCTCTGCCAACAATAGTAACTGTACAGGACTATGTGTACTTTAGGTATCTTATTTTCTGAAAAAACAGCGTAAATTTTCGAATACTACAGAGAGTTTCTCTGTAAGAAATGCGAATGGTAAAGGGTTAATAATCTATTTACATAAAATACACATTTTTGCCTGTTAGTAGCATATTATTGATGTCAAGTGCAGCAATAGTTTGACACCTCTGACCACAGCAGTGCAATTAACATCACAAGTTTCATTGTCAGTTCTTTGAACGTTAGTTTATCCACTGGAACCCACGTTTCTAGCATTTTAAGCACAATATTTACATCCTAAGTTTGGTGATACTTTGGTAGTGGTGGTTTTCTTTCAAAAACACCCTTCATAAGTCTTTTTACAAGTTCATGTTGACCGAAGGTATCCTTTTCATAGTTGCAGAGAAAACAACTTAGCCCAGAACCAGCAGTGCCCACAGCGCTATATGAATATCCCTCTTTCAACAGAGATGCAAGAAAATTTACAGCTGTGGCTAGAGGCAGTGAAACTGAATCCACATGTTTCTCACACAAATGAACCTCTCCCACTTTTGTATGTACACATCATACATCTGTTTTGTTATGGGTCGCCATGAGGACATAAGAATACTTGTAGTGTCCTCAGAAAAACCTTGTGTTCTGAATCTATCCCTGACACTTTGCAGACTAAGAGAGTCAAGCTTTTCTTTAGTGGGTGTTTCATCTCCTTTTGACTTGGTTGTGTCAGTAGAGTGTTCCTGGCTGACAAGAGGACTGGCCTGGCTGTGAGGATTTTCATTAGTGCTGGCCAAAAAGGCTGGTTTTCCAGGCTGGTGCTACTATAACCCCTCTTGCCTTGTCTTTCTTTAACTTTGCCAGGACACGGGATAGAATGCTGAAAGGGGGGAAGCAATAGACAGTTTCATTACCCCAATACATGCTAAATGCGTCAAAAGCACATGCTCCTTGGTCAGGCAAGAAAGACACATATCTGGAAAACTGAAAATTTAATCTAGAAGCAAACAAGTCAATGTCACGTTTTATATCTAGAATATTCAGAGCCTCAGAGAGAAGCAGTGAATTAAGTTTCCATTCTGTGTCTATGTGGCCCTGTCTAGACAGCCTGTCAGCTTCAATATTATCAACTCCAGGGATGTGGGCAGCACTGAGCCATATTTTCCTGCTTTCACACCAATGCCAGATTCGCTGATACACATCATTCAGCTGTTTTGATCTGTAAGAACCCATGTTGTTAATACAACCAACTGTGCTTGTGTTATCAGACATGATTTTTATGTGAACATTCAGTTGGTCATGCAACAAAGATTTGAGACCAAACAAGACAGCTAATAGCTCCAATGAGTTAATATGTCCTTCTTTGTCTTTCTCACTCCACCAGCCTTGTGTTTGGGCTTTGGTCTCAACAATCCAAGCACCCCATCCTGTACCTGAGCTGTCTGTCTTCATAGTAATAGTGGGATCTGATCTCTGAATAGGAGCCTTTTGTTTATCTATGTTATTGATCCACCATTCTAGCTCTTTTTTTCCTTCAGCTAATAACACTGCAGACTTATCCCAGTTTCCCTAACTTATTTTAAGTGCAAAACATTTGTCTTGTTCAAGTGCCCTGTAGTACAAAGGGCCCATTGGCACAGCAAGAAAACAAGAAACCATTAGTCCAATACAAGATGCCAAAGATCTTATGGTAACATTCTTCTGACTGAATAATTCTTTGCATGCACATAACAGTTTCTGTTTCCGTTCATCTGTCAGCATGAGGGACATGTCGATGGAGTTTATTTTGAAACCCAGGTATGTGATTTCTTGCACAGGTATGAACTGAGATTTCTTTTCATGTACATAGAATCCTAGATAGTCTAATAATGTTATTGTCTGTCACACACTGTACAACTTTTGTTTCAGACTCTCCAACAGTTAAACTATCATCAATGAATAAAGTTATCTGGTGACCCATATCATGTAAGCATGCTAGGACAGGTTTCATAAGTTTTGTGAATTTTCTGGGAATCAGACTGAGTCCCATGGCAGCTGCCTGAAAACAGTACTGTTTTCCTCTCCATCATAATTCCAGGTATTTCTGAAAAGTCTCCTCTACTGCTATGCCATAATAGGCATCTCTCAGATCAATCGATGCAAAATAACAATTTTTCGTCACTAGATCCAAAGCTGTATGTATTGTTTCCATGTTAAATTTCTTATATTCTACCTTTTCATTTAGAGCTTTCAGATTTAAATTATTCTAAATGATCCATCTTTTTTCTCCCTAACAAAGATAGGTGAGACAATTTGTCCTGATTCTGGCAAGGATTCTTTAATCACGCCTTTGTTCAACAGGTTTTCTATTTCAGAGTCAATAGCATAATTTTCATGTTTGTTAAATGGCCTTTGTGAACTTTGCTTTATATCTTCTGGGCAATCATCAAAAGTGATTTTAATTCCTTCAACTGTTTCAAGTACATCAGGGTCAGAAGTTAATACATTCCAGGGAGGCAACTTTCCCTTAATGCTTCCTGCTGTAAATTTATCATGCTTCGCTTTAAGATAAGCACACAGAGAGTGCAAGCAAAGTTCAAATTCACTAACCTTGTTTCCAGAAGGGAAGGGCGGTTCAGTCAGGGATCAAGTTACTACCGGTGGCTGTTTTTCTGACCCTTCTTCCAAAACATCTTGTTTGTCTGCCCCTGCTTTCATGGCTTCCGGCCTAAAAGAAAGCTGGTGTTGTTGTGCTGCCATGTGGTTTTCTTTTGCTGGCCACATGCTCTGACCGAGTTTCTGGGACTCCTGTACTTCTTTCAATGCTTTGTGAAACTGGGCTCCGTACAGCTGCTCTGGTGTCATGGCAACATGCCGTGCATATATGCCAGAGAGTTCACGGGTAGGCAAGGTGGGTGCATTTCTATCCGTTTCTGGGACAGGTCATGGTTGGCATGACCTGTGAGGGCTAGAGCGTCTGAAAGATGGGCTATGCATCCCGTCAGTTCATGGCGTACTTTAGCTGCATCCATCCCTGAGATGGTATCTCTTACCTTCAGAAGTCGGTCAGTGCAAAGCCTTATGTTATGGCAGCTTTTGACAGGGTTCTTTGCGTATTTGCCATCCTGACATCTGTCTTTCGTGAGAAGGGCTTGAGAACAGAAAAAACTTCCTGGTTTGTTCGGGGAACGCCCAGGTTAGAACAGTTTTCGGGAATAGGGTACTTGGAAAGTTTTTCCCTCAATTTCCTGTCTGGGAGTTTAGATCCAAATCTGGACTCAAGCAGCTTTGCCAGTTTTTCAGAAACGGGTGGCCCTTTTTCCTCATTATCATCAAACGATGCCATTTTGGCGAAAATGTTGTCATCTTTATCCTCATCCTCTGTAGATTCTGCCATCAGTTCTTTCTCCAGCTCCTCTGCCCTCTTATCAGAAACACTGTCAGTAATGGTTTCTGAATGGCTGCCTGCCTTCTTTCTTTTCCCTTCATTTTCCACAAGGGGTTCTTTGTCTAAGCCAGCACTCATTTTTCTCTTCCTGGAGTGCATGCACTTCTTTCCAAATTTTTCATTCTTCTAGAGAGAGTTTTTGGATTGTTGTCAAAATATCTCGGAGAGATGGTTCCCTTTCAGTATAAATGGCAGCTTGTGGTTCTTCTTCATTAGACAGATCCATCACCAATTCCTGGTCACTAGAGTAATCATCAGCAT
Organism: Rapana venosa; assembly: GCA_028751875.1. Taxonomy (NCBI): domain Eukaryota; kingdom Metazoa; phylum Mollusca; class Gastropoda; order Neogastropoda; family Muricidae; genus Rapana; species Rapana venosa. Next base: position 27,267,561 of record CM054160.1, on the reverse strand, counting down.
AGACCTCCATTTTTTTTTCCACAGAACACTTATCCACAATACACAGTATTTCACCAGCACTACAAAACAAACCAAAAAAACAGGTGGTGATAAAAAGCAAACAGTTTTTAACACAAATCAAAAGAAACCAAGAAAGGCTAGGACTAGAACTATATTATAGCTTATGCTTAGATTCCTGATAGTGATGGGCGTTGCGGACACAGTGAGAGGCGGACACAGTGAGAGGCGATATGATAACACGTTTGGTCAGTAAGGTGGCTAGGCACGAACTGGCAGTAGGCTGCACTTGGTTTCTCATGTGCCTGTAGTGGAGGTATACAGGAAATGAGCAAGAATTAATGTTGTTTAGGGTTTAATTTCACAATGATGACTAGTATGAAGAAAGGCACTGAACATTCGGTAATTAAGGGCAAGAAGGCAGCCACTCTTTTTAGAGCCTTCCAGAAATATCAAGAAATGACTGCTTCACCTATTCAAAAATATTTGATGCTAAAATACAATCGGTTTTAATGTCTTCATCTGAAATCTGGGGGGTTGAGTAAGTTACATCATTTAGGAAAAGTTCATATGTTAGCATTCAAAAGATTTTTAGATGTCCCAGTCAGAACTCCTAAAAAGATGGTTTATGGTGATCTGGGAAGGTATCCTTTATATGAAAATTCGTGTGTCTTAGTCTTGCAGTATTGGTTCAGGCTTCTTCAGGTGGAAAAATCAAAGGTTACCTCATAAAGCCTACGATATGCTTCTTGATCTAGATAGAACTGGGAAAACTTCTTGGGTATCTAAATTGAGGGAAATTTCTTTGCCAGCCAGAATTTCAGTTTGTTTGGTTGCAACAAGGTGTTGGAGATATCAAAGCGTTGGTGGGTTAATTTAAATAGCCACTTTTTGACGTTTCTATTCAAGAATGGACTTCTACAGTTAGAGATTGTAATAGATATGAAAATTACATATCCTTCAAAATGATGTCTGAAAGAGAAAAATATATACATGATATTGACACTTATTTCCTCAGGGTGGCCATTTCTCAAGTTAGATTTAATGCTCTGCCTCTAGATGCAAATACACATCGATATAGTGAGTCTCTACAAGGTATAACCTGTCCCTTTGTAGGTCAATAACTGAAGACGAAATGCACTTTTTGTTTGACTGTCCCATGTATTCTGACCTTAGAACTAAGTTCCTTGGTGATTCAGCTGAACTTCTTCTGCATGTGTTGTTGCAGGTAGCAAACCCTCACCAGAGGCATAGTGTTTCCCTGTTTGTCTTCCATACAGCCAACAGACAACAGAAAAGTATCATTTGAACCTGCTATATCCTTGTCTTTGGTATATAGTCTTGTAATCATGTATAATAATAGCAGAAGATTTTTTTTCTTCAGCATGAGTAAATCAAGCTTTGTCATAAATCCATCTTCATACCAACTGCTGTAGACCAAATGGTCATTCTGATAGTAGTAACTTTGATGATGATGGTGGGCATAGTGGTTGCAATCATGATGGTGGTGGTGATGTGGATGTTGAAGACGATAGTGGTGGTAGTGTAGATGATGAGGAAGTTGGTAGTGGTGATGTGGATGTTGAGGACGTTGGTGATGTGGAGGTTGAGGATGATAAAAGTGGTGATATAGATATTGAGGATGATAGTGTTGGTGATGTAGATGTTGAGTATGATGATAGTGGTGATGTATATGTTGAGTATGATGGTTGTGGTGATGTGGATGTTGATTATGATGGTGGTGGTGATGTAGATGTTCAAGATGATGATGAGTAATGATAATATAAAGTGTGAAGCTGATGACAAATGTGATATGGATCATAAAATGATGGTGGCTGTAGTGATGTGGATATTAAAGGTAATGGTGGGGGAAATATAGATTCTGAAAATGATGTTAATTGATAATGATGTATTGGGTGAAAAAAACCGATGGCGGTGATGCGTATGGTGACAATTATTGTGATGAAGATCATGTGGATATTGCACATGGTGACGGCAATGGCGATGTAGAACTCAAAATTATTATAGTGATGCTGATGTAGCTACTGAACCTGATAATAGCAAGGCTGATGGAGATGTTACAAGGTGGTGTGACGATGATACAGATATTGATGATGATAACAATGATATTGAAGGCAATTATGTAGATGTTCAGAAAGATGGTTGCGATGATGATCGAAATCCTGAAGCTGGTGTTAATGTAGATGCTGAAGGTGATGGTGGTGATGATGGTAGTGATGAAGATAGCGATCATGACAAAAATGTAGATATCGAAGACGATGATCGTGATTATGATAGTTATACAGGACAAAGAAGACGATGATAGTGTAGATAACGAAGAGGAGGATGTTGGTGTTGATGACTTAGATAATGAAAGTAATATTTGGTTATGCTGATATTCTTGCTGCAGCTGCTTCTATATAAAAATGAAGGTGCTGATAGCGATGATGATGTAGATGATGAAGAAGATGATGGAGATGATTATTACTAGAAGACATTAATCGTGAATCTGTATGCTTGCAGAAGTGGAAATGCTAAATGGATATAACGTTGCTGCTGTGATGTATGCCTTACCCCCTGCCCAAAACATGTTTTTTATAGTGGCCTAAGGCCGAAGTACAATAAATCTTTTCAGGGTTAAGTGTTTTTTATTAATAAATAAAGAAAGAAATAAATACATAAATAAATATATCTATATAATATATTGTGGGATGGGGCAGACACTGTTTGAGGTAGGGATAGGGTGGGGGGAAGACTGTTGAGGTAGGAAGGGGGTGGGGGGATATAATAGATTAATTATATATATAAATCTATATCTCTGTATATATTATAATATATATATGTATTATATATTTAAAATATATATATATAATATATATATATATATATATATATATATATAATATATATATATATATATATATATAATTATATATATATATAATATATATATAAGTGTGTGTGTGTGTGGTGTGTGTGTGTGGTGTGTGGTGTGTGTGTGTGGTTGTGTTGTGTGTTGGTGTGTGTGTGTGTGTGTGTGTGTGTGTTAGTTCTATTTGTGGACGTTTGTATAATTATATGTAAATGACTTGACATCAGGCGCTTTGATTTTCATTGCTTTGCAAGTTTCAGTGTTAAATCTTTCCATACATTATGTTCATTATCATAAATGGCGTGGGTTGCCCTCCTGTGTCTTCAGGTGAAAAATCACAGCCAAGTGTTTTTTGGCTCATCTTTCTTTGGCAAACTAAGTGTCTTTGTATGAGAGATTTTAGTTTCTGAATGATGTCTAAAGATCCATATACTTGTTGTTGGGTTTGGTTTTTTTTACTCTGGGAAGAATTTTACCTGTAGACAGTCAAACTAAGAAACCAACATACACATCAGTACACGCTTGCTCCTGATATTAAGCAGATTATAACACACTTAGGCATTCATTGCGGCAAAACCAGACGGGAACACGGGCAGGCCAACGTCATCGCCAGTGGTGGGCTTCCCTCTCCCGTGTCTCCCCCCTCACCTCTGACGTCACCCATGTTACCCCTGACAAGGCTTCTTCCCCATACTGCCGTCCACCCGCCCCTTCAGCTGTTCACTGTTCTGTTGTTTGTGACTCTGATAATAATTTTTGTTCTGATGATGATGATGTATATCATGATGCATTACAAACACAGAATCCCCTGATTAGCACAGTTCTTTCACCATCTTTTACTCCTGATTCACCATCCAAACTCTTGTCTGTTCTTCCGCTAGCCCCATCTCCACCATCGCCTTCGTCCTCTTCCTCTGATGCTTGTCCAAACTCACCACTTTCATCTTCAACCTCTCCACCTCCTTCAGATCTCCTTCAAGTTTGTTTGTTCAATGTGCAGTCTGTCTGTCCAAATGGAAAAGCCGACTACATTTCTGATTTTATCTCTGAATAAAACATTGACTTAACCTTCCTCACGGAAACTTGGCTTAAACCACATGGCCATGAACCAAAAATAAAACAGCTGACTCCTCCTGGATATAAAACTATTTCTTTCCCCCGACTCTCTCGAGGAGGTGGGATTGCCATCATTCTCAAAGACACATTGGAACCCTCTCTTTCTTTCAGTCACAACCTTCAATTCTCACATGAATCTTTTGAAGTTTGCAAAATCAATCTCAACCTACCTGGCCACTCTATTACTATCTGCTGCCTTTACCGTCCACCTCCCAGCTGTAAAAACAACCTAACATCTTCTCTTTTTCACCAAGAATTCCAGTCACTCCTCGACCACTACAGCCACTCTCCCACTAAACTTATAACTCTTGGTGACTTCAACTTCCATTTCGACAACCAGTCTTCTCCAGATGTCAAACGTCTTTCTCTTTCTCTGTCCAACCATTCTCTCTCTCAACTGGTAAACGAAGCAACGCACAGATCTGGTCATATTTTAGACTGGCTAACTACTAATGCTTCATTTAATCTTGTCACATCTGTTTTGTCACCGACGAACTGCATTCTGATCATTCCGCCATTCTTTTCCATCTTAACATCACAAAACCTGTCAGAAAGAAGAAATATGTTACTCGTCGCAATCTTAAGGCCTTAGACATTGATACCTTCTCTTTACAAGCTTCCGAACGTTTTTCACAAACCTCTGATCACACTGACCTCTCTGATCACTATAACACTATTCTCCGCCAACTGCTTGATGAGCATGCACCTCCTACTGATCATCTCCTCCCTGACAGACCCTGTGCGCCATGGTATACCCAAGACATCTTGATAGCGAAGCGCAAACGCCGGCAACTAGAACGGCAGTGGCGGAAGTCAAAAACCGAAATCAACAAACAGCTTTTCCGAAAAACAAATAAACAAAGTCAAACTCTTAATCCATTCAGCAAAGACAGACTACTACTCTTCCCAAATTCTCTGTGCTACATCCATAAAATCTCTTTTTTCCCTCACCTCAAATCTCCTTGGATCTGCAAAAACAACTCCTCTGCCTAACACCCACAGCCTGTCTGAACTTCCATCCATATTTTCTGCCTTCTTCTCAGACAAAGTTCGAAACATACGCTCCAGACTGGATCAGACTCAATTCCAGCCTGCGCCTCCTGATCCCCAGTTCACTGGCACTCCTCTCTTTTCCTTCCATCCCACAAGTGAAAGAGAAATCATGACAATTCTGAAGGAAATGACTATAAAATCATGCGACCTTGATCCCATACCTGCTCCTGTTTTCTCACAATGCCTTCCACAACTTGTACCTATTATCACTAAAATAGTAAACTCATCTCTTGTGTCAGGAAATTTTCCATCAGCTCTTAAAACAGCAATAGTCACACCTCTACTGAAAGAGCACGACCTCGATCCCAACATTCTGAAGAATTATAGGCCTGTCTCAAACTTACCCTTTGTCTCTAAAGTACTAGAAAAAGTCGTTCTCAAACAGCTCAACAGTCACCTTCATTCCAATGATCTTCTTCCCACTTTTCCTTCCGCCTATCGCCCCTACCACAGCCCCAAACCACCCTAGTCCATACTTTGGATACACTTCTACTTGCTTCTGATGCAGGAAAAATCTCCCTCCTCACCCTTCTTGGCTTATCTGCAGCCTTTGATACCATAGATCACTCAATTTTTCTTTCTCGCCTCCAAAATACGTTTGGTATTAACGGCACAGCCCTCACCTGGTTTACTTCATACCTCACAGACAGGTTCCAGAAAGTTTTTTTAAACAAAATTCAACCAAAACCTGTCAAAATGGAATGTGGAGTCCCGCAGGGATCAGTCCTGGGCCCTGTTCTCTTTACTCTTTACACTGCTCCACTCTCACATATAATAAACAACCACCATATTGATCATCATTTCTATGCTGATGATACTCAGCTTCAGTGCAGTGATACTGTTGAAAACTTGCCTTCCCTCCTGACAAATATGTCCTACTGCCTTCAAGACATTCAAAACTGGATGACTCAGAACAAGTTACAACTTAATGCTGATAAAACCGAAGCCATGTTTATAGGGACCCAACATAAACTTTCCTCTATCGCAAAAACTTCAATAGAATTCGGCAATACGTCAGTTCCTTTGTCCAACTCTGTGAAGTATTTAGGAGTAGTTCTTGACAACACACTCTCTATGAAAAAAATCATCACCCAGACCTGCCAGTCTTGCTACTATCAATTACGGCGCATAAGCGCGATTCGCAAGTATCTGTCCACTGATACAACTTCCAAGCTTGTCACATCTCTCATTCTTTCACGTTTAGACTACTGTAATTCTCTTTTGGCTGGCCTACCAGCATCATCTATCCACTCTCTTCAACGCATACAAAACTCTGCAGCTCGACTGGTCCTAAGAAAGAAAAAATCTGAACACATCACTCCTCTTCTGCGATCTCTTCACTGGCTGCCTGTCTCACAAAGACTGGAGTATAAAATCAATACCCTCTGTTTCAAATGTCTCCACAAATCTGCACCCTCTTATCTCTGTAACTGTCTTCATCTGTACACTCCATCCCGTTCCCTTCGTTCAGCCGCAGATACTTTGTGCTTTCGAACACCCAGATTCAAACAAACCACTGTTGGCCGTCGCTCTTTCTCTGTTTCTGGTCCATCCATCTGGAATGACCCTCCTCTTTCACTTCGCCAAAAGCCTTCACTTGATACATTCAAATCCAGCCTCAAAACACACTTATTTCCTACCTGAGACTTTCCCCCCAAATATCTGTCCCTAATTTTCAACAGCATCTTTCACCTTCTAAGTGTTGTTCGGAGTGTGTGTGTGTGTGTGTGTGTGTGTGTGTGTGTGTGTGTGTGTGTGTGTGTGTGTGTGTGTGTGTGTGTGTGTGTGTGTGTGTGTGTGCGTGTGTGTGCGTGCATGCGTGCGCGCGCATGGTTTTGAAATCTGTTGTTCATTATGTTTAAGGAGAGTTGCATGCCTGTAAATGATTGAGTGCAAGCGCTTTGATTTGTTTGTTTTTTACAAGATTCAGCGCTATATATATTCCTTATATTATTATCATTATTATTATTAACATATCAGCAAGGACACAATCAAACAAACAACAGTCAAGCTAGCAAACAAAAAAGCTAACAAAAATTTAAATCATTATTACATGACAATTGTCCAGGCTTTTTTTTTTTCTTAAACCACCAATTGATGAAGTTTCTCCATTAAACCAGCTGCATTGATGCAATGGTTAGCGCCTTGGATTCTGGACTGGAAGGTCGCGGATTCAATTCCCATAGAGTTATAGGAATTTTTTTAACTCTGGCCGGCTCCTACCCAGAGTAAGTGTGGTGTGGGTGCAGTGGGAAGACTGGGACGACACAGTCGAGCTTCATCCACTTAACGATGCTAGTTTGAGAGTGTTGCTCAAAGTACCTGACCAACATTGCAGGTGTTCGTATCTTTCGGACCTGGTTGACGCTGGGATATATTATAATAATAATAACATATGGAATTTATATAGCACTGAATCTTGTAAAAAAAAAAATCGAAGCGCTTGCACTGAAATAATTTACACGTATGCAACTCTCCTTAAACAGAATGATCAATAGATTTCAAATCCATGCATGCGCGCGCACGCACGCACGCACACACTCACACACACACACACACACACCACACACTCAACATACATACATACATACATACATACATACATACATACATACATACATACATACATACATACATACATACATACATACATACATACATACATACATACATACATACATACACTTGCGAACACACTTAGGAGGTGGAGGATGCTGTTGAAAATTTGGGACAGATATGAGGGGAAAGTATCAGGTAGGAAACAAGTGTGCTTTGAGGCTGAAGGCTTTTTGGAGAAGTGAAAGAGGGAGTCATTCCAGGTGGATGGACGAATCTTGAAAGAGAGAGACAACAGTGTTTGTTTGAATCCGGGGTGTTAAAAGACAAAGTATCTGCGGCTTGAACGAAGGCACAGGATGGTGTGTACAGGTGAAAAACAGTTACAGGAGATAAGGAGGGTGCAGATTGTGGAGACCTTTGAAAAAGGGGTCTTAATTTATACTCCATTCTTTGTGAGACGGGCAGCAGTAAGAGATCACAGATGAGGAGCGTGTGTTAAGACTTTTTTCTTTCTTAGGACCAGCCGAGGCTGCAGAGTTTTGTATTATGAAGAGGTTGAAAGATAATGCTGGGGGTAGGCCAGCAAAGAGATTTACCAGTAGTCTTAAAACGTGAACGATTGAGAGATGTGACAAAGCTTGGAAGATGCATGTGAAACAAATTCTTGGATCACGCTTATGCTGTTGTAATTAGTTAGTAGCAAGACTGCAGTCTGGGTAGGAATTTTTTTCATAGGGAGTTGTTGTAATGAAATACTCCTAAATATTCACCAGAGTTGGTCAAAGGAATGACGTTAAGAGCCTTCTATTGAAGTTTATGTGTTAGAGGGAAAGTTTAGGTGGGTCTTTGAGCATGGCTTCGGTTTTATCCAGCATTTAATTTGTAAAATTGTTTGAGTCCATCGTTATTGAATGTTTGAAGGCAGTTAGGACATCTTTGTCAGAGGGAATGGCAAGTTTTCAACGCCATATAGAATCATTAATGATACACTATGGTGGTTATTTATTTAGTGAGAGTGGCACGCGTCGTATAGCGAGTGAAGAGGAAAAACGGCCCAGGGACTGATCCTTGCCAGGACTCACATTCCAGTTTGCAAGGTTTTGATTGATTTTGTTTTACAATACTTTCTGGAAACGGTCTGTGAGGGTATTGAAGTAAACCAGATGAGGGATGTGCTTAATCCCAAATATTTGGAGGCGATACCACGAATTGAGTGCTTCTCTGGTCTCAAAGGTGCCAGATAAGCCAAGAAAGGGTGAGGAAGGCGATTTTTCTGAATCAGAAGCAAGTAGAGTGTACTCCAAAGTGTGGGACTAGGGTGGTTTGGGGCTGTGGTTGGGGCGATGTGGGGGATAGGGCGGATTGAAAAAGGGGAGGAGATCATTGGAATGAAGGTTGACTGTTGCGAGTTTGAGAACAATATTCCTCGTACTTTAGGACACGGGGCCGGTGTGAGAAGGTTATAATTCTTCAGCATGTTGGGAAAGGTCGTTGTGTTTTCAGTAGAGGTGTGACTCTTTCGGTTTTATGAGTTGATGGAAAATTTCTGACACAGATGCCTCTGCGTCTATCTCTATCGTTCCAGCGGCTCCGACCTATCGACGCTCATATACTCTGCTCTTTGCCGGTCTCAGCTCGTTCGTGGAATCGACTCACTACTGCGAGCCATGCGCCTCTACTGGCTCGCACTCCCCTGTGCCCAGTTTACGCGCGCGCTGCGCACAGCGCTCGCACTCACGTGCTCATCCGCGCACTTGGCTCTCGTCTTCCGCGCACAACTGTCGCTCGGCGCTTGCGCATCGCTCATAAGCTTGCGGCCCACGCGCGCATGAGCGCTATATCCATCGGCGCGGATCGCTTACGGCCTCGCAGACATCGCGCCTGCGTAATGTCCCCCGTCCTCCTAAATCAGTCTGGATCGAATTGTTGCGAGACTTGTATTGAAAATGACTGGCAAGTCCCGTAGGCTTGACGTTCCGCAGGCTGTGGGTGTTCAGGAAACCGGCGTTCATATTAGCAGCTCGAGGGCAATTTGAGGTGAAAGAAAAAGCGATATAATGGATTAGCAGAGAACTTCGGAGAGTAGTAGTCTGACTTTCCTAAAATTTATTAGAGTTTGACCTTTGTTTATTTGTTTTAGAAAGTGTGTGTTGATTTCGGTTTTTTTATTCGCCAAATGCTTGTTTAGTGCTGGCTATAGCTTTTCACTATTCAAGACTGTCTTGGGTATACATGGCGCATTAGGGTTGTCAGTGACGGAGGCATCGGCCAGATCTACCTTCAGAAACATCATCTCACTAAATGACACGCATCACTGCGAAAGGATATGACCTGTGTGAGTGATTGTGTTTGTGTGTGTGTGCTCGGCGCGCGTGTGTGTGTGTGTTGTGTGTGTGTGTGTGCGTGTGATGTGTGTGTGTGTGTGTGTGTGTGTTGAGTTGTGTGTGTGTGTGGGTACTTTAGGAAAATCATGGATATTGGAAATTGCTCCTCGCGCGCACTCGCTGCTCGCGCGCGCGCGCCACGCGCATCGCACGTCTGTTTGGTACTATCTGTATGTCTTTAAAATATTGAATTTTGTCATTATTGCATGAATGTGTAAAGATTAGGTTGAGGCATGCGCCTTTGATTTGTCTTTGCAAGATTTTATAGGCTATATGTTCCATTTTTGATGATGATTATAATTATTATTATTAAATGCATGTTTTACAGGTAAATGTTGTTTATCTCTCATCCAAAAGTCTAGAACAGACCACATCTGTTCAGTGAAAGAAGGAAGTTTTGGGCCACAATCGGGGATCGAAACCCTGACCAGGATGGAACCCAGAATTTCACCTTTCTAGGCCAGATGGGTTATCTCTTACACCTTCTGAGTCCACGATTTGTGTTGTGTGTGTGTGTGTGTGTGTGTGTGTGTGTGTGTGTGTGTTGTGTGTGTGTGTGTGTGTGTGTTGTGTGTGTGTGTGTGTACCTTAATTTATATTAATCCTATTGGCGAGTTGTTATAGGTGGTAAACAATTTGGATGCAGCGCTTTGATTTAGATTGCTTTACAAGACAATCGTGCCATAATTATTTGATACACTATTATCATTAATCATAAATTAGTGGATTGCTGTGCGGTGTCCACAGACGAAGATTACGCCACAGTCCTATGACAAATTTTTTCTTTGGGAAGGACGTGCTTTGAATGATGCTAAAGTGACATTATATTTTAGTTGTGGGAGTCATTTGCCAGGTAAACCACACCAAAACGCAAGGTCGAAAACAAAAGCACAAAACAGTGAAGAAACCAAGCTAAGGAAGCCCCCCACCCCCCCTTGAAAAAAACCCAAAAAAACAAAAAAAAAACACTAACACTCACACAACAAAATCATTATTACCATGAAAATAAGCCAGCCCTTTTTCTTAACCACGATATGGATTAAGTTTTTATGGTTATCAATTAATTCCTACTACAAAATGTTTGTATGTTGAAAATTATTGTGTGTAAGTTTGGTGTACCAATAAACAGCCCTGTGGTAATGAATAGCGCTGGGTGTCAAATCTTTAAAGAGATAACTTTTGAAAAGTGACTGTCCGTTACTCGTCGCAATCTTAAGGCATTTGAAATTCATACCTTCTTTCCAGCTTAAAACGTTTTTCCAACCTTGCCACACTGACCTTTGATCACATAACATATTCTCCGCCCAATTTTTTTGGGGACATGCCCTCCTACTGATCATTTTCCCTACGACCCTGTGCGCCTGGTTTACCCAAGACATTTGATAGCGAAGCGCAAAAAGCCGGCAACTAAAACGGCGTGGCGGAAGTCAAAAACGAAATCAAAAAACAGCTTTTCCGAAAAAAAAAAAAAATACCAAAGTCAAATTTTTAATCCTTCGCAAAGCAGACTACTACTCTTCCCCAAAATTTCGTGTTAAATCCATAAAAATTCTTTTTTCCCTCACCTCAAAATCTCTTGGACTGCAAAACAAACCCTTCTCCCAAAACACCCCCAGCTGTTGAATTTCCACCCATATTTTTCCCTTCTTTTCAGACAAATTTCGAAACTCGTCCCAATTGATCAAACTCAATTCCCCTGGCCTCTGACCCCAGTTCATGGCCCCCTTTTTTTCCTTCCACCCCAACAAGTGAAAAAAAAATCATGACTTTTTCTAAAGGAAAGACTATAAAATCATGCAATTTGATCCATACCTGCTCCTTTTTTCTCCAATGCCTTCCACAACTTGGCCTTTATCAAAAAATGTAAATCATTCTTCGTCAGGAAATTTTCCTAGCCTTAAACAGCAATAGTACATTTTATGAAAACCCACGACTCATCCCAACATTCTGAAGAATTAAGGCCTGTTAAAACTTACCCTTTGTTTTAAAAGTACTAAAAAAATTTGTTTCAAACGGCTCAACAGTCACTTTTTCCAATGATTTTTTTCCCCTTTTCGTCTCCCTATCGCCCAACCACGCCCCGAAACCACCTAGCCCCATTTTTTTTAATAACTTCTATTGTTTTGATGAGGAAAAATTCCCTTCACTTTTTTTTTTATCTGACTTTGATCCCATAGTCACCAATTTTTTTTCGCCTCCAAAAAGTTTGTTTTAAATGGACAGCCCCCCTGGTTTACTTATACCTCACAGACTTTCAAAAGTTATTGTAAAAAAATTCAATCAAATGTAAAAAAGGAATGTGGGTCCGGGACAGCCCGGGGCCCCTGTTCTCTTTATCTCTACATGCTCCCTTTCCAATATAATAAAAACACCCTTTTTGATCATATTTTTTTGCCCGATGATCTCGCTTCGGCAGCGTACTGTTTAAAACTTGCCTTCCCTCTGACAATTTGCCTACTGCCTTAAGAATTCAAAATGGATGATTTTAAAAGTTACAAATTAAAGTGGATAAAACCCAAGCCAGCTCTAGGGGGAAAAATAAATTTTCTTATCACAAAAATTCAATAGAAATTTGGGAAAACGTCGTTCCTTTGTCACTCTGTGAAGTTTTAGGGGTAGTTCTTTAAACACCTCTCTATAAAAAATCATCACCCGACCTGCCGTCTTGTCTTTTTAATTTCGGCGCATAAGGCGATTTTCAATTCTGCCCTTTATGAATTCCAAATTTCTCTCCCCTTTCTTTCACTTTTGATATGTAATTCTCTTTGGCTGGCTACCAGGGATCATTTTTCCACTTTTCAACGCTACAAAAACTCTGCAGCTCGCGGTTAAGAAAGAAAAAATTTTAACACTCATCCCTTCTGGATTCTTTAAAGGTTGCTGTTCAAAGATGGAGTTTCAATACCCTGTTTCAAATTTCCCCAATCTGCCACCCTTACTTGTAACGGGTTTACTTAACCCCATGTTTTGGTAGGAGTTTTTTTTAACAAGATTAAAAAAAAATGTTGGGTGCCCTTTTGTTTGGGGGTTAAAGGGAAGTTTTATTGTAAAAGCTTCATTTTCCTTAAAAAATAGCCAAAACCTTTTTTTGGTTTAAATTTTTCCCCAATTTTAAAATTGTGTTTATTCCCGGGGGTTTTGTGGGGTTGGGGGGGTATTTGTTGTTTGTGTGGGGTTTTGGTTTTTTTTTGTTTTTTTGTTTTGTTGTGGGGTCTTTTAGTGCCCCGCATGGATTTAAAAATGGGTGCTCAATATGTTTAAGGAGGTTGTGCGGGAAATGATTGAGTGAAAGCGCTTCGTTTGTTTTTTTTTTTAAAAGATTCGCGCATAAAAAAGTCCATATATTATATATTATTTTTTCCAATTTTTTTTTCTTTTACGGGTAAACACTTTTTAGTGTATACTTTTCATTGGGGTCAAAAGGTTTTACTGTGCAAGTTACTTTTGTTTTTGTTATTGTCAGTTCTTTTCTCTCTTCTCTCTCTCTTCTTCTCTCTCTCTTCTCTCTCTTCTTCTCTTTTTCTCTTTTTTTTATCTCTTATAATTAATTTTAGCGCCAAAAGGGTTAGACTGACGTGCAACATGGCCCTTTGTGTTGGTGGAGCGATAATACCTTTGAAAGGGAGGTAATGTGCCCTGATAGCACTGAGGTTGTGGGCAGGCCCTTTTTCCCATGAGTTAAACTTTTGGTACTGTCCCCACTACCCCCAAAGTTTTTGGTGGAGACTTAAACCAGCATGCAGAATGTACATGGGAAAATGATGGACCCACCATGTTCAAATGCCCAGTATGAGCCGGTTAAAAAATCTTTTTTTTGTGCTAACCCTGGTGTGTTACTGTTTCAAAAATTTTCTAAAGGGGTTTCCTTTTTTAACCCACCTTTTTAATTCCCCCCCCCCCCCCCCCCCCCCAACCCATTTATTATTATTATAAATATATAAAAATAAAAAAATTTTTTAGTCATTCTTGGACTACTTGAGAGGTTGTACACTGGTTTCCCTTATAATTGCCCTATGTCACAGACTTGATTAATAGATACCCTCAGTTTTTGGTCATGTTTTTTGAAAACACTGAAAAATCGCATTGCAAAATGAAAACCTAACCCGTGGGGCCAGTTTTTCCCTGAGCTATAGTAAGCCACTTGGGTAGAGCTGTTTGGATTTGGAATCATGACTTTTAGTTAATCACCGAACACTTCCACGCCAATGGTGGTGTTCCCTGGTAAGCATATGATGTGTATTCAACATGCCTAAAATCTTTTTCGTACGTGCGCACTATTTTGACCCGAATGCTTTGTGACCTTTACTTGGGCTGTTGACCTTTATGGGGAGTGTGGTGGTAAGCAATTGGATTCAGGGAAACCCTGAGACATTTCCTAAAAACCCTGCAAATTTGGCTTTTAGCTTTAAAACTTCTCAAAAACAACCTTTCTTTTTTAAAAAAAATTATTATTAAATTTTTTTTTTTTCCCCCCCCCCCCCCCCCCATTTGGGGGATTTGGGGGAGAGTTTAATTTGGGGGTGGATATTGTAGTGTTGCTGTTGTTGCTGGTTTTGTTGTTGTTTTTGTTGTTGTTTAACTACCTCATCTTCTGTAATGTTGATGTCCTGCTGTTCTCACTTTGCTCATTTCAATCTCTTCATCCCAGTCATATCCAAATTTGTTTTGTCATGTCTGCAGTGTTAGAGTTCACAGGACTGGGGGAACCTATCAATGTCAGGCTGCCATGGGGTCACCAGTCAGAGGGGCCATGCATTACTACTGGATTGCAATGGTGGTGTACAGTGGTGCAAACATATGCACCACATACTAAGCTCCCTACTGATAATAGAAATAGCTCAGTCACAGAGCCAGACCAAGTGAGATGCCCACCCAGGATCGCAACCAAAACATTGTCCCACCAATGATACGCTATCATAATCATCCAACCTCAAAAGCTTTGATACAAACTCACACCAGGCACAGAAGTGTATTGGAAATCAAAACTGAGGTCACCATGAGAGCAGAGAAGCTGGGGCCACTGAATCAGAGGCAGGTTGTTTTTACTGCATGATAATAAATGCAGGTGAGGATGATGCAGTTATGTTGCCATGGAAGTGTATGTGCTTTGAGACTACTTGACAAGGTGTAATCTAACTTGTTAGGGGAAAACATGGCCTGGTATCATCTGGACCTGAGAGATTACAGACACCTGCAATGTTGGTCAGGTAACTTGAGAAACACTCAAACTTGCATCAGTAAAGTTTAAACTCCACTCTCTGATCCCAGTCTTCCCAAGGAGACCACTACAGATTCAGTTTGGGTAGGAGTCAATCAAAGTCTGGAAGATTCCTATGACTCTTATTGGACTTAAACACGCAAACATTACAGTTAAAAACCCCGAGGTGCTAACCCACTGTGCCAGGGTTTAGCTTGTTTTGTTGTTGTTGTAGTATGTAAATATGTATGTATACATGTGGCGTGTATTTTATAGGGGGGGGGGGGGGTTGAATCAAGGCAATAGCAGGGCTGTACTTTTAAGTTGACCTGGAAAATCGTAACAATCCCCACCCTTAATTCACCAGATGCTACTGCCGAGATTTGAACCTACAACTTCATGGACCTCAGGGATGGAAGTCAAATACTCTCTCTACTCAGTTACAGCATCGGGTTGTTGTTGCTGTTTTGATGTTTTTTTTGTTTTGTCTGTCTGTCTGTCTGTTTGTCTGTCTGTCTGTTTGTTTGCTTGTTTGTTTGTTTGTGTGAAGGAAAGAGAGAAAACAAATTCTGCTCCACTGTTTCAGGTACTGAAGTTCTCGAAGCAGATCCCTGACACCTGCCCAAGATGCGAACCCGTCCAATCAGTTTCAATAAATGATCAGGATGTAAAAGCTCATGGGCAAATACAGAGTGCTCCCCCCCTCCCATCAGCCAGATTCTTTGCTCAGTTCACCAATCAACCTGCAGGAAACCGGGTCATGTGCTTCATGGTCATTCCGCCAATCAGCTTGGTCATAGTGGTCACGTGCTCACTGCTAAGACCTTACTGCTGAGGTCTTCTTTAACGTCCATTTGCAAAACGTTTGTGTGTGCAAAGTCGCTCAAAGAACAACAAAAGTTCTTCTTCTTCTTCTTATCATAAGTATTATGATCATTATTATTTCCACATTTTTTGTTGTTGCTGGTGTGTTGCGTATGCTGGTGGATGACGGGAAAAGACTAAAATGAAACCTGTTTGGCAAATGAAAAAATGCCCACTTCACAATGTTGGTCTTTGTGATTAATTTGGCAGAAAACACGGGGGAAAAACCGGGGAAAAAATTAACACCCCACAGCACTTTCAGTCCCTCTATATGTTTTGTGTGTGTGTTGTGTGTGTGTGTTTTTGAGCCAGTCCCCGGGAATGGGTAGTTGTACTTTGTTTTTTTGTGTATGGGTAGGGGTTTTGTTTCTAGTAAGTACAGCTCTATTTTTTCATGTCAGTTATTTTTCTATTGTTATTTTTGTTTATTTTATCAATGTAGTCAACATTTCCAAATCTTTGACAAAATTTCACTTTTTTCCCTGGGTTAGGTTTTGGCATGTTCATGAATTATTCAATATTGGTTTGTGAGAATTTTTCTCCCCTCTCTGTCCGTCAGAATAGCTGCATGCCTGTCTCTCTCTCTTTGTATCTTTGTCTCTATCTCTCTCTCTCCGTCTCTGTATATCTCTCTCTTTCTGCTTGCTTGATTGGTTAACTGATTTACCTATTCTGAGTGTGGGCTGGATGAAAAAGTCACCATTAAGCTCATTCTTTTTCCCCAATAAAACTTGTTCATTCAGTGTTCATTAATCAATTCTGTATCTGCTTCTTTGTATCTTTTCATGTCTCTGTATATCTGCCCTTCTCATGCTCTGTCTGTCTGTGTTTCTTTTTCTGTCTCTGTGTGACTGTCTCTATCTCTACACCTCTCCCTCAATCAAAAATAGCACGTGAAGTGATTGAAGAAGGAAGGGAGACAATTGGGCTGGAAATATATGACCAGTAAACAAGAAGACATTGCTACTTTTCACCATGTTCCCTTTTTCTTGTTTTACCTTATCTTTATGAAATAATCAACTCCACACTCACACACATAGAAACACACACACAAACACGCACACGAACTTTCTCTCTCTTCCTCTCTATCCTCTCTCTCTTTGTGTCTCTCTGTCTCTCCCACACGTTAAAACCCGTTCCGCTTTTCGGTAGGGTAGGCCATTGTAGTGCCAGAACTTGTTTGCCAGTGGAAACAGATGACAAAATTTACAAACCTACATATATACGGGTACTAGATGTCAAAAAGCACATAAGCGCTTATTCCAATATCCTCAAAATAAAACAAATAAATAAAAAATAATAAATATCTCTCTCACACACACACTTCTATCTTCAGAATTTACAAAACTGCATACACACGGGGACTGGATGTAAAAGGCACATAAGTGCTTATTCCATTCTCCTCGATATAAAAGAACACAATAATAAAATAATATAAAATAAATCTTAATGAATTTCCTTTTTGAATGTTTTTAAAGACAGTACTGAACCATATCCTATTGTCGGACCTGTTAAGATTTCTTTGTTGGTGAGAATGAAGTTTTATGAACATGTGAAGGTGAGAGTTAAACTTGTCAACTTGAGAGTTCAAAGACTGAAAAACATGTTTCTGAACTTGTCAACTTGTTAGGTAATTTTCTATCAACACTCAAAGCTGTAATAGTCACACCTCTACTAAAAAAAATTAGGATAGTGATCCCAACATAGGTAAAATCTCCCTCATCAATCTTCTTTATCTATTTATTTATTTATTTATTTTATTTTATACCACTTTAAGTCACGAGATTTCTCTGCGTGAAATTCGGGCTGCTCTCCCCGGGGAGAGCGCGTCGCCACAAGAGCAGCGCCACCCTTTTTTTTCTTTTTTTTTTCTTTTGGTCTGCAACTGTATTTGTTTCCCTATCAGAGTGGCTTTTTTCTAAGAATTTTGCCAGGGACAACTCTCTTGTTGCCGTGGGTTCTTTTACGTGCGCTGAAAATTTTGTGTAACACACGGGACCTCGGTTTATCGTCTCATCCTAAAGACTAGCGCCCAGACCACCACTCATGGTCTAATGGATGGGGGAAAATTTCGGGCCCAAACGGGGTACGAACCACGCACACACCAGACCCGGACTTTTCGCATTCTAAACAGGCGCGTTACCTCTAGACCACCGATCCACATCTGTTGCCTTTCACACTATGGACCACCCTTTCTTTCTTTCTCGTCTTTATATTGCGTTATGTATTAATGGCACAGCATTGCATGGTTTAGTCCATACTTCACATACCAATTTCAAAGAGATTATGTAAGAAAAAATAATCAACACATGTCAAACTGGAATATGGAGTCCTATAGGGATCAGTTCTCAGCCCTTTTCTCCTCACTCTCTGTAATGCTCTCCTTTTTTAAAAATCGTCATAACTATGTACATATTCCTAGTTGTAGTGAACACTATTCTTATGAAAACACACACACACTCGAGCGAGTGCGCACACACTGACTCTCTCTCTCTCTCTCTCTCTCTCACACACACACACACGCGCGCGCAGGGAGAAGGGATAGCCTAGTGGTTAGACCATTGCGCTCCCAATCTGACGACCCGGGTTCGATTCCTGTTTAAGGGGATATTTTCCCCTGGAGTTAACATCAGTGCCGACCCCTTGTCTCCCTCAAAAGTCTTTCGGATGAGACTATAAACCGAGGCCCCGTGTGCGAACGCACGCAGAACATCTTGCCCACAGGTTAAATCATGTTTCGCTTTTCGTAAGAGAAGGCCATTGTGTGCTGGTGGGAACGGATGACACAATTTACAAAACCGCATATACACGGGGACTGGATGTAACAAAGCACATACGTGTTTATTCCTTTATCCTCGATAAAAAATCAATAAAAAAAATGAATACACACACACGCGCCACATACATACACACACTTATTTTGTCTGATATCACTTCATGTGTAAAAGACCTTAAATTAAAAAGCAGCACACACACTATGAGAAAAAGAGAGCTGGTTGTCTAGATTTATATAGAGAAGTGATGCAGTTTGAATCTTGTGTCCAAAAAAAAGAAACAGATTGGTACCCTGAAAACAGATTGCATCTATGTCTGTCAAATATTCTAGCTTTTATTGTAGTTCAGTCATTTGATTTCCATTTACTTGATCACCAGTATTCAAAATAGCTATGTGTGCCTCCACCCCCAAAACCTGATCTAGAATCTCCCCCTCCCCACTTGTCAGTCTTATATCACAATTTGTGAAGGGGCTTAAAATAAAATCGACACACACACACACACACACGCACCACACAAACACACGCATTCTCTCTCTCTCTCTCTGCCTCCTCTCTCTCTCTCTCTCTTTCCTCTCTCTCTCTCTCTCTCTTTTGCCCTCTCTTTATGGGGGACGGGATAGCCTAGTGGTTAGAACATTGCCCTCGCAATCTGGTGACCTGGGTTCGATTCCCGTTCAAGGGGATATTTTCCCCTGGAGTTAACATCAGTGCAGACTCCACTCTCCCCAAAACTCCTTTGGATGAGACTATAAACTGAGGTCCCGTGGCAATCGCACGCACACGTTAAATCCTGTTCCGATGTTCGTAAGAGTACGCCAATGACAAAATTTACAAAACCGCATACAGACGGGGACTGGTTGTAAAAAAGCACATAAGTGCTTATTCCATTATCCTCGATATAAAAAAATTAAATTTTAAAAATATCTCTTTGGTGCCTGGGCTCTCTCTCTCTCTCTCTCTCTCTCTCTCTCTCTCTCTCTCTCTCTCCTCTCTCTCTTCACACACACACACCCTATTATGAATTTAAATTTTTTTTTATTAAGCTTTATAAACAGTCATGAACGCTATCCCAGTAGGTAAGGATAAAAGTGGCACATGACCTACGTGGTCGTAGGGGAGTGATACATTAGAGACCTCGAATTCTCAACCTTACCTAAACCTTAATTCTCTCTGTGCCAGGAGGCACACAAGGCTTGAACATCATTCCTCCACTGGTTCCAGTCTGCAGCTGTGCGTCGTTCGGCGTTCCACGTGCTCCAGCCTGCGCCGTTCCATAGAGAAGAACTGACAAAACAAGGCTCTTGAAAAGGGATGCTTTGTTTTTCTGCAGATCTGTCTCCCATTGCCAGATGTTGGATAATCGTTTCATCTGTGCACTGGCCAGTACTACTCTCTTCTTGACGTCTGCTGTTCCTCCTCCGTCTTTGGTGACGTTTGCTCCGAGATAGGTGATGTTCTCCACCTCTTCAACTTCCTGATCTCCAACCCTCAGACCGTCGATGTTCCTGCTGTTTACTTTCATGGCTTTGCACTTCTGTCCATTCAGCTTGAGTCCAACCTTTGCTGCGTTATCTTCCAGTCTTGTAGTTTTTTGTTGTAGATGGTTCATGGTTGATGAAAGGAGGGCGATGTCGTCTGCAAAGTCAAGGTCTTCTAACATGTTCATGAAGTCCCATCTTATCCCAGTTCTCCTGCCTTCCACTGTTTTTCTCATCACCCAGTCTATCACAAGAAGGAAGAGGAATCCTGACATGCAGCATCCCTGTTTCAACCCGGTAATCACTGGGAACCAGTCTGTTGTTTCGTTGTCAACAATGTGGAGCACTGAAAGTCCTCGTACATTGTCTTGACCATCTGGATGAGTTCCTGTGGGATTCCATACTGACGCATTATGATCCAGAGACTGTATCGGTTTATAGAGTCAAAGGCCTTTTCAAAGTCAATGAAGTGTATGTACAGTGTCGCGTTCCATTCGTTGACTTGCTCCAAGATGTTCCTGAGTATAAATATTTGGCTGACAGTCCCCCTCCCCTTTCGAAATCCAGCTTGTTCCTTTCTGAGAGATGCGTCTACTCCCTCCTGTATTCTGTTGATGAGGATCTTGCTGAGCACCTTACTGGCCAAGGGTAGTAGTGTAATCCCACGCCAGTTTCCACACTCCTGAAGATTTCCTTTCTTTGGAATCTTGCATATGAGTCCTTTCGTCCACTGTGTTGGTACTGTCTCCTTTTCCCAGACGAGGTCAAGGATCCGTTTCAGTTCCTTGCCGGTCTGTTCAATGTCTGCTTTTAGCAACTCTGCTGTGATCTGGTCTGCTCCTGGTGCTTTTCCGTTCCTGAGGGTCTTCAGTGCTTTCTTGATTTCATGGATGGTTGGTTCTTCTGCTGAGATGTCTAGTTCTTCCACCTCCCACTGGTCATCTTGTGGTGGTTCATTCGGTGCATCCCTGTTGAGAACTTCCTGGAAGTGTTCTCTCTATCTCCTCAGCCTGGCCTCTTGATTCTTTAGCAGCTCCCCGTTCTTATTCTTCACTGCTGCTGCTGGTCTAGTGCCTTGATTGGTGAGCTGTTTCATAATGCTGTACAGTTTTCTGTCTCCCATTTTCTGCTGCGTTCTGCGCCCTCTATGCTTTTTCTGTCATCTATCTCCTCTTGTTCTCTCGTACGCTTCTTTTCACCTCCTTGTCTTTTTCCTTGTATGCTTCCTTCATTCTGTTCTGTATCCTCTCCGAGTGTGTACTGTTGATTCTGATCTTGATGCGCTTCCTCTCATCGCTCAGCTTCCAGCTGTTCTCACTGATCCATGTCTTGCTCTTCCCCTTTCTGTAGCCAAGCACCTCTTCTGCTGATTTGATGTAGGCGTTCTTCTGATGTTCCCACACCTCTTCTACATCTTCAGTTTCGGTTCTGTTCTCTTCGAGCTTGGTCTTCACTGCGTTGCAGAACTTCTTCCTTATATCTTCGTCCTTCAGTCGTTCAACGTCCAGTCTTGTCTTGGTTTTGTTGTTGTTTCTGCGTGAGCTGAGTCGTAACTTGATCCTTGTCTTCACAAGGTAGTGGTCGCTGTTGGCATCTGCTCCCCTCTGTACTCGGCAGTCTTGTACTGATGATCTCCACTGTCCGCTGATCAATAGGTGGTCAGTATGGTTTTTCACTCTTCCGTCCGCTGATGTCCATATTGCTTTATGAATATCTTTTTGTGGGAATAGAGTTCCTGTGATAACTAGTCCATTCGCTAAATTCGCATAGTCTCTCTCCATTGTCGTTCTGTCTCCCAAGTCCATGAGTACCCATTGTCCTTTCGTATCCAGTGTTGTCATTTCCCACTTTTGCGTTTAAGTCTCCCATGATGATGATGATGTCGTTCTTGTTGCACCCGTCCACTGTTTCCTGGAGTTGTTGGTAGAACTGCTCCTTTTCCTGGTCTTCCCTCTCGTTGTGCGGTGCGTACACTTGTATGACTGTCATCCGTCTGTATTTGGAATGGTATCTTGCTGTAATGATCCTCTTGTTGACTGGTGTCCATTCCATGCGAGATTTCACTGCGTCCTGGCTCATCATGATGACGACTCCTCCCTCGTGTAGTTGTTCGTCTCGACTGTATATCACTGTCTGTCCTGATGCTAGCCTAATTTTTCTAGCTACTGTCCATCTACACTCGCTGATTCCGAGAATGTGCAGTTGGTATTTTGTCATCTCTCTCGCGATCTGTACTGCTGTACCTCCTCTGTACATCGTTCTAACATTCCAATGTCCGATGTTAAGGTTATTTTTGGGGCTTGCAAAGGACCATGTCGGACGGTGAGCTTCCCGCAGGCTTTCACCCATCGTCGTCATGATGCCATTGCCGGCGATCCCCGCTCCCCCCAGGGCTTGAAGCGAAGTGATGTTTATAGTTTTTGTAACTTTGGGTTTTTTTCAGGGAGTAGGTAGTTGGCTTTCTGCCCACCCCCATACTTGGAGGGCCAGTGGTTTTCTGTCAGGGTGGCCTTCCCTTAGACTGCGTTGGTCCACGCTGCAATCTCCCATCCGCCACCCGGGAGACGCGCCTGTACGCCGTGCAGTCCCAGCGCGAGGTCGAATTCTCAAGGGGCCAGCATATTGAGGGCGGTGCCTATCTAGTCTTTCCTCGTTGCTTTACCTTCCCTGACCCGAAAGAGGCACGTACCCATGTACAGCTGAGTGAAACTTGGGGACAGTATTGAAGCCAAGGTGTGCAAAAGGTCAGCCATCCAAGCGGTAATTACGCTCTATTTTGCTTAAACTTAGTCAAGGAGAGCAAGTGCTCTGACCACTGTGCTATCTCGCCCACCATATCCCATTATCAGACCTGTTAAGATTTGCATGAAAGGACTTAAAATAAAATCGAACAAAAAGTGTATGAACCCCTGAAGGTGAGAATTAAACAACTTTTTTTTTTTTTTTTTTTTTTTTTGCTGCCTCATCTTCTGTGACGTCCCCCGTCCTGCTGTTCCCATGCCGCTCATTCCAATCTCCCCGCCACAACCATACCCAGATTTGTTATCTCATCCCAAGCGTCGGAGGTCCACGGGGAGCCAATCACCATCAGGCCGCCGTGGGCCCCCAGCCAGAGGGGCCCTGCACTGCTGCTGGTCACTTTGGCGGTGTTCAGTTGGTGCCTGTTCTGAGCTAACATACGCGGGACACCCCCCTACTAAGCCCCCTACTAACGACAGTATACCCAAGTCACGGAGCCAACTGAGTGAGTTGCCCACCAGGTGGCAACCACCACAACGTCCCTCCAACGACCGTCCACCGCAAACCCCAACCCCAAAGGCTTTGACACAAATTCACCACAGGCCAGAAGTGTATGGGCAAACGAATCTGAGTACCATGAGACCAGAGAAAACTGGGCCCAAACCGGGAATCAGAGGCAATTTTTTAAAAATTGTTTGATAAATCAATGACAAGAGGATGACGTAATTTAGCTGCTGTGGAAGTGCATATGCTTGAGACTACTTGACAGGGTTGTACTCTATGCTTACTATCATAATATATCCCGGCGTCAACCGGGCCGAGAGATACAGACACCTGCAGTGTTGGTCAGGTAATTTGAGCAACACTCTCAAACTCGCATTCGTTAAGTGGATGAAGCTCGACTGTGTGGTCCCAGTCTTCCCACTTAGCCCACAGCACACTCACTCTGGGTAGGAGCCGGCCGGAGTCCGAAAAATCCCTATGACTCTTATGGGAATCGAACCCGCGACCTTCCAGTCCATAACCCAAGGCGCTAACCACTGCGCCATGGCGGCTGTCAATCTTCTAGGCTGTCAATCTTAATTTTTTTTTCAAATAATCCGTATGCTTGTAATATATTTCTCTAGAATGAACCTAGGTATATGTTTCGGGTTGGCAAAATCACAACCGTACTTGTCTAAGTGTTTTATTCAAGGACATATTTCTTCTATGACAGATTTCCATTTGTGGTTACTATGTCTTAGTTTTCTTATCCACGACAGTTTTAGTGCCATGGCAAAATACTTTAAAGAAAGGATTCCAAGTCCCCCTTTGCTTAATTTTTTTTATACTTGCTTTCCTGGCGATCTTGTTTGTTATTCCATATAAATCGAAAACATTGCTTCTCAAAGTCCAACCCCTCGTCCATGTCGTGGGAAACGGAAACAAGTCAAGCTGGCTAACGGGGCTCTGGTGAAGCTGTGACTGGCCTAGCAAGCCGACAGTGGATTTCTCAACCGCTAAGAAAACTAAAAGGAGATACAAACGGACGGATACCAACGGAAAACGACCTCGCAATGGAAACGACATCGAGATAGGAACAGTGACTCATTGGAACATGGAACACCTGCGGCCTAACAAACAAGGAACCCGAATTTAAATTTGAAAAAAAACCCCCATTTGAAATTTTGCACTAGAAAAAGGTTTAAAAAATTTTTAAACTTATTCTCTTTAATATCAAAAACAGAACAACCAATGTGTGGAACAAAAACCCAAATACAAAAATTATATACCCAAAAAAAATTATAAAACTAATAAAATGGAAATTTCCCCAAACGTTACTTTATCAAATCCTTTAAGATCAAATAAAGGAGAAAAAATTTTCAAGGGGTTCCATCAAATACAATCTAAAAAGGTTTTGTATTATTATTTTTAAGCTGATTGGTTAAAAAAGAAACCCAAACAAAAATTTGGGCCCCAATCCACCCCTTTTTTGGATTTCCGGGCC
The DNA here is from genome assembly GCA_028751875.1 of Rapana venosa. Classification (NCBI taxonomy): domain Eukaryota; kingdom Metazoa; phylum Mollusca; class Gastropoda; order Neogastropoda; family Muricidae; genus Rapana; species Rapana venosa. The sequence continues at coordinate 27,242,538 of CM054160.1, read as the reverse complement.
CTCTAACAGGGAACCGTTTGTAAAAACCTTTTTCAAACAGCCTCCAAAATTTTTAAAAGGTACAAATAACCAATAAATCATCCCCCAAAAAGCTATTAAAACTTCAAATCTAAGGTTAGCCATCAAAAGCTAAAGGATTTAAGGGTTTTTAATGAAACAGGGCCTAAATTTTTCATTTAGGACTTGAAAAATTAACAAATTTGAAGAAAAACCTAAAAATCCTTAAATGAAGGGAAAAAATTTTTAACAATTTTAGGCTACAATTTAAAGATCAAGATAAAACTGTAAAATGACAATTTGGAAACCTCCCATCCACTTAGGATTTTCCCAAAAAAGAGGGAAAAAAGGAAAGATACGGGCCCGGGGGAGACCAAAAGTGAGGAAGCCCTCAAAAAAAAAGAACATTAAAATATGGGTTTAAGACCAAAAACAGAAAATTTTTGTAGGGGAATGCAAAAACATTAAGTATGTAAGCCCAAAGAAAATTTGGAAAATGGGAAAAAATAATGAAATTGCAAGAATTCCCAAAGGAAATTTTTTAAAAGTTGGAAGAAAGTTAAATAAAGAAAAATTCAATCCAACAAAATAATAATTTGAAATAAAAAATTTCCAACAAAGAAAAGAAACTTTTTAAGTAAAATAATTTTAAAGATCTAAAATCGATAAAAGCCCAAAAACCCAATTTTCCCCCCTTATAAGGATTTAAATCCCATCCTTAAAATTTAAAAAAAACAATTAACCCTAAACAAAACGCGTGGGCTAAGGTAACAAATGCTGGGAAAACCAAGGAAAGGCTCATTTTATTTTCCAGAAATGGAAAAGGAGGGTTCCAAAACGGAAAAGCATTGTGTCCCCAATTAGAAGAAAGGGAAAAGGCTGCAGACTACAAGGGTTTCCTCTAGCCTTGTGGGAAAGTAATGCAAAATTAAAAAGCGACCCAAAGGGGAAAAAATGGCAATGCCCAATTTTCGGGGTTTAAGGGGAAGATGATTTCTCGCAAACCGAGTTAAAAAACATCAATAAAAACAACCCCAAATGTTGTTACAAATTTTTGAACAGAACCAGAAAGTTTTGGAAATTCTAACAATAAAACGTATAGGCATTTTTATAACTCAAAATCTTTGCAACTATATGCACCAAAAGCCCGTGGTACTCACTTTCCTTACTTGGTTACAAGATCGTACTTCCCTTTCTTTGTTTCCCTTCCTTACAAGAACTCCCATCTTTTCCCCTAAACTAATTTTCTTCGAATTCCCTTTTATAAAACAGAAAGACCCCAAAAAACAAGATAATAAAAATTCGGAAAAATTAATAAATCATTATAAAAAACAGAAATTAGTTTCAGCAAAAAAGGGTCTTTTAATAAACGGTGAAAAAGCCAAAAATTTAAATACTTGGAAATTTAGAAAGGAAATTGGGCAAAATAAAAAAATGCAGATAACAGTAAATTAAATGCCCCCTCAAACATTCTGAACCTAGAACAACAAATATCAAGATTCGTTCCAAATTTAAACCAATTTGACATGGGCCCCCCGCCTTGGAGAAAATTTTACAAAGGGAAATTTTCCCGCTAGAAAACTTAAAAACAAAGCAAAACAAGAAAGGTGTCAAGACTGGGGTCCCAAACCCACAGTAAACAAAAGAAGGTTTTTCCCTTTCCCACGCAAACCCAAAATATGGCTGAAACCAAATAGAAAAGGGGGGAAAAATTATAAACACCTTTTCCTAAACCGCACCATAATCTTCTTTCTGCAGCCCAAAAATTTTCCCCCCATAAAAAAAACCCCGGAATGAAAAAAATAAAATAAAAAAAATAAATTGGGTATTTCCCCTTAAATTTTAGGGGGAGGAAAGATAAAGAAGTGAATTAGACAAAATTTACCTTAAATGAAAAGCATTGAGTAAATTTTTTTATAAAAATTTAAAAAAAAAACTGATTCGCAAATTTCAAATTTAAATTGCCCCCCATTCAAAATTTTTTAAAACCCTTTTCCCAAAATTTTTTTTTGGCCCCTTTCTTGGGGTTGGGTTTTTTTTTGAAAATGTTTGTTCCCTTTTTTTTTTTGAAAATTTAAAAGCAAATATTTAAATTTTTTAGGGTTAGGCAACAAGATCCAAAGATGTGTTATTTTGAAGAATGAGTGACTTTAACACTGCCACTCTGCCATTGTTAAATATTTCTTTTATCCAAGTTAAAGTATCTGACTTCTGCAAACTTTTCATTATATACAGCTCCTCGTAGTTCATCAATATGGTTAACTTTATATCCAAGATCTTATATTTGGATCCATTTCATTGGCAAGTGTGGTATGTATCTATTGAAAATTATCCAACTTTTTATTTGAACATTCAGATATAGACACAATACTTTACAATTATTCAAATAAACAGCAGTGTTCAAATGATTTTTTTCTCCTTCATGTACACGATTAATTTCCATACTAAATTAAAATTTGTGTTCAATAAAAGATTTTAATTTCTTAGTGTTATTTTTTTACTATAAATGTAAAATTGCACTGAACAAATATAATAAGGATAGAATCACTTGTCCTAAACCCAATAAGTTTAACCCGGAAAGAGGTGTCCATTACACTTGTACACGATTTGATTTTTTATAATCATGTAGTCCCTTAGTGGCGTTAAATTTAATATAACAAGAAATTTCAATACTTTAATCAAACTCGTTTAGCGAAATTAAACGCACTAACAAAACTTGTAACCCTGGAAGTTTATTACTTTTTAAATATTAAAAATCTATTTAGCTATTTTGTCCCAAATAATGTTCACAAAATGGTTCTGATCTCGATTCCAAATTGATAGAAATTTTAATCGATTGCAATACAAGCATTTTCCAACTAAAAAGTTTCAATTCGCAGTCCAATAAAATTTACGAATTTTAGAATTTACTCCTATGGAATGCAAGTAATTAATTTTACCTTTGTTCCACATTCACCATTGGGAAATATTTCAGCCTAAAATCCAACACCCAATGTATCAAAAGAATTTAAAAATCAAAATCCTTCCCCCTGATAAAATCCACTTAAATTTTTCAGAGCACTTAAATGTCTGCGTTATTTCTCCCTCAGTGATTGTTGTTCATCATATGGTAAATTCCGATACTAAAATTTCAAAATCTTTTCATTTCGACACTTTCTTTTATTACTTTAATATTAGAAGTTCTACCCCTAAATTTTTTTAGATACTTACTTTATGTTTACTATTCGTCTGACATGTACTAAAATTATTTCATTTCAGGTAAGAAATAATTTTAATTTTTCTCCATTTACCCAACTTCCTGACTTATTTCAACCCGGCATTAGCTCCTTTTGCTGGATCCCCTGCTTTAATTGTTCGAGTTGGTTTTCCTTTGTTAAACTGGTGCCTTTCAATCTCACAATGTTCGTTCAGTTTAGTTCTGTTCCATCTGTCGTCTTTTATTTGCAAAGAAATATTTCACTTTAATTATCATCAGAAAAAAAATCTAGATCCTGCCAGGAAAGTTAAATTCTAATAATAAGAGTTGAAATTCTGAATTTTATTTCAAAGGGCTGTGCATATTCTTCAATCCACTTTAATCCACCATTTTTTGATTGCAAATTCTTGACATTTAAAAGGAAGTTAATTTCAGATATTTTAAGAATTCCACTTACCAAATTTTAATATACCAAACAAAGTGTTTGAGATATCATATATTTACGTACTTTACTGTAAATATCAAATATTAGATAGTAATAAATATCAATTATATATATTAAAGGATAATATTTTTCACATATAAAACTTTACACTCAGTATTATATTGTATATGTATATGTTAATATATGTATATACATAATAATATATTAAATGTATATATTTATCAGTAATATTTTAAAAACTTTGTTGTGGGATTGGGCGTGTAGGGGGAGAGAAAAGAGGAGAAGAGAGAGAGAGAAGAAAGGGGGGAGAGAGAGAGAGAGAGAGAGAGAGAGAGAGAGGGGAAGAGAAAAAGAGAGAGGAGAAGAAAAAAGAGAGAAAGAGAGAAAGAAAAGGAAAAGAAAGAAAAGAGAGAGAGAGAGAGAGAGAGAGAGAGATGGGGAGTGTAATAATATTTACTTTGGATGAATGCGGGTGTGCCCTAAATCACCATGTGTGAAAAAGACATTAAACAAAAAAAAAAACAAACAAAAAAGGGAAACCCCAAAATTTAAAAATTCATGACCAAAAAAACCTCCATCATGGGCATTTCAGACACTGGGAAAAAAAGGAATGGAAACGAAAGAAATCCATTCCCAAAATTGATTTTTCATCTGAAGTGGAGTCCCGGGGGAAAACCCAAAAGCAAAAGCAAGGTGTGGGAAAACATCCCAAAACCCAAAACAGCAAAGAATCTCATGATACATAACCCAAAAACAGAAAGGGCTGATTAAAATCGGTGTAAAAAAAACCAACCCAAAACGTCCCACTTTTAAACCAACATATCAAAACCCGGGGAAAGTTCCCTAACACAAAAGGAGAAAGACTCATTCAACAAGAGCCCCGACCTCATCAACAGACCCCCCTTTAAAAGGGGGACCTGTATGCATTGGGATTTAAAAGGGAATTGGTGAAAAAAGAAACCCTTGGGCAAAAAAAACTTGGGCCCCACATTTTACCCCAGAACACCTAAACATTTACAACGGGGAAACCCCGTGCTGGAACATGTGCAGACAAAAATCCCGAATTTATCACCAACGCCTTTTTTCCCAAAACCGACCTCCCCCAAATTTTCCCCTTTTCAAATGGAACCCAAACCCCAAAAATCTCGACCAAATCGATTTTTACTTTCAAGATCTTAAAAACCTTTTTGCCAACAAAGACTCAAAACCAATTTCCCCAAAGCCCCAAACCCGACACTGACCCAGGGCCCTTTTATTCTAGCCTCCATACCAAAGAAAATAACAACTGCCAAAGAACCCAACCTAAAAAAACAACCTCCCTCAAACGGAAGAAAAGAAGTAAAAAAAGATTGAAATTGGGTACCCAAAGGGGAAAATTGGGCTCCAATTTAAAAACACCTGCAAAAATGGGGGCAAATCTGGGGCAAACCACAAACCACCTCTTTTAAAACCCTTTAAGGGGGAAATTTTCGGGGCAAAGAAATTTGGAGTAAAAACAGGAAACTACAGCCCGTGGAACCAAGAGGTGAAGGGAACCCTCAAAGAAAAAAAGCAGCTATATAAAGCTTGGGTCAAGACCAAGACAGAAGATGACTATTAAAAGGAAAATCGCAAGAAGACATAGTAAACGTATTGTGAAAGCCTCCAAAAAAAAATCTTGGCAACTTATGGAGAAAAGTCAAGTAAAATTTTGAAAAGAACTCCCCAAAGAATTTTTCAAAAGTGTGAAACGATGAAGTAAGAGATGACCATTCAATCCAACAACAGTAGTGAATTGATGCAAATGAGAGGCACGCACAAAGAAAAAGGAAATTCTGAAACAAAGGAAGACTATTTTAAAGATCTTTTAAACCCATCTGGCCCTACAAGCTTCCAGCTCCCAGTTCTCACCAAGCTATAAAGGCAGTTAGAGTCCCAAATCCTTGAAGCTGAAACAAAAAAAGCAATTAAGACCAAACCAAAGGGCAAAGCACGGGCGATGACGGCATAACACTGAGCCATCCTTGCATTGGAGAAACGGATTTAAAGTGGCTCACCATCATCTTCCAGAAGCATGGGAAAGGAGGAAAGTACCAAGGGACTGCCAAAAGCAATAGTGGTGCCAATTTGGAAGAAAAGGCAGCAAGAGAGACTGCAGCACCTACAGAGGCTTTTCACTTCTCAGCCTTGAGGAAAAGGGTATGCAAAGATTCTGAACAGCGACAAGAGCCAAAGCAGAACACCTACTAGCAATGCCCATTTGGGCTTTCGGAAAGGAAGAGGTGCACAGATGCCATTTTCGCACTCCGACAGCTGTGTGAAAAGAGCCATCGAATACAACCAAGACCTGCATACAGTATTCGTTGTTCAAGAAAAAGCTTTCGAACAAGTCAACAAAGACAAGCTCTGGAAGATCCTGGAGCAGTATGAAAGTGAAGGGCAGTTTCTTGATAAATCAGAGCAATTTTATGCCAACATATGACGCAGTCCAAACACCAGTGGAACATACGACTGGTTCCCGGTTACAAAAGGGGGCAGGCAAGACTGCGTACTCTCTCTCCTTCTCTTTGTGATCTACCAGACCAATTACAAAGGAAGCTAACCCAGATCTTGACGCCCTGACAACTATTATTTGCTGACGACTAGTCCTTATGAATCAAACAAAGCACTCTTCAAGAACACAACAGACTAAAATCAACACAAGCTGCGAGAGGTATGACATAAGATCAGTAATCAACAAAACAGAAGTTATGTCTGTCAGCAGAAATCCAGAAAGCTGGACATCAATATCAATGGGACCCACTGAAACAGACCAAAAATTTAAATACCCTTGGGAGCCTCTTCACTGAAGAGAAAATTGGACAAAGGAAAAGAAACAAATTTCCAGAAAGTGAACGCAGACATTACCAAATCGCCCCCTTCTAAAACATTCCACATCCATATGAGCACCAAGGGAAAACTCATCAACGCCATCTTCGTTCCCAAAACTCACATACCAGTGTCCCGACATAGGCCCCAACAAAGCCTTAAAAGAGAAAATTGGGCACATTGAAATGCGCTGCCTGAGAAAAGCTGTCAACAAGACCAGACACGACAAGATCAAGAATGAGGTGATCAGAGACATGGTCGGACTAACACCAATTCTCCACCATGTCGAACAACAAAGGATCAGGTGGTTTGGTCACCTCACTACGGGCATACACCACCAAATACAATGGCTGGAAAGCCAGAGGTAGACAAAGGTGACGGTGGAGCGACTCGTGTCTGACACCCTGCGAGCCCATGACCTGTCACTCTATCAAGCCTCCTGCCTTGCTGCAGACAGACGTCTGTGTCTCCCCGCGATGCCGAAAGGCACCAGCGGCAGATGAAAGAAAGAATGAAAGAATGAAAGAAAGAAGGAGAAAAGAAGATTGCTTTTGCAATTGATCCATTAAATTGTTTAGGGGGTTAGGCAACAAGATCCAAAGATGTGTTAATTTAGACAGAATGAGTGACTTTAACACTGCCACTCTGCCAATTGGAGTAATATTTCTTTTGATCCAAATGTTAAAAAGATATCTGACTTCTGCAAACTTTTCATTATAATTCAGCTCCTCGCGGTTCATCAAATTGGTGGTTAACCATATTCCCAAGATCTTAAACTGTTTCGGATTCCATTTCATTTGCAAGTGTGGTATGTATCCGACTTTGGAAAATGTTCTGCTTCCAACTTTTGTTTTTTGAACATTCAGATATAGACACAATACTTTACCAAATTATTCAATATTAACAGCATGTTCAAATGATTTTTTATCTCCTTCATTTTCCATTGTGTTTTTGTCTGCTATTTTTAAACATTTATGTTCCCCTGAATGATTTTAATTTTTTTTATATTTTTATTTTCTTATAAAAGGTAAAATTTCTACTAAAAGGATAAAAAAATAAGGAGAATCGGATCACCTTTTCTAATCCTCTTAACACTTTAAACCGGAAGAGGTGTGCCCTTTACTGTCTACGATTTTATTTTTTATAAAATTATCCCCCGTGGCATATATCTTTACCCCCAAAAAAAAAAATTTTAATACTTTATCATAAACTGCCAGTTTACGAATTAAAACCCCTTTTCAAAATCAACAATATAAGCACCCCGGAAGGGTTTTTACTTTTTAAATAGTGAAAAGATCTATTTACCTGTATGTCCCCCAATACATGTTTGCCACAAAACCGTCTGATCTCCGATACATTTTTGATAGAACCGTTTTTAAACGATTTTTTCTAACAAGCTCCCAATCATAAATAACGTTTAACAAAGATATTGGGCGCCTTAATTTTTATTTTTAGATTTTCTCCTAGGAATGCAGGGAATTTTTCCTTGCTTTTGTGTACTGGCACTCACCATATGCAAAAGATTTTTTAAAGCTCTAAAAAACCCACCCCCCAATTTTTTCCAAAAGAATTAAACAAATTCCGTAAATCCATCTGATCCCGATTTTTCCTTCTTCATATTTTTCAGAGCAGCTGTTGAGGGGTCCAGTTTATTTCCCCTCCCGGACTTTTTGTTTCTTCACATAGTTTTGGTAAATCTGAACAGATTTTCTTTTTCACACTTCGACCCTTTTTTTCTCTATACAAAATTTTCATAAAAGTTCTACCCGACAAAAATTTTTTAGGATCATTACGTTTATCATTTACTATTGTCGAACATGTATTTACTAAATAGTTTCTTTTTCTAGGTTAAAAGAAATACTTTTCAACTGTTCTCCATCTGCTACCCCCTTGCCCTTGACCTTAGTAGAACCCCCTCATTTGTCTCCCTTAGTGCTGTGAGTTCCCTGCTAACTCTGTTAGCTTTAGTACTCCAATTCTTTTTTACTCTGTTTCCTTTAATCTCTAAAATTTCGTTCCCTTTTAGTTCTTGTTCCCTCTTCTTCTTTTTTCTTGTGCCATAAGAAATTTTTTTCGCTCTGATTTCATCAAAAGAAAATCTGGGAAGACCGTTCAGGAACAGTAAATTTCTAGATCAATTGGGTTTTCCCTTTGACTTTTGCTTGTCGTAGGGGTCGCTGCTATTCTTCAAAAAAATTTTTGTAATCACCACTTTTACCTTTATAAAAATACGGGTCTTTAGAAGAAACTTTTAAAATTTTCCAGTATTTTTAAGGGGTTTCCCCTTACCAAATTTTAAAGAAAAATAACCAAATGTTGACCGATACCCATATGGATTTTTCGGTTTCTTCTACAAAAATATAAAATATTAAATAGTAAGAAAAAATCAAGTACTTTTTTAAAGAAAAGGTTTTTTTCGCCATGTAAAAACCTCTTGCCCCTCGGGATTAATTCTCTCCATATTCAAAGAGCCTAATTCCTTATCATTTTTCAAACCGCCTGAATTTTGGGAGTTGTTGTTGTCTTGTATTTTTTTTTATCAAAGGGGCCGGGGTTAACACAAGGGTTTCCCAAACCCCAACCATAGTTACATTGCGATCTTTTAGCTCTTGAACATTTTTAAAAAAGGGCGTAAAAACCGGGTTTTCTCTGTTTGGGCCATAAATTAACAAGCAATATATCATACCCCCTAGATGAAGATAAAATAGATAGTTACTACATTTCTTTCTGAACCTTTTTTTTCTTTTAACTCAAAGGTTTTTTAAACAATAGGACCTCCCAGAGCGGAATTTTTAAAGAAGTACATTTATAACCCCACTCTGAAACACAAGGTTCATTTTTTTTTTAAAAGTGTTCTTGAAGCAATGTACGAAAACGCTTTTTTTTTAAGATAGGGAAAACGCGCCCCTTTTCTGGATGTTGCCACATTCGCAATTCAAAAAAACGATGGAAATTTCGTCCATCACTTCATTTTTGGGTTATTAACTTGTTTTATAAAGAATAAAAAAACTGCTGCACATTAACGTACCCTGCTCTGCAGAAAACACATTTTTTCATCAATATCAATGAGACAGGTAAAACCCCAAATAAATAATGGTCCTTAAAAGAACAAAAATACGACAAAACAAAAGCGAAAACCCGAAAAAAGTGTGCTTTGGGACAAAAGGTTTTTACATGACGTTGTCCCAAAACCTCCGAAAGCCCCGACATTCCATCTCACCTGTACCATAATCACTCTCCGCTAAATCCCCTTTCCCTACCTCCGGAAAAATCAAAGTCAGAAAAACGCACACAAATTCAAACAAACAAAAACAGTCGCAAAAACAGAGGATTCACACAGAACCATACATAACCCCACTCCCATGTTACCTATTGTACACCCCTTTCCTATATGCATGCGTATACAAATTCGCACACGCGTGTTCAAGCCCATGCACTTACGCACGCACGCGCACACACACACACACACACACACAAACACACACAAGCGCACGATTCCCCCCACCCCCACCCCCCCCCTTCCCTTTTTTTCTCTATTTTCAGCTTTCGTTAACAATTGACGGGGATACAAAAATCCCAACAGCATTGAAAACATAACACTAGTCTACTCATATCCAATGGCCAGAGATTTTCAGAATTCCAACGTCCTCTCCCAGCCTACTGAACCTGCCCATGTCGCCACACGAGGTCTTAAAGTACAACAACACAAAATTGCATATAAGAATGGAACACAAAATTGCATATAAGAATCAACCACATTTTCATCCCAATAATCTCATTCTCCCTTTTCAGTCTGCTATTGCACAACCACATTCCAGAAACCATCCTAATCCAAACCTTAAACACGCTTCCTCTCGATTCTGATACAGGCAAAATGTCTCCTCTCACTCTTCTTGACTGTCTACTGCCTTTGATACTATTGACCATCAAGATCTGATCGCTTATCATTTATATGCTGATGATACTCGGCTTCAATGCAGTAAAACTTTTGAAAAGCTGATTTTCCTCTTGAAATATGTCCTGTTTATTTATTGTTTTATATCGAGGATAATGGAATAAGCACCCATGTGCTTTTTTACATCCAGTCCCCGTGTGTATGTGGTTTTGTAAATTTTGTGATCTATTCCCACTGGCACACAATGGTCTACTCTTTCGAAAAAAGGAACAGGATTTAACGCGTCCGCAAGATGTTTTGCATGTGTTCGCACACGGGACCTCGGTTTATAGTCTCATCGGAAGGACTACTATTTTCAAGATATTCAAAAGTAGAAGATCCAGAACAAATTACAACTCAGCTTCAGTCAACTGTTTCCATTGCCTAGCTCAAAGTAGTGTCATTTTTTGTGTTTCTGCTGAGTTCTACGATATCTTGTACCCTCCCTGACCACTGCACTAGGGACCAAACATACTTTCTTCTATCACAACAACTACAATATAATTTGTCAACACTAAGGTAGTCACCTTCATATCTGTCCATACTTTTCAACAGCACATCCAGCTCTATCACACTGCCTCAATGTGTGGTGTGTGTGTATTTGTATACCGCTGTAAGTCACAGCAGATTTCTTATTGTTAAATTTGGGCTGCTCTCCCCAGGGAGAACGAGTCGCCACAAGAGCAGCACCACTGATAATTTTTTTTTCCCCAGTCTGTGTGTGCTTTTGTTTCCCTAAAAGAGAGTTTTTGTACTGCATTTCTTCAGGGACGACTCTTGTGTTGCCGTTGGATTCTTTTATGTGCACTAATTGCGTGTTGCACGCGGGACTTTTGTTTATCGTCTCATTCGAAAGCCTAGCACACAAACCCCATTCACAGTCCAGTGAATGGGGAAAGTTTTGGGCACAAATAGGAATCAAACCCTGACTAGGATGAAACCCTGAATTTTGTTTCTAGTCAGGTGCGTTTCATCCAGACAACCAAATCCACCAGTGTGTGTGTGTGTGTGTGTGTGTGTGTGTGTGTGTGTGTGTGTGTGTGTGTGTTTGTGTGAAATTTATCTATTTTTATTTAATGTCTTTTATATCGAGAATGGATTAAGCACTCATGTTCTTTTTTATGTCTAATCCCGTGTGCATTCAGTTTTTGTAAATTTTGTCATCCGTTCCCACCAGCACACCATGGCCTACTCTTCTGAAAAGCGGAATGAGTTTTAACGTGTGCGCAAGATGTTTAGCGTGCGTTCGCACACGGGACCTCGGTTTACAGTCTCATCCCAAGGACTTTTTGGGGGAGTGGAGTCGGCACTGATGTTAGCTCAGAGGAAAACTTCTCTTGAACGAGATTCGAGCCTGGGTCAGCAGATCACGAGTGCATCACTCTAACCACCAGGCTATCCCGCCCCATGTATGTGTGTGCTTATATTCCATATCTGTTTATCTTCTTTGTGGACGTTTATATATGTTATAATGGTTTGAATGCAGTCGTTTTGATTTTGGCTGCTTAACAAGTATGAGTCCTAGATCAACATAGATTATTTTCATTATCATAAATAGCGTGGGTCGCCCTCCTGTGTCTTCAGAGGAAAGATCTCTCCCAAGTGTTCTCTCGCTCATCTTTCTCCGGGAAGGTAAGTTGCTTAATATGAGAGTTTTCAGTTTCTGAATGGTGTCTTAAGATCCATATACTTTTGTTTTACTGTAGTAGAACTCCGCCATGTAAACAAACAAACAAACATGCAAGGAAACGAAGGCACAAACAACAAACACTTCAGGAAGCAAACAAAAGAAGCCAAGGAACAAAAAATCATTATTATCACGAAAAATGGCCAGACATTTTTAAACCACCAACAGATTACGTTTCTCTATGGAAGCAATGATCCCTACTATGAAATGTTTCTATGTTGAAAAAGAATTTTGTGCTTGTGTTGTGTACAGTTAAATGACCCTGTGGTAATGGGGAGTTTTGTCTCCAAATTATAAAAAGACAAAATGTCAAATAGAGTGATTTTTCTCAAGCTTTTTTTTTTCTTTCACGATAAAAAATTGTAGGTATATAAACTCTCATTTGTGATCAAAAGCAGTGTTTTACTGTCAAAATTCGCCCTCCCTCTCTGTCTCTCCCTCTTTCTTTCTTATATTGCACTCTGCCTCTAACAGCCACAAACATGTACACACAAAACATCTACCAACAACCCAGAGTTTTACATCCCATAAACAATGGAATAATTAACAAGTAATCACATTTATTACACAAGCGCACACTCTTACCAGTTCCAGTTTGTCAACACCACTTATCAATATAAATCGTTCTTCAAGCTGCCCGCCGATCCAGCCGCATGCTACAATTCAAAACCCTTTTCCCGCCACAAAGAATGCTTAAACAGCAAGTTTAACTTTCCCCGGATCTAGGTTTAAAAAGGGTGGATAAACTGGATTCTCTCACACCATGCCCCCCCCCCCTCCTACCCCCCCAAAAACAACAACTTGGGCCCACTGCACAACTTCATTGTATAGCTTTTCTAGAACCAAATACTTCAATACTTAATTTCTTCAGAAACTGATTGTCAACTCCAACAGGACTGTAACACTTCGTCATCCATTGATTATCCAAAGATTTTTTATTTTTTTAATTTTTTTGTCATTTTCAATTTCCTGTCTCTGGAGGGATACGGGTTTCTCCCGCCTGTCACCACCTTTCCCTTGCTCAGTTCATAAAATGCCTGCAGAAAGGTCCAAAACAAAACAAAAGGAAACAAAGTAGTTTTCCCCAGAGATCTTTTTATCTGTTATCTTTTTTTCGTCCCGGCAGAGAAAATTTTTACCCTTTCCCATTCTGTTTAAAAGTAACTTTTTTCTTTTTTAAAAACATTTTTAAAAGGAAAACCCCTTTATACTTTCATTTTTCTAAAAAGAAACCCAGTCTTGTTTGTAGGAAGCTACATTCTGTCTTTAAACCCCAACCCCAAATACTTGCCAAATAAAAACTCCCGGGCCATCCAACATTAAAACCCTTTGGTTGTTATTAATGTTTAAACAAAAAAGCCCAGTTCTTTTTTCCCTATTTCATTTGATCAACAGCACCTCATAATGCTTTCTCCCAATTTGAATAGAAGTGAGTTAATTTTAACCAATACTTTAATGCATTTTACCTGTGACTTATAAATAGAGGGTAGGGGCCTTTTTTCCCATAAAACTTTTTGTTAGACATGAATGACACAAAAGGGAAATCGTTGCTTTACAAATTGCATTTTTCCCCTTTCATTATTAAAAAATCCCCCAAAAATTGCTCCATACATTTGCAAGGCTCGATTTAAATTAAAACTTCCAAAAATTAAAAATCATGCTGTTTTTTTTTCCCTTAAAACCCAGAATTTTATTTTCCCTTTTCCCTTTTTGGCAACTTTCACTCCATCATTTTTTAAAAATTAATTTTTTTGGAAGGAAAGTTTAAAATTTATAAAAATTTGCTACTTTAATTTCAGTATTACCATAAACCACTTCTATCTCACTGAAAGATGACCTCCCTTTCGAAAAACCGTTACATTCCTCTTTTCTAAGTTAACAGACAGATTCAACCTATCAGCTTCATATTTTAAAGACTTTAACTGATTTTGCAGCCCTAAAATACTATTTCACAACATTAATGTCATCTGCGAATAGTACAGGAATACTTCTACACATTCCTGGGTTATTGTATGCCATGTCTTCCTTTCTTTTTTAAATTCTATAGCTAACTCATTAATAAAAACGAGAGCACGGGGGAGAGAGAGAAAGAAAGAAAGAAAAAAGAGAGAGAGAGAGAGAGAGAGAGAGAGAAGGAGAAGAGAAAAGGGAAGAGAGAGATTTCTTGAAAGTGAAAAACTGCTTTTGACCAGAGATGAGAATGTATACATCTATATAGTTTTTACCATACAAGAAAATGAATAAACTTGAGAAAAAATCACCTTTTTGACATTTTATCTTTTTACATCTTGGAGACAACAACTCCCCATTATCATAGGGTTGTTTGACTGTACACAACACAAGCACAACATTCTTTTATTAATAAAGAAACATTTCATAATATGCATTGTTGTTTCCATAAAGAAACGTAATCTGTTGGGGGTTTAAACAAGCCCTGCCAATTTTCATGGTAAAAATTATTTGTTTGTTCCTTGGCTTCTTTTGTTTGCTTCCTGAACTGTTTGTTGTTTGTGCTTTTGTGTCCTTGCGTGCTTTTGTGTTTGTTTGTTTGTTGTTTGTTTACATTGAGAAATTCTACTTACAGCAAAACAAAAGTATATAGATCTTTAGACATCATTCAGAAACTGAAAACTCTGATACAAAGGCACTTACCTTCCTAAAAAAGATGAGCGAGAGAACTCTTAGGCGAGATTTTTCCTGTGAAGACACAGGAGGACAACCCACGCTATTTATGATAATGAAAATAATGTATGAAAATTATATAGCGCAAAAACTTGTAAAGCAATCAAAGTCAAAGCGCCTGTATTGAAATCATTTACACATATACAAACGTCCACAGATATGATTAACACATCAAATTTACTCGGGCGCGCACACACACAAACACACACACAGACACACATGCACACACACACGCGCGCACGCACGCACACACACACACACAGACATTCATAAAATCATCCACAAAAATCAGTCTTCCACCTTCCATCTAGTCATAAATCTTTAAGGGTAAACTTGACAAGTTTTACACCTCGACTAGTTTTCTCTGCTGTTTCAAAGTGGGAACTAAACACAGCTGAGTTTGATATTTATTATACTAATATCATGACAATGACAAAGGTTTTTAATTGCCCATACGGCATTACAATAAAAACCCTTTAGACAATGGGGAGGTGAATATAATAACTGCAAACACAAGTGAAAGTGAAGCATTATAGAAACTGAAGAGATCAGGGCGGAGAACTGACCCCTGTGGGACTCCATATGCCAGATTGACATGTTTGATTGATTTTGCTTACAAATTCTGATATCAAATTATCTATATTTGGTATGTTAATTGTAGACTAAAGTATGCAAATGCTGTGCTATTATTACTGAAAGTTGTTTAAATACTAGAAAGAAAAAAACGGGTGTTCAATAGTGTCAAAGGCAGTAGACAAGTCAAGAAGAGTGAGAGGTGAGATTTTGCCTGAATAATAATGCAGAGGACAAAATAGCTCAGTGGTCGGAGCACTCGCTTTCTCCCAGCCAAGTTAAGCAGCGTCGAGCGTGGTTACCACTTGGATGGGTGACCGTTTGCGCGCCTTGGCTTCAGTACAGTTCCCCCAGTTCACCCAGCTGTAAATGGGTACCTGCCCTCTTTAGGGTCAGGGAAGGTAAAGCAGCGAGGGAGAGGAGATGGGCGCCGCCCTCAATATGCTGGCCCTAGAGAAGTGAGGTCTCTGACGCCTCGCTCCCCTACGACCTTATAGGTTATGGGACTCCTTTACCTTTTTTCCTTTAATAATGCAGAAAAAGTATGTTCAACGTTTGAATTAAGGTGGTTTTGGTGCTGTGGTTGGCGCAATAGCAGACGGAAAAGGTATAATGACATTATTGGGATAAAAGTGGGGGTTTAGGTGTTTCAGAACAACTTTTTAATTATGTTTTAGAGACAAAATGAAAGCTTGGGACACGTTTATAATTCTTCAGAATGAGATCAATATCAAGCTCTTTGAGTAGAGGTGTAATTATTGAAGCTTTAAGTGTTGATGGAAAATTACCTGACAAGTTGACAAGTTCAAAGACCTTTTTTTCAGTCTTTGAACTCTCAAGTCCACAAATTTCTCTATTATCTTCACAAGTTCAAAAACCTGTTCTTCCTCACCAGCCAACAAATCTTAACAGGAATGATAATGGGATATTGTTCAGAAGTGTTTTGAACCAAAGTTAATTTATGGAGAAAAATGGCCTGCCGACAACCCCAGTGACTATCAGGTCATGATGGCCTCCATTCATGGTGTGTATTGCCCTAGCGCCCACAGAGGCCATGTTGCCACCTTCAGTATGACTCCATTGGCGTGTTTTGTAAAGGTTGACTTTTCCCCTGGCCTATAAGGTTTTATTGCTATCCTAATTGTCATGGGAGAGAAAAGAAAAACGAATTCAACACGGAATCATTTCATACTAGCGGTTATTGTTTTTATGGAGAAACTTCATCCTTTGGTGGTTTAAAAAAAAAACCTGGACAATTTTCAGGAATATAATGATTTGTGAGACACTTCCCATTTTGTCTTGGATTGTTAAACCTTTTCCCTGTTTTGTGCTAGTCAGGTCTTTCACCAGCTGATATGCTTTCTTGCTATTGTTTTTCTTGATGTTCTCTTCAATGTCTTGGCACTGTTCAACGATCCATTTCTCTTTTGCCTCCGTCATGGACTTTCTGATTCTTTTGTTGACTGCCCTATATTGTTCTGCTCTTTCTTTTGTTTCATTTTTCTTTTTCTTCAACTCTCTACGCTTGTCGCATAGTTATAGGATGTTAGGTGTGACCCATGTTTTTTTTACTGGTCGGTGTTTGCCAAGAAGCTCACTTGCTGTTTCAGTCACTGCTGTATTAAAAAACCTATTCATCAGTGTATCTATGTCTGAGTCTATCACAGTGAGTGCTGCAAACTTTCCACCATCCTTGCTTGAAAAAATTCTACTACCTCTGGGTCCTTCAGCTTCTCGAGGTCAAATTTGATCCTGATGTTGTTCCGCTTGTGGATTTTCTTTAGACGTAGTCGGAAAGTCATCATCACGAGATCATGATCACTCCCTATGTCTGCTCCTGGAAAACTTCGTGTCTGTGCGATGTTAACGCTAGACTGAAACCGTCTTTTCACCATGATGTAGTCTATCTGGTTGTGGGCTATGTCATGTCCATTTTCTGGATTTCTTGTGTGGGCCAAGTGTATTCACTAGCTGGAGGTGGTTGTTACTGGCAAACTCCAGGAGTCTCAAGCCTCTTTCATTTGATTGGTTATTGCAATGTGGCCCACAAACGCCTTCCCAATCTTTCCATGCATCTTCTCCTATCTTGGCGTTCTAGTCATCTTGCACAACAAGGATGTCTTTCTTGGGAGTTTGATTTAGAACCTCATGTAGCTGGTCATAAAATTCTTCTATGGCTTCATCTGTGCAGTCTGATGTAGGGGCGTATGCCTGTACTACAGTTATGTTAAAGGGGGTTGCTCTCAGGTGGATAGTAATAAGTCTGCTGGACACAGGCTGACAGCTCATGACGGTGTTCACGGTGTCTATGTGAACGAGAAACCCCACGCCGTGTTCATGTTTATCCTGTTTTCCACTGTAGTATAATTCCTGGGTTTCTCCCATGTTTTTCCACCTTACTTCACAGAGCCCAAGGATGTGCCATTGATATCTGGACATCTCATAAGTCAGTTCTTCCACTTTGCCTGCAGTTCTTAGTGTCCGTACATTCCATGTGCCAATGATGGTGTTGTTTCTGGCACGGATTTTGCTGTGTTTTACATCAGTAGCATACTTTCGACCTCTGTCCTGATGAGCAACAGAAGGCGCGGTCCTTGGTAACCCGGGCGACGACCGATCCCGTATGGAGATTCTGGCTGTCTTCTTCACGGATGTGTCTTGGGCAAATCAAACCTGGCGGAGCCCATCCCTCTCCAGGTCGGATTTTTGATTGGGTTTACTCCCCACATGTGGCAAGTGGTACTCGGTTGCATGGTTACCAGTAGCAGAGGGAGTCTCTGACCTGACGACCAGGATATTCTGAACAGATGGACAGAATACTGCTCCGACCTGTATAACTATAGAACCGCAGGAGATCCAGAAGTCCTTAATGTACCCGCAAGCAAAGACACAGACAGTCACCCTATTCTCCGAGAAGAAGTGGAAACAGCAGTCAGATCGCTGAAAAAGGGGAAGTCAGCAGGGGCTGACAACATTCTAGCTGAGTTGGTTCAAGCTGGAGGGGAAGCCATGATCAGCACCCTACTAAGAATCTGCAACAAGATCTGGCAGACAGGAAAATTGCCAACACCATGGACACAGTCACTCATCATCACCCTCCCCAAGAAAGGAAATCTACAACAATGCCATAATTACCGCACAATCAGCCTCATATGCACCCAAGCAAGGTCATGCTGCAGATAATACTGAATAGACTGAAGCCAAAGCAGAGACCATCATTGCTGAGGAACAAGCAGGTTTCAAGCAGGGCGCAGCACAACAGAACAGATATTCAACATCAGAATACTATGTGAGCGGTACCTTCAACATTAACAAGACCTTTACCATGTATTTATCGATTTTAAGAAGGCATTTGACAGGGTGTGGCATGCAGCTTTGTGGGCAACCATGAATTTGTACAGCATCAATGCAAACCTGATCAGAGTCATCAAACAGCTGTACAGCGAGGCCACCAGTGCAGTGTACCACAACAACAACATTGGAGAATGGTTTCGAACAACAGTTGGAGTAAGGCAGGGCTATCTACTCTCACCCACTCCCTCTCACCTTGAGAGAATCATGGCTGACGCACTGGAACATCATGAAGGATCAGTCAGCATTGGTGGCAGAACGATTACAAACTTCTGCTTTGCAGATGACATTGATGGAAAATCAGGATCAGAAAAAGAGCTTGCCAGCCTAACAGAACACCTGAATAAGGCCTCCAAAACATATGGCATGGAAATCAGTGCAGAGAAGACCAAAATGATGACTAATAACACCAACGACATTAGCACTGATATCAGGGTTAATGACCAGAAGCTGGAAACAGTTCAAAGCTTCAAGTACCTGGGAGCCATTGTATCAGACCAGGGATCCAAGCCAGAAGTAGTATGCAGGACTGCACAGACAATAACAGCTTTGTCAAAACTAAACACCATCTGGAGAGATAAAAATATCTCACTTATCTCCAAGATCAGACTAATGCGCTCCCTTGTCATATCCATATTTCTGTATGCCTGTGAATCATGGACCCTGACTGCAGATTTGGAGAGAAGAGTACAGGCGGTGGAGATGAGATGCTTTCGGAGACTCCTTGGCATCTCCTACAAAGACCACATAAGCAATGAAAGCGTGCATAACAGAATCCAGCAAACAATTGGACCCTATGAAAACCTTCTAACGATCGTGAAAAAGCGTAAACTTAAATGGTGTGGGCATGTCACAAGATCCAAAGGACTTGCAAAGACAGTTTTACAAGGCACTGTCCAAGGAGGAAGAAGAAGAGGCAGACCAAGGAAGAGCTGGGAGGATAACATCAGCGAGTGGACAGGCCTATAACTCAACAAAACCCTGAGAAAGGCAGAACAGAGAGAGGAATGGAGGGAACTGGTTGTTGAGTCTTTGAGGGTGCCCCCACGTTCGTCAGACTACAGGACAGATAGATAGATATAGATAGATGTACAAATGTACCATATGAAGCCAATCCCTCTCCAGGTACAGATTGCATGCTGCATACTTATGTTTATGTTTCCATAACCCACTGAACCCTGACATAAATGACATGGCCTTTAACCTGAATACGTTTTACATACATATAAAGCCATGGGGGAATCAAGACACTAGCAGGGCTGTACCTTAAGTTGACCTGGAAAACCGTAACCATCCCCACCCTTAATTCATCAAATGCTGCTGCCGAAATATGAACCTACAACTTCATAGAACTAGAAATGGAGGACAAATACTCTCTCTACTCAGTTATAGCATCTGGTTGTTGTTGCTGTAACTTGTGATTGTTTTTTGTTGTTGATTTTGATAGTTTGTTTGTTTGATAGTGTGAAAGAAAGGTAAAACAAATCTGCTCCAATGTTTCAGGTAATCAAAGTTCTCCAGACCCAAAATTCTCCCATTGAACCTTAAAACGAAATAGAAAACCAAGATTAAAAATCCATACTACGCCCCCCCCCTTCTCCATCTTGTTGTTTAATAAAAGTGTGGGGAAGGGTTTGTGTTTGATTTTCCCCCATCATTTGGCCCTTTGGGGTTCTTGTTCCCCCTTATCCACCCTTTATTTTCAAAATTTTTATAAAATTTGAGAAAAACCAACAAAGCACATTTTAGGTAGATTTATTTAATACACTTTTAAATTGGTGTCCCGGGGGAGGGTTTTGGTTTTTGTTGGTCGGGACTACATTTATTTTTTTTTTTTTGCACCCCTTCATAATTTTGGGGCTTTTCCTAATTTGGCAAAAACAATCCTGCGGGGAAAACCGAAATAAAAAACTTAACCACCCCCACCGTTTTCTCTCATCAGGGCCCGGGGACTTTCCCCAAGAATGGGGTAAATCTTTTAAACGGGGGGTGGGGCCCCAATTCAAACCATTTTTTCGGGTTTTTTAACATTTTTTTTTTCAAAGTTTAGTTAACCAATACTTCCATATTTTTGACAAAATTTGTCATCTGCCTATTTTGGTTTTGCTTTTTTGAATTTTTAAAAGTTTTGTGAGTTTTCCCTCCCTATGTCTGTCTGAACCGTCTGTGCTTCTTTAACTCAATGTCTCTGGTCCTCCTCTCTCTCTTCTCTCTCTCCCTCTCTCTTTCTCATCTCTTCTTCTCTCTCTCTCCCTCTCTTTCTTTTTCTCTCTCTCTCTCTTTCTCCTTCTTCTCTTTTTGCTCGGTTGATTCGTTGATGATCTCCTTTTTGACTGGGGGCAGGTTTGAAAAAATTCCCTTTTGGTTTTTATTTGATTTTTCCCACAATAAGGTTATTCAAAACCCCCTCCCTAATCTTGTGCACCGTTTTTTGTATTTTGTTCTCTGTCTTTGTTCTGTCGTCTTCTCACAATAGCCGCGTTTCTTTCCTTGTCTCTCTCTGTCTTGTCTGCTGTCTCCCGTCTTCGCATCCCTGCCCCCTTTGTCGCTGTCGTTTACCCCCCTCCCTTCTTTTTCCCTTTTCCATTAAAATCAGCCACTGGGCTGCCCGGAGGGGATTGGAGAAAAGGGGAGACAATTAAGGGGGAAAATTTTGTTTTGTTTGTCCCTCTTTTTCTTGACGTCCCATCCTACTTTTCACACCGCTTACCCCAGTGCCCCATCCACAGCCGAAACCCATGTTCGTTAGCCCCACCCCCGGCCCAAGCCACAGGGAACCCACTAGTTTTATAAAGCAGGGCACCTGCGGGGGGCCCTCACTCCGTTTGGGGCTCTTTATGGTGTTCAGGGTGCCTTTCGAGAACATACCGGAAACCCTATTCCCCCTTAATGATAGTGTTGTCATTGTGAACCCAACTGAGTGGTTCCCCACTCCACTAAACCCCCATTGTCCTCCAACCCTTCCCCCTGACCCCCAACCCAAGGATTTGACACAAACTCTCCACAGGCACAGAAGTAAAGGGGGAAGCCGATTGGGGGCACGACACCAGAGAAGGAAATCGAGGAACTTTCCTTATTGTAAAATCAATGACAATGAGGAGCCTAATATGCTGCTTGTAGGTGCTGGTTTTTGAATTCGTAAAAAATTAATTACACTACTACAATAATATTCACGTAAAACCAGCCCAAGAAAAACAAAAACCTGCAGTATTGGTCAGGAAATTTCATCAACACTTTCAATCTCACATCCGAAAAGAGAAAAAGCTCCACTGTTGGTCCTTTTTTTTCCAAATGAGCCACTCACTCTCCCCTTAGGGGAGCGGGCCGGAGCCCAAAAAACCCCCATGATTTGGGGGTTTCCCGACCTGAAAAACATTTCCAGTGAATTCCAAGGGCTAACCCGCGCCATGGCGGCTGGTGATTGTAAAATCTGACCGTAAAAAAAAGACATTGCCATTTTGTTTTTTGGCGTTTTTTTGTTTGAAAATTTTTTTTTTATGAAATAACACGAAACATACAACAGACCGACAACGTGCGCCGCAAACCCAAACAACACACACACACACCCCCCACACACACACACACAAACCACACACACACACAAACACACAAAAAACCCACAAAAAACACCCCCAAACAAAAAAAAAAAATTTTTGCAAGTGATTACTAGGCACAAACACCCACATACATAAAACAAACATCGTTTGTACATACCATTTTAAAAATTTAAAAAATTTAAAAAAATTGTTGGGAATTTTTTAAAGGGAAAAACTTCTAAACCAAAATAAAGCGTTAATGTTTTTTTTTCGAAAAAAGCATATTCTTTTTCATCCTCCCCCTTATGATGCTTTTTTGTAACTTTTGTCATCTGCAAAAACGGGGTTTTTAAAAAGCTTTGAAGCTAAAATACCCCTAAGACTTTTCGTTTTTTTGTAGCCCAATTATTTCGTCCCAAACTTTAAAATTTTGGGAGTCCCCTTTGGGTAGCGGTGTTGTGTGGGCGGGGGGGTGTTGGTTGTTGTTTTGTTTGGGGTTTTAAATAAATAAATTTTTTTGTTATTTTGTGGTGTTTGTTTGTGTGTTTTTTTGGGTTGGGTTTTGTTTTTTCGATTTTCGTATTTATTTATATGTTTTTTTTTTAATTGGGTTTTGCCCCCCGGTCTTGGGAAAATTCCCCCGGTCTTTTCTTTTTTTGGGGAAGTTTTTGTTAAAATTTAGGGTTTTTTAGGGGTTAAATTATATATTTTGTTTTTGGGAAAAGGTTTTTGTCCGCAAACCAAAAAAAAAAACACAGGAAAAGAAAAAAAAAACCGTAGGGGGAAAAAGGGGGGCCGCCCCTTTTTTCCTGAAAAAAGGGGAATTGTTTTAAAACCCCTTGTTTTTGGAAAAAAGTGGGGGTTTTTTTTGGGGGTTTGTGTTTTGTGGGAAAAAAAACTTTTTTTTAAACACTTTCAAAAATTTTGAAATAAAAAAACACATAAACCGAGTGGTGAGATGCCCATCACGGGTGGCTATACGACATTGTCCCCTAATGATATTTCTATCCATAATCATCCAACCTCGACAGTTTTGATACATACTCACACCAGGCCTAAAAATGCGTTTGAAAACCAAATTGAGGTCGCCATAGAAGTAGACAGGTGGGGCAACTGAAATCAAAGGCAGATTATTTTCACTGTATGATAATGAAAGCAGATGTGGATGATGCAATTATGTTGCAATGGAAGTGTATGTGCTTTGAGACTACTTGACAAGGTGTACACTACATTTGTTATTTTAACATGGCCTGAGAGATACAGACACCTGCAATGTTGGTCAGGTAATTTGAGCAACACTCTCAGACTTGCATCAGTAAAGTGGATGAATCTCAACTCTCTGATCCCAATCTTCCGAAGGAATCCACTGCAGAGTCAATCGGTGTGAAGTCAAAGTGTCTGGAAGATTCTTATGACTCGTATGGGACTGAAACCCGCAACATTACATCCTATATCCTGAGGTGCTAACCAATGTGCCATGGTAGCTTTTGGTTTTCTTTCTGTTGTATGTGTGTATGTATGTATGTATGCATTTTATGTATGTATGTATTTATGTATGTATGTATGTATGCATTTATGCATGTATCAATGTATGTATGTATGTATGTATGTATGTATGTATGTATGTATGTATGTATGTATGTATGTATGCATATATATTTGCATATATAAATGTATGTATGTAGTATGTTTGTATGCATGTATGTATGTATGCATAATAGAAGAGAAAGCAGCAACATCAAGAGCACCCTCGCCATTACCTATACTGAGGGAAGAAGTGGAAGAAGCCATCCGCAGCTTACCAGTAGGAAAGTCCCCAGGAGCAGACAATATACCAGCAGAGTGTCAAGCATGGTAGGCGACAACAGTCATCACATATGTTACAGCTATCTGTAGAAGATTTGGAGACAAAACAGTGGCCAACAGATTGGACACAATATCATCTTACCCCTGACCAAAAGAGGGGAATTTTACGCCAATGCTAAAACTATAGAACAACCAGCCTCATCAGCCACGCCAGCAAGATCATGCTAAAAGTTATTTTGAATCGACTCAGAAGGAGCAGTAAGAACACATTGCAGAGGAACTAGCTGGTTCAGGGCAGGAGAGAGCACATTCGAACAGATTTTTAACTGCCAACATCATGATGGAAAAACATCTCCAACATCAGAGAGACCTGTTCCCCCAAACTGCATCGACGTTCAAGAAGCTTTTGACAGAGTAGGGGCACAAAGGCTGTGGCAGGTCCATCAGAATGTTTGGCATTGAAGTAGGACTTAGTGAAATCCATCCAAAGCACTTTACAACACTGCAAGCAAGTGCAGTTCCTCTGAACAATCAGGTCGGAGTGCTACTTCAATATCCACAGTTGGGGTCGGAAGGATGCTGTTTTCAAGTCTGTTCAATCTGTTCTTGGAATACATCATGAGAGGCCCATCATGACTTCCACTCTACATCTTCCATTGGCGGCACAAGACCCTCAACAACTTACGGTTTTTGCCGATGATCATTGACCTCATGGCGGATGTAACCCCTGAGCTGCAAGATCTTACGACCAGACTTGAGAACAGGCTGGGCAATATGGGATGGAGGTGAGACTCGGAGAAAAGTAAGTACTTGTGAACGCACGAGCATATGCCCGCTAAATTTACATGAACGGCCAACAAGGAGGAGGTAGACGTTTTAAATACCTCGGCGCTACACTCACAAAAGACGGGGATCGACGACAGAATCAAAGTCGGGAATAGCATGGCAACTTTTCCATGTCAAAACTCCCCACTATGGACAAAAGTAAAGAGATCAGTTTCCCAAATCAAACTAAAGCTCTTACAAAGCCCAAAATTCAGTCATCCTGCTGTACGGATGTGAAACCTGGGACAGACTGCTGAAACAGCAAGCGATATCCGTCATTCGAAACAAAATGCATAGAAAATATGGGATATCTTGGAGAGAACGAAAGGTCCATTGAATTTGTCAAGAGTCAAATAACAAGCTGGCAGGTCACAGGTACCCTTTCACCATCGTCAAGAAGATAAAGCTGACATTGGTTCGGCACGTTCACCCGCACAAACACTCTGCCCAAAACAGTACTGCAGGGAACACTGAAAGGTGCAGAAGGAGGGAAGACAGAACAAGTCATGGATGGACAACTTTCAGAGAATGGACCAGTGATGAAGACTCGGCATACTGCGAGTGCCGTAGGACCGAGATGGATGGTAGGAGGCTTACCAGGGCTTTCGTCTTTCATGTCTCCCACGACCGCCAAGGTCACGGGACTGATGATGATGATGTATGTATGTATGTATGTATGTATGTATGTATGTATGTATGTATGTATGTATGTATGTATGTATGTATGTATGTATGTATGTATTTACAAATATACCAGGTGAAGCCAATCCCTCACCAGGTACAGATTGCATGCTGCATACTTATGTTTATGTTTCCATAACCCACTGAACCCTGACATAAATGACATGACCTTTAACCTGAGTACGTTTTACATGCATATAAAACCAAGGGTGAATCAAGATACTAGCAGGGCTGTACCTTAAGTTAACCTGGAAAACCGTAACAATCCCCACCCTTAATTCATCAGATGCTGCTGCCAAAACATGAATCTACAACTTCATAGAACTAGAAATGGAGGATAAATACTCTCTCTACTCAGTTACACCATCTGGTTGTTGTTTCTGTAACTTTTGATTGTTTTTTTTGTTGATTTTGATTGTTTGTTTGATTGATAGTGTGAAAGAAAGAGATAGAACCAATCTGCTCCAATGTTTCAGGTAATCCAGAAATTCTCCAAGCAGACCCCTAAAGCCTCTCCCTGGTGTGAACCTTTCAATCAGTTTCAATAGATGTCCAAGATGTAAATCCATGGACTGACTACTTTCCCCCTCCTGTCATCCAGCTTCCTTGCTTAGTTCTCGAATTAACGTGTGGGGAAAAGGGTCACATGCTTCATGGTCATTCCTCCAATCAGCTTGGTCATAGTGGTCACGTGCTCTCTGTTCCCACCTTAGTGATTAGCTTTTCTTTAGTCTCCATTTGCAAAACTTTTTGAGTGCAAAGTAGCAGAAAAAACAACAGAAGTCATCATTATTATTATTATTATTATTATTATTATTATTATTACCTTTTTAAAATTGATATCAGACTGACCATAGTTTTTATTATTATTCTGGGTGTTGCAGTATTTTGGTGTGTTGACAGGAAAGACTGAATGTATCATGATTTGCAAAATAAGACAATGCAGACAACTTCAGTCAATGTTTGGACTGTTTCCTAATTCTGAGCAGAAACACATCATGCTAGCAAATGAGGGAAAAGCAGAAGAATAGAACACACACTCGCATACTCACACATACACACACACACGTCTGTCTCTCATGCTCTGTGTGTCCCTGTGTGCAAATTCCAAGCCCATGTGTGGCTATTTATATCTGTGGGAATGGGTGTTTGGGTGGGTGTTTTCCTTTCTAATCAGTAGATCTCTATTTGATTCTTTTTAGTTCTTTATCCATCCATTTATTTTCTAAAATTTTATTAGTATAACCAATAATTCCATATCTTTGACAAAATGTTAATCTTCTGCCTAGATTAGGTTTTGCCATGTTTCTGAATGATTACAAAAGATTTTGTGAGAATTTCCGTCTCCTCTGTTTGTCTGTAACCTTTCCATGCTTCTTTAACTCATTGTCTCTGGCTCTCTCTCTCTCTCTATCTCTCTCATTTCTCTTTCTCTCTATCTCTCTCTCTCTCTCTATCTCTCTCTCTCTCTCTCTCTCTCCCTCTCTCTCTCTCTCTCTCTCTCTTTCTCTGTCTCTCTCTCTTTCTGCTCGGTTGATTGGTTTACTGATTCTCCTATTTTTGACTGAATGCAGGATGAAAAAAGTTACCATTGAGTTTATTTGATTTTTCCCACAATAAAAAGTGTTCATTCAAAACTCTCTCTACTAATGCATTGTGCTCCTGCTTTTTTGTACTTTTCTGTGTCTCTGTCTTTGTTCCTGTCTGTTTATCTCACAATATGTCTGTGTATCTCTCTCTCTTTGTCTCTCTCTGTCTCAGTGTGCTTGTCTGCCTGCCTGCCTGCCTGTCTGCTGTCTGTCTGTCGGCATGCCTGCCTGCATGCCTGTTTGTCTGTCTGTCTGTCTGCCTCACCCCTGTCTCTCTCTCTTTCTCTCTGTCTCTGCCACGGGGCTAGCCCTGGAGCGATTGGAGAAGAAAGGGAGACAATTGAGCTGGGTAAATCTTGATTTGTTTGCTCCCTCATTTTCTGTGACGTCCCCATCCTACTGTTCCACAGCCGCTTATCCCAGTGTCCCACCCACAGCCGTAACCATGTTCGTTATGTCCCATCCCCAGGCCCGAAGTCCACAGGGAACCCACCAGTATTATCAACCGCAGGGTCACCTGCCAGAGGGGCCCTGCACTGCTGCTAGGGCACTTTGGTGGTGTTCAGTGGTGCCTGTTCTGAGCTAACATACGCAGGACACAACCTACTGCCCCCTTCTAGTAATAGTGTTAGCTCAGTTGTGAAGCCAGACTGAGTGAGTTGCCCACTCGACGTGGCAACCTCCACATTGTCCTCCAACGACTGTACCCCTGACCCTCCAATCCCAAGGGATTTGACACAAATTCACCACAGGCACAGAAGTGAATGGGAAAGCCGAATCTAAGGCCAGCATGACACCAGAACAACTGGGACCAATCAGAGGCAACTTTCCTGGTATTGCATGATAATCAATGACAATGAGGATGACTAAAAAAGCTGCTGTGTAGGTGCATGTGCTTTGAGACTACTTGACAGGGTTATACTCTACACTAACTACCATAATATATCACAGTGTCAACCAGGCCCGAGAAATATAAACACCTTCAGTATTGGTCAGGTAAATCGAGCATCATTCCCAAGCTCACATCCGTAAAGTAGATGAGCTCCACTGTATGGTCCTAGTCTTCCTAATGAGCAAACAGCACTTTCACTCTAGGTAGGAGCCGGCCGGAGTCCGAAAAATCCCCATGACTCTTATGGGATTGGAACCTGCGACCTTCCGGTCCGAAATCCAAGGCGCTAACCACTGCGCCATGGCGGCTGGTGAGCTTGTAAAATCTGACCAGTAAACAAGAAGACATTGCCAGCTGTTGTCATTTTGCCGTTTTCTTGTTTTGCATCATCTTTATGAAATAACAGCTGCACACATACACACACGTACCGACGAACGCGCTCGCGCGAACACAACACAACACACAACACACACACACACACACACACTCAAACACACACCCCACACACAACACACACACACACAACACACACACACCACAAAACACACACACACACACACACACACACACACACACACACACAAAACCACACGCACACACATCATTCTTGCGAGTACATATACATAGACACACACACACACACATTTATAAACACACACATTGTTCTGTGGTGGATCGGTGGTCTAGAGGTAACGCGCCTGTCTAGAAAGCGAAAAGTCCGGGTCTAAAGTGTGCGGCGGTTCGTACCCCGTTTGGACCGGAAATTTTTTCCCATCCATTAGACCATGAGTGGTGGTCTGGGCGCTAGTCTTTCGGATGAGACGATAAACCGAGGTCCCGTGTGTTACACATAATTATTTAGCGCACGTAAAAGAACCCACGGCAACAAGAGAGTTGTCCCTGGCAAAATTCTTAGAAAAAAGCCACTCTGAGAGGGGAACAAATACAGTTGCAGACAGGAAAAAGAAAAAAAATGGGTGGCGCTGCTCTTGTGGCGACGCGCTCTCCCTGGGGAGAGCAGCCCGAATTTCACAGAGAGAAATCTGCCGTGACTAAAAGTGGTATGAAATGAAATGAAATATACATGCACGCATAATAATAATATTATTATTAATAACAATAATATTGCTATTGTACGGAATTTATATAGCAGTGAATCTTGTAAACCAACAAATCAAGCGTTCAGATGACTTTTTTTTCGAGGAAAGCACCCTTGTGCTTTTTTTATATCCAGTCGCCGTGTGTGTGCAGTTTTGTAACTTTTCTCATCTGTTCCAACTGGAATTACACTTAAGAACATTTATGGTATTTTTGTATTCAATTATTTCAGTCCCAATCTTAAATCTGTGTAGCTCCTCCATTGTGGTAGGCATGAGTGTGCGTGCGCCTTGGGTGTGTGTGTGTGTGTGTGTGTGTGTGTGTGTGTGTGTATGTGTGTGTGTGTGTCTGTGTGTGTGCACCTGAATGTAAACTTTATAAGTGTTAACCCTATTTGTGAACGTTTGTATATGTGTAAATGATTTCAATACCCGCGCTTTGATTTTGATTGCTTTACAAGATTTAGCGCTATATCATTTCCATACGTTTATTTCGTTATCATAAATAACCTGAGTAGCCCTCATGTGGCTTCAGAGGAAAGATCTCCACCAAGAAGTCTCTCGCTCATCTTTCTTTGGCAAGGTAAGTGTTTTTGTAGCAAAGATTTCAGTTTTTGAATGATGTCTAAAGATCTATATACCTTTGTTTTGCTGTAAGTAGAATTCTCAATGTAAACAAACAAACCAACAAAGACACACACACAAACAAACACACAAACAAACACGCAAGGAAACGAAAGCACAAACAAAAAACAGTTCAGGAAGCAAACAAACGAGGCCAAGGAAAAAACAAATAATTTTTACCATGAAAAATGGCCGGACTTGTTTAAACCACCAATAGATTACGTTTCTCTATGGAAACAAGAATGCATACTGCAAAATGTTTCTATAATGAGAAAAGGAGTTTGTGCTTGTGTTATGTACATTTAAACGACCCTGTGGCAATTAGGATTGTTTTTTTCACCAAAATTGTGTAAAAAGATAAAATGTCAAAAGGGTGATTTTTCTCACGTTTCTGTTTCTTTTTTCTTGTATGGTAAAAACTTTATAGACTAGATGTATACATTCTCCTCTCTGGTTAAAAGCAGTTTTTCACTGTCCAGAAATTTCTCTCTCTCTCTCTCTCTCTCTTCTCTGTCTGTCTCTCTCTCTCTCTCACTCTCTCTGGTTTGGTTTTTTTTCTTCTCTTTTGTTT
>CM054160.1:27156474-27211705 GCA_028751875.1 Rapana venosa | reverse complement strand
TTCAGACTCTTGACATCACATCCTTAAGGTCTGATGTCAGCAGTGAGCTTATCCCAGAGGGGCCCTGCCTTGCTGCTAGGTCACTTTGGTAGTGTTCAGTGGAGCCTGTTCTGAGCTGACATGCATAAAACACCACCTACTAGGTCATGTACTGAGGTTGTTGCAGAGCCAGACTGAAACACTCACAACATCATTTCTTCAATTACTTTTAACCCGGAAACCTTTAAACCAGAAGGCTTTACCCACCACAGGGGCAGCATTGTATGAAAACCAAAGCTGAGGTTTTCACAAGGCCAGAATAACCAGGGCCACCATATAAGAAACAGTTGTTTTAGTTACTGCATGATGAATAATAGTAATGAAAATAATATAATGATGCTTCTATAGAAATGCATGTGCTGTGGGACTACTTGACAGGTTGTACTCTACACTTCCTGTCATAATGTGTCCCAGGGTCAACAGGACCTGAGTACTACAGACACCTGCAGAGTTGGTCATATTATTTGAGCAACACTCTCAAAATCGCATTCTTAAGTGACTATACCTCAACCGTGTCGCACCAGTGTTCCCACTGAGCCTATAGTAAGCTCACTCTGGCTAGAAGAAGCTGTGTGGATTTGGAACTCGGGACTTTGCAGCCAATTCTCTGGCACTCCTCTCCTTTTCTTTCATCTGACAAATGAGAAAGAAATCACGACAATTCTGAAAGAAATGACTATAAAATCATGTGATCTTGATCCCATACTTGCTTCTCTTTTTACACAGTGCCTACCACAACTTATACCCACTATCACGAATATAGTGAACTCATCTCTTGTTTCAGGAAATGTTCCATCAGCTCTCAAAACTGCTATCATCACACCTCTACTCATAAAGCATGACCATGACCCTAACATTCTGAAGAATTATATACCTGTTTCCAATCTACCTTTTATTTCTTAAGTCCTTGAAAAAGTAGTTCTCAAACAGCTCAACAACCACCTTCTCTCCAACAATCTTCTTCCTGAGTTCCAGCCTTCCTATCGCGTCAACCACAGCATTGAAACCACCCTAGTACACACCTTAAACGCGCTTCTACTCGCTTCTGACTCGGGGGAAATCTCCCTTATCACTCTGCTCGACTTATCGGCAGCCTTCGACACTGTAGACCACTCAATTCTTCTCTCCCGTCTTCAAAAAAACGTTCGGTGTTACTGGCACAGCCCTCACCTGGTTTAATTCATACCTTACTGACCGATTTCAGACAGTTGCAGTAAACAAGATTCAATCAATACCTGCCAAAATGGAATGCCGAATTCCACAGAGATCAGTTCTAGGCCCTGTTCTTTTAACTCTTTACACTGCCCCACTGTCACATATAATAAAACGTCATCAAATCAACCATCATTTTTACCCAGATGACTCTCAGATTCAAAGCAGTGTTACTCCTGAAAATCTGCCTTCTCTCCTGGCAAATATGGCCCACTGCTTTGAGGATATTCAAAACTGGATGACACAGAACAAATTACAGCTAAATGCAGATAAAACCAAAGCCATGCTCGTAGGGACCAAACACAAACTCTCTTCCATTACAACAGCTTCAAAAGAACTCGGCAATGCATCATCCCTCTATCCACTGCTGTGAAGTATCTAGGTGTTGTTATCCACAACACACTCTCTATGCAAAATTTCATTACCCAGACCTGCCAGTCATGCTACTATCAATTACGGTGTATTAGTGCAATTCGAAAGTACCTGTCCACTTATGCAAAATCCAAACTTGTCACTTCTCTCATTCTTTCACGTCTGGACTATTGCAATTCTCTTCTGGCTGGTCTGCCAGCATCATCTATCCACTCCCTGCAATGTATACAAAACTCCGCAGCTCGACTAGTTCTCAGAAAGAAAAAATCGGAGCACATTACCCCTCTCTTGCGATCTCTCCACTGGCTGCCTGTGCCACAGAGAGTAAATTATAAGATCAGTACCCTCTGTTACAAATGTCTTCACAAAACTGCACCCTCCTACCTCTGTGAATGTCTTAACCTGTACACTCCTTCACGTTCCCTCTGCTCTGCTGCAGATACCTTGTGCCTACGAATACCTAGATTCAACCAATCTACCGTTGGCCACCGCTCTTTCTCTATTTCGGGTCCATTGACCTGGAATGAGCTCCCTCTCTCTCTTCACCAGAAGCCTAGCTATGACACTTTTAAATCCAGCCTCAAGACATATTTATTTCAAACCTAAGATTTCCCCCCTCCTGTTTCATATCAGAACTATCCCACCTTCACTAACCCATGTCTTATCACCCTGCTTAAGTATATGACCTGTGTGAGTATGTGTGTGTGTGTGCTTTTGAAAAACACTTGACTATTGCAATTTTTTTCATAGATTTCGTCTGCAGGGTACCATGTTTGTAATATCTGTTTGAACTATTGATTATTTGTCATTGGTTGTATGACTGTGTAAAATTAGGTTGAATGCATGCGCTTTGATTTGTCTTTGCAAGATATAGCATTATATAAGTTCCATTTATTATTATTATTATTATTATTATTATTATTATTATTATTATTATTATTATTATTATTATTATTATTATTATTATTATTATTATTATTATTATTATTATTATTATTATTATCATTATTATTAATATGCAGTACACTTACCACTGAGCTATGGTGGCTGATTGCCTGTGTAAGCTACATGATGATGTATCACTACATCCCTGCAATCTGTTATGTCTGTAAGTGCAGTTCACCATGGCAACCAAAATGCTGTTTCTGACCTTGACCTCGGTGCTGTTGACCTTGATGGCGAGTGTGGCTGTAAAGGCATCATGTGGATTCGATGAAAAAGGACGCTGCAAAGAAATGGGTGACTTTCACAACCAGTGCGTATGGCCCTTTTATACATGTAGAAAAAAAGTGATCCACAACAGATTGCAGTGCATATGTATCAGATTTGGAAGGTGAGTATAAGTTGTTCCTGATGGTGGTGGTGGTGGTGGTGGGGGGGTGGTGGTGGTGGTGGTGGAAATTATAGGGTTGTTGTTGCTGGTTTTGTTGTTGTTTAGCTGCCTCATCTTCTGTAATGTTGATGTCCTGCTGTTCTCACTTTGCTCATTTCACTCACTTCATCCCAGTCCTTCGGATGAGACTATAAACCGAGGCGCAAGCGCATGCAGAACATCTTGCGCACACGTTAAATCCTGTTCCACTGTTCGAAAGAGTAGGCCATTGTGTGCTGGTGGGAACAGATGACAAAAAAAATTTTAAACGCATACACACGCATAAAAACAATTTTTTAATCATCTGAGCGCTTTGATTTGTTGCTTTACAAGATTCAGTGCTATATAAATTCCATACATTATTATTTTTTTTTTTAAAATAATATTATATTATTATTATTATTATTATTATTATTATTATACCCAAATGTGTTTTGTCGTGTCTGTAGGGTTATGGTTCACAGGACTGGAGAACCTATCAATGTTAGGCTGCCACGGGGTCACCAGCCAGAGGGGCCATGCATTACTACTGGATCGTATTGGTGGTGTACAGTGGTGTTCAGAGGTGCTTCTTCTCAGCTAACATATGCACCAATTACTAAGCCCCTTACTCACAATAGAAATAGCTCAGTGACACAGCCAGACTGAGTAGGACGCCCACCCAAGGTGGCAACCCCATCGTCACACCAATGGCATTTCTATCATAATCATTCAACCTGAAAAGCTTTGATACAAACTCACACCAGGCACACAGGTGTATTGGAAACCAAAACTGAGATCACCATGAGAGCAGAGCAGCTGGGGCAACTGAATCAGAGGCAGGTTCTTTTTACTGCATGATAATAAATGCAGGTGAGGATGATGCAGTTATGTTGCCATGGAAATGCATGTGCTTTGAGACTGTTTGAGAAGGTGTACTCTAAAACTTGTTATGGAAACATGGCCTGGTATCACCTGAGCCTGAGAGATACAGACACCTGCAATGTTAGTCAGGTGATTTGAGCAACACTCTCAGACTTGCATCAGTAAAGTGGATGGAACTCACCTCTCTGATGCCAGTCTTCCCAAGGAGACCACTACAGACTCAGTCTGGGTAGGAGTCAATAGAAGTCTGGAAGATTCCTATGACTCTTATGGGACTTAAACCCGCAACATTACAGCGAATAACCCGAGGTGCTAACAAATGTCTATGGTAGCTGTTTTCTTTTTTGCTCCATGTATGTAAATATTTATTTATTTATTTATTTATACCACTTTAAGTCACGAGATTTCTCTGCGTGAAATTCGGGCTGCTCTCCCCGGGGAGAGCACGTCGCCACAAGAGCAGCGCCACCCCTTTTTTTTTTTTTTTTTTTTTTTTTTTGTCTGCAACTGTATTTCGTTCCCTATCAGAGTGGCTTTTTTCTAAGAATTTTGCCAGGGACAACTCTCTTGTTGCCGTGGGTTCTTTTTCGTGCGCTGCATAATTTTCTGTAACACACGGGACCTCGGTTTATCGTCTCATCCGAAAGACTAGCGCCCAGACCACCACTCATGGTCTAATGGATGGGGGAAAAGACCATGAGTGGTGGTCTGGGCGCTAGTCTTTCGGATGAGACGATATGTATGTATGTATACATGTGTGTATGTATGTATAGGGGGATCAATAATAATAATAATAATAATAAGAAGAAGAAGAAGAAGAAGAAGAAGAAGAAGAAGAAGAAGAATAATGTATGGAATTTATATAGCGCTGAATCTTGTAAAGCAACAAATCAAAGCGCTCAGATTTCATTTCATGCCACTTTAAATCACGGCAGATTTCCCTCCGTGAAATTCGGGCTGCTCTCCCCGGGAAGAGCGCGTCGCCACAAGAGCAGCGCCACCCTTTTTTTCTTTTTCCTGTCTGCAACTGTATTTGTTTCCCTATCAGAGTGGCTTTTTTCTAAGCATTTTGCCAGGGACAACTCTCTTGTTGCCGTGGGTTCTTTTACGTGCGCTAAATAATTACGTGTAACACACGGGACCTCGGTTTATCGTCTCATCCGAAAGACTAGCGCCCAGACCATCACTCATGGTCTAATGGATGAGGGAAAAGTTTCGGGTCCAAACGGGGTACGAACCGCGCACCCTTCTGACCCGGACTTTTTGCTTTCTAGACAGGCGCGTTACCTCTAGACCACCGATCCATAGGCAATAGCAGGGCTGTACCTTAAGTTGACCTGGAAAATTGTAACAATCCCCACTCTTAATTTACAAGATGCTGCCATTAAGGTTTAAACCTACAACTTCATGGACCTCAGGGATGGAAGTCAGGTACTCTCTCTCTACTCAGTTACAGCATCTGGTTGTTATTGCTATTTTGTTTGTTTGTTTTGTCTGTATGTCTGTCTGTTTGTTTGCCTGTCTGTTTGTCTCTCTGTCTGTTTGTTTGCTTGTTTGTGTGAAGGAAAGAGAGAAAACAAATCTGCTCTACTGTTTCAGGTACTGAAGTTCTCGAAGCAGACCCCTAACACCTGCCCCAAGTGCAAACCCTTTCAATCAGTTTCAATAGATGATCAGGATGTAAAAGCTCATGGACCAATACAGAGTGCTCTCCCCCTCCCATCAGCCAGATTCCTTGCTCAGTTCACCAATCAACCTGTAGGAAAGTGGGTCATGTGCTTTATGGTCATTCCGCTAATCAGCTTGGTCATAGAAGTCACGTGCTCACTATTCTGGCCTTACTGCTCAGCTCTTCTTTAGCCTCCATTTGCCAAACTTTTGTGTGTGCAAAGTAGCTCAAAAAACAACAAAAGTTATCATTATTATTATCTATATTATTGTTATCATCATTTCTTTTTACACAGTTTTGGTTGTTGCTGGTGTGTTTTAGTATGGTGATGTGATGACAGGAAGGAATGTAATGTAACCGTGGATGGATCGGTGGTCTAGAGGTAACGCGCCTGTCTAGAAAGCGAAAAGTCCGGGTCGGAAGTGTGCGGTGGTTCGAATCCCGTTTGGGCCCGAAAATCTCCCCCCAACCATTGGACCATGAGTGGTGGTCTGGGCACTAGTCTTTCGGATGAGACGATAAACCGAGGTCTCCTGTGTTACACAAAATTATTCAGCGCACGTAAAAGAACCCACGGCAACAAGAGAGTTGTCCCTGGCAAAATTCTTAGAAAAAGCCACTCTGATAGGGAAACAAAATTACAGTTGCAGACAAAAAAGGGGGTGGCACTGCTCTTGTGGTGACGCGCTCTCCCTGGGGATAGCAGCCCGAATTTCACACTGAGAAATCTCGTGACTTAAAGTGGTATCAATAAATAAATAAATTTAAAAAATAACCATGTTTTGCAAAATGAAAAAATGCCCTCGACTTCAGTCAATATTGGCTTGCCTGTTTGTTAATTCTGAGCAGAAACACAGGGGCAAAACCAGACAAAATTACCATACACCCACACGCACATACAATGCCTTTCATGGTGTGTGTGTGTGTGTGTGTGTGTGTGTGTGTTTGAAGCCAGTACCCAGGTATGGATAGTTGTATCTTTGTGAATTACGGTGTGGGTAGGTGTGGTATTTTTTTTGTCTTCTGGTCAGTAGAGCTCTATTCTTTTTTCATGTCAGTTATTTTTCTATTCATTTTTTCTTAGTGCTTAGCTCTTTTTTAGTGTCCATTTGCAACATTTTTGCGAGTGCGAAGTAGCACAAAACAACAGAAAAGAAGAAGAAGAAGAAGAAGAAGAAGAAGAAGAAGAAGAAGACGACGACGACGACGACAACGACGAAGAAGAAGAAGAAAAAGAAGAAGAAGAAGAAGAAGAAGAAGAAGAAGAAGAAGAAGAAGAAGAAGAAGAAAAACAACAACAACTTATTGTTGTTCGTCTTTCTCTTGTTCTTGTTGTTCTTGTTGTTGTTGTTGTTGTTGTTGTTGTTCTTCTTCTTCTTCTTCTTCTTCTTCTTCTTCTTCTTCTTCTTCTTCTTCTTCTTCTTCTTCTTTGTTGTTGTTGCTGTTGCTGTTGTTAGTATCATCATCATCATCATCATCATCATCATCATCATCATCATCATTATTATTATTTATTACTATTATTATTATCGTCATCATTATTATTATTATTTTTATCATCATCATTATTATTATCATTACCTCACTTGTTGTTGTTTTTTGCTGATATGTTGCAGTATTGTGGTGTGATGACAGAAAAGATTGAAATGTAATAATGTTTTGCAAAATGGGGGGGGGGAAATCAGACGATTGCAGCTAATGTTTGGCCTGTGTCCTAAGCCATTAGCAGAAACACAGCATGTTAGGGTATGTGGGCGAAACCAGACGAAAATATCTCACACACACACACACACACACACACACACACACACGGTGCCCCTCATGCACTCTGTGTGTGTGTCAAGTCAAGTCAAGTCAAGTCAAAATTTTATTTCCAGATGGTACATTGAATAAGCAATGCATTTGCTTTTTTCATCAAGCCATCTATCTGTGTGTGTGTGTGTGTGTGTGTGTGTGTGTGTGTGTGTGTGTGTGTGTGTGTGTGTGTGTGTGTGTGTGTGTGTGTGTGTGTGTGTGTGTGTGTGTGTGTGGAGCCCTCCACCATGTTTAGATACTTGTATCTGTGTGAATGCGTGTGTGTAGGTAAGGTGTTTTCGTCTGTAGTCAATAGAGGTTTGTTCTTTTTTCTCTTTTTGTTTATTGATCAATTCTGTTATTTTTCCTTTCTATTGAGTGATAAACACTTCCATAACTTGGACGAAATTTAAGTCTTCTGCCCAGAGTATGTTTTGGCCATGTTCCTGATATGATTCAAGAAAAGGTTTTGTAAGAATTTATCAACCCTCCCTCTCTGTCTGTCTGTCTGTCTGCCTATCTGTGTCCCTTTATCTATTTGTCTCTGTGTCCTCTGTGTGTGTGTGTGTGTATGTGTGTGTGTGTGTGTGTGTGTGTGTGTGTGTGTGTGTGTGTGTGTGTCTCCTTCTGCTTGATGATTGGTTAATTAATTAAGCTATTCTGACTGCAGACTGGATGAAAAAGCCACTATTGAGCTCATTCTTTTCTTCAATTAAAAAAATTGTTCATTAAAAAGAAAAAGAGTGTATTCCTTCTCTTTCTGATTCTTTTTGTCTTCCTGTGTGTCTCTGTCTCTGTCTGTCTCTCTGTATCTCTCTCTATGTCTCTCTCTCTCTCTCAAACTCTTTGTATCTATCTGTATGTGAACGGATGACAACATTTACAAAACCGCATACACACGGGGATTAGATGTTTAAAAAAAGCACATAAGTGCTTATTCCGTTATCTTCGATATAAAAGAATAAATAAATAAATAATCAAAATATATCTGTATGTCAGTCTGCCTATCTGTCTTTTGCCTGTCTGTCTGTCTGTCTGTCTGTCTCTCAATATTCTCTCTCTCTCTCTCTCTCTCTCTCTCTCTCTCTCTCTCTCTCTCTCTCTCTCTCTCTCTCTCTCTCTCTCTCTCTCTCTGTCTCTCTGCACCTCTGTCACTCAAACACGTCTCTCAAGGGAAGACGGGTAAAAAAAACCCTTTTTCTTTGATCAGGAACACTGTACGCTATTCCTCAGAAAAAAAGAACAATTCATTCTATAATCATCTATCTATAATTCACTCTATAATCATCTACCTACAATTCATTCTATAATCATCTATCTATAATTCATTCTATAATCATCTACCTACAATTCATTCTATAATAATCTATCTATAATTCATTCTATAATCATTCATCTATAATTCATTCTATAATCATCTACCTACAATTCATTCTATAATAATCTATCTATAATTCATTCTATAATCATTCATCTATAAATCATTCTAAAATCATTTATATATAATTCATTCTATGATCATCTATCTATAATTCATTCTATAATCATCTATCTATATTTCATTCTATTATCATCGATCTATAATTCATTCAGAATGGTATGAACAGTTCAAGAATATGTATAATACTGGGAAAATACAGCTTACAGATAACACTGATTCAGACAGCAGTTTGGAAGAAGACAAAGATCATAATATACTGAATATGCCCATACTAAAAGAAGAAATTGAACGTACTATTAAAAATCTAAAATGTGGCAAATCCCCAGGAATAGATGATGTTACAGCAGAGATGCTAAAATCAGGTAATGGAGTAGTGATAGAGTTTTTGGAAAAAATTTTAATGAAATATCTAGTCAAGGCATTTAACCTAAAGAACGGGCAAAAGCAATAGTAGTTCCTATCTTCAAAAAGGGTGATGCAGACAACCCAGACAATTATAGAGGGGTTTCGTTAATTAGTATATTATGTAAATGTTATACAGCAATTCTTAAATCATGACTGTACTTGTGGTTGGAAGACACGCACAGCATTGTTGGAAACCAGGCAGGTTTCAGGAGAAATTATTCCACAGTCGACCATATCTTTACATTGTATTCTGCTATCCAGAAATGTCTAAATAGTGGGAAAAGAAAGCTGTACG
Source organism: Rapana venosa (assembly GCA_028751875.1). NCBI lineage: Eukaryota > Metazoa > Mollusca > Gastropoda > Neogastropoda > Muricidae > Rapana > Rapana venosa. Next base: position 27,202,242 of record CM054160.1, on the reverse strand, counting down.
TGGCATTTATTGATATCAAGAAAGCCTTTGACTTTGTACATCACAAAAACTACTTGAAGTTGTTCTTGATGCTGGAGTGAGGGGAAAGTTTTTTTGCTTTTTCAAAGCTATGTATAGCTCACTCTTATCCTGTCAGAATTAATAACACATACACCGACTCTTTTCATTGTCCAACGGGAGTTCGCCAAGGTTGTGTTCTTAGTCCCACCCTTTTTTCACTGTTTATAACTAATTTAGCTCATCATATTAATGAATTTGGTGTTCACGGTATTCAGCTTATCCCAACTGTGACTGAATTGTTTATTCTCTTATTCGCTGATGATGTGGTGTTGTTGTCAACCACTCCCAGAGGACTGCAGACTCTACTGAATTATCTAAAAACTTGTTGTGATAAATTAAAACTTAGAGTTAATAAAAACAAGACTAAGGTTATGGTTTATAGAAAAGGTGATCACCTATCAAAAAATAAAAAATGGTTTTATGATGGTGATATTGTAGAAGTGATAAACAGTTAAGCTTACCTTGGGTTTACATTACAACAAAATTAAGTTGTAAACTTGGAACTGCTGCTTTTGTTACTAAAGTGAAAATGGCGGTGCATATTTTAAGTAGAGTTTATTCAAAATGCAAAGAAATGACACCCAAAAAAACTGTTTTCAAGATATTTACGCAACAGTGCAGTCGATATTGTTATACTACTCTCAAATCTGGGTCGTTGATAGACTTGATAACTTTGAAAAAGTACACCTTTTAGCTTGCAAGCGATATCTGGGCGTACCTTTCAAAACGCCAAACAAATTAGTGTACGTTGAGCTAGGCAGATATACTCTTTTCATCAACATCTGTGATCTGTGAAGTATTGGCTGCGTTTACTGTAGATGGGGACAGTCTTCCAAAACAATGTTATCAGATGCTTTTGTCTTTGGATAATCGGGGGAAAGAATGCTGGGTGACAGATATCAAGGACATTTTATTTAGCACAGGTTTTCAGTTTGTATAGATGAACCAAGGTACCAGTAATGAACGCAATTTTCTATGTGCTTTCAAACAGAGATTAGTAAATATTCATTATATGTTCATGCAGAAGTGGTCATCCACACTAGGCGATGGGAGTAGATATGAAATGTATAGAACTTTTAGAGATGTCTTTAGCAAAAAAAGAAACCTCCCATGCATTGATATAGTATATTTTAGAGTTGCGTTTTCACATGTAAGACTTGGTGTATTGCCTATAAACTGCTATATGCATAGGTACAGTGAAAATCCGACCGATAAGCAATGCGCATGTGGTTTTCATGAAGAAAATGAACAACATTTCGTATTTGCTTGTCTATTATATAATGATATGAGAAAAAAGTTCCTTAAAGATTTTCTTGATTTCTCTCTGTCAAGACTACTAGATGGAAAGAATGAAGATGTCTGTGGCCATGTCGGTACATAATATGGAATGCATCACATATGTGTTTCGTGCCATTAGAAGAAGCAGGCAAATCTTGAAAGCTAGGTCATCTTCAGTTTCAACACCCTCACCACTTCCCCAATGTTTGCTTGAGGTTCGTGCAATGATTTTCTTGTTCAAGATTTTTTTTCTTTCTCTAGAAAGAAAAGATAGTACAAAGTTGTCTATCAGAATGTTCTGAATGTGGAATATCTAAATGCCTTTTTGTGCAACTACAAATACAAATTTGTATTCTGATTGGGAAAATGTTATATTATTTCAGTTGTCATATATTGACCAACGAACCCACCCCACCCTCCCTCAATGTGTATGCATGCCTATGGCCAAAACACATTAAACATTTGAGTCTTTGAGTCTCTCTCTCCTTTTGAATGTTTTATTGATATTTTCATTGTGTACTTGTAAGTGAGTTTATGAATTTGTTGTTGTTGTTCGGTGTGTGTGTGTGTGTGTGTGTGTGTGTGGTGTGTGTGTGTGTGTGTGTGTGTTTTTACATTACAGTTATAAGAAATATATCTATCATAACATTAAAATGTGCTAATCTGTACGAGTATGATCAAAAAGTGTGTTGGCGGTGATGGTGTGATGTTTTGAGAACTATATTCAATATTTTTGTTTTGTTTTGCTTTGTTTATTTATTTACAAACAAAAAAGTATTCTCTCTAAAATACTCTCTCTCTTTCTCTCTCTGTCTCTCCTTTTATTGTTTTGCTTATAGATATAATTGTTATGTCTACAATTTGTATCTTCATAAAGGACGTATTCATATTTTATATTTTCAATTTTATTGGGTTTGTTGACTGTACTTGTGGTTTTGGAGATTGTCTTATTTCATCATCTTATTGTTGAGTGTAACAACTAGCGTACCTTATATACAATATGTTGATGTTCATTTTTGTGACTTTATAGGTTTGGCTTTTTTTCTTTTCCTCCTTGTTTTTATTGTGTGAGCGTATGGGTATTGGGTCTATTTCATTATCATGACATATGATGTGTACGAGTATAATCAAAAAGAGTGTCGATGGTGATTATGTGCTGTTATGAGAATGATATATTTAGTATTAGTTCTCTCTCTCTCTCTCTCCTTTTATATTTTCAATTTTATTGGGTTTGTTCACTGTACTTGAGTTCTAGTGAATGTCTTATTTCAATATCTTATTGTTGAGTGTAAAAACTATGTGTACCTTATTTACAATGTGTAAATGTTCATTTTTATACTTTGTAAGTTTGGCTTTTTTTCCTTTTCTTTTTGTTTGTTTTGTTTTGCTTTTCTTTGAGGGTTTTTTTTTTTTGGGGGGGGGGTGGTGGTGGTTGTGGTTGTGGTTTTTTTTTAAAGTGTTTCCCATTGTTTTTACTGTGTGAGTATATGATAATTATTAATAATAAGTATTATTAAGTATCCCTACTGGCGGGTACTGTATTTAAAAAAGCACATGGGTGCTTATTCATTATCCTCTAAATAAAATAATCATCATTGTCTTTCTCTCTGTCAATGAAATTATAGTATTTTTTTTACGGTAGCTAGCTACTTGATACATGGTGTGTGTGTGTGTGTGTGTATGTGTGTGTGTGTTTGGTGCGTGCGTGTTTGAGAGAGAGGAGAGAGGAGAGAGAGAGAGAGAGAGAGAGAGAGAGAGAGAGAGAGAGAGAGAGAGAGAGAGAGAGAGAGAGAGAGAGAGATTGAGATTCTGCGTGCGTTGGCACATGTGAGCAAACAATATGAAAATGCTTCCCTGCCTTATCAGATGGTGAACCTCTCTGCGTTTCTATCTGTCACAGGGGAGGCTATCGTATATCAGGAATCCCTGACGATTAGAAGGCTATTCTTTCCCTTGGATAGTATACGGTACGTTAGCATTACGGTAGTGTGTGTGTGTGTGTGTGTGTGCGTGTGCGTGCGTGTCTTCTCTAGGTGTATTTAGTTTGAACAACTGTTTAAAAAAAAAACACCACCACCACCCACGAAAACAACACTACCACTTTGTCTTGAGTGTCTCTTCTTTCATCAGTTACTAAAGAAATGATGAGAAAGAGAGAGACAGAGACAGAGAGACAGACAGACAGACACAGAGAGACAGACAGAGAGGCAGAGACACGGAGAGAGACAGACAGACAGAAAGAAAGACAGAAACAGACAGAGAGAAAGACAGAGACAAAGAGGCAGACAGAGAGAGAGAGACAGAGACAATATGACAGACAGAGACAGAGATAGAGACAGTGACAGTGAGTGAGAGAGAGACTGAGAAAGAGACAGAGACACACACACACACTTGCATACACAGCCAGACAGACAGACAGAAAATGATGTTGAAAAAGATAGTTTGAAAAGCTATGGTTAAAGAAAAGTAATACATAATAAACAAAATCACAGGCACAAGATTTGTTTGTTTGCTTTTTTTTTGTTTTTTTTCCTCCTCTGCAATATGTATTGACAATTCTCGGGGCTAGCAATAATAAGCAACACAACTCATAGGACACAACAACAATAGTCATGCAGTCATCATTACCTGACAACTACTAACTTCCAAAGAATGAGGGAAAAAAAATCAACAACAAAACAAAAAAAAGGAAAAAAAAAAAGGAAAATAATATGAAAACCTCAATTGAATATGAAACCAACAAACTAAAAAAACAATGCACTCTGTAAATGAAGATATTCTGATCATATTCAACATCTTTCGAAACAAAACTGAATGCAGACAGTATGATAGCATAGGCATATATGCGCTAAACACACACACACACCCCTGCATAAGCAGATATCAAATATAGTCACACACATATGCTCGCTGTCTCTCTCTCTCTCTCTCTCTCTCTCTCTCCTCTCTCTCTCTCTCTAACACACACACACACACACACAATAATGACCTATCATTATCAAAAATGTGACGGTTACAATATATATTTGTTTTTATGAGAATTTTAAAAATGACAAAACTTTTTCAAAACTAAATAAAACCAACAACAAAAAATCAGGAAAAAAAACAGGTACATTTCACAAGTTAATATCTTCCAATACATAATATATACTTCCTGCAATCGTATCATATGAATGAAAAGACAAAGCTTGCAATCTTTTCACGTTTTCATACAAATACAAACAAAAAAACCACAGACAGACAACTCAAAACATCTTGGAGATGACCTACGAAACAAGAACGATGATAAGCATTTCTATATCAACTATACACACGAACAAATTCTGCTGTACAACGTAGGTGAGGTCAGGAGACTGGACAATGTGGATTGACAGAAAAAAATCGAAGGAGTAGCAAATTCACAGTAATGGTGTATGGATGGAAGCGACAAATCTTACTGTTTTTAACCCACACTTCTCTTCTTTATATGTTCATTTCTTGGCTACAGGCCGAGAGATGTGAAGGCAGCCACATGTTGACTTGGGGATGCATGCTGGGCATGTTTGTGTTTCCGTAACCCCACCAAACACTGACATGAAGTACAGGATCTTTTAACATACATATTTGGTCTTCTGCTTGTTTATACACGAAGGGAAAAAAGGCTATGGCAGGTCTGCACTTGGGAGTTGTATATCTAGATCTTGGGAACATTGTCGATAGAGAGGTGGTTTGTTGGGTTTTTTTATTCATGAGATGCTTGAAGTACTGGGATCAATATTTGAAACACTTCATCAATATTTCTAATATTGGTTGAAATGATATATAGATATATAATGAACTTCGTAGTGGATGGAAAGAGACCAAAGGGAAGACCTAGCAAAACCTGGGCTGCCTGTATTGCAGATGATCTAAGAGAAAGGGGCGTAAATAAGGAGGAAGCTCAAAACAGAGAGAAATGGAGAAGGCTCATCAATATTAAACCTCCCCTGGGAGAAACATGACAAAAAAGGAAGAAGGATAAGAAGATATATATATATATATATATATATAGAGAGAGAGAGAGAGAGAGAGAGAGAGAGAGAATTTGGTATGTGTGTGTGTGTGTGTGTGTGTGTGTGTGTGTGTGTGTGTGTGTGTGCAAAACAGTAAGAGCACACACAACACCCAAGTGTCTGGCAGAACAAACAGAACTAATGTTCGGTTTATCTAAAATGGTACATTCTTCAAATAAAAAGATTGGCCAACCCTCTCTCTCTCTCTCTCAATATATATATATATATATATATATATATATATATATAATCTTTTATTTTGTTATAACCATCTCTGAAGTAGTGAAAAACAGAATGTTAACACTTCACCAACATTGAAAAATAGTTTCTATGTTTCTAATGTGTTTTATTTTGTTAGTGATCCTCCATACCCCCCACAAGGGGACAGGTGAAAGCACTTACATCTTGAATCTCATCACCTTCACATTTTGTATGAAACAAATCAGGAACATGAAAAAACAGCAGAAAAAAAATGTTCATGTAAATTTTAACAGGCTTGTGCTTCATTTCCTCTTACTCTTATTTTTTTTCCTGAGAGACTTTTGTTTTCTTGGTTGTCGAATGCTCAGACAGCGATTATTGTCTGACACGTGAGCAAAAAAATGTGTAACACTGCCGTTATGCCGTCAGCGCCTGGGGTTTATCACAGTTCTTGATTAAACCATTGGCGCTGGGGGCAACAGCAAAGTGAGAGGCTGTATGACCAGTGGCTTTCTTTCCCACTCATGGAATTCCACTTTACAGCTTAGTCTTTAGTGATCGACTATGACTCTCTGACTAGGAGGCTTCACTTGCACAGTCCTTAATGTGCTGCAGCCCTGGGGGCTAGTTGGCCTTTGGAGAACATCTCCAACGCTGACTGTCCTTATGCCCACTTGGCCGAGAGAGTGGGGATATACTGTGGGCAAGGCATCTCCACTATAATCAAATTTCTGCCCAATTTCCGAAACAGCAGCTGCCTCCTCTGCTGTTTTGGAGGTCATCGTCGAACACGACGGACTAACATACATACATACAATCGCCTGACAAGTCAGGCCCAGCACATCTGACTTTAGCGTGAATGCTTTTGTCTGAAACTTGGCATTTCCCAGAGGCCAAGATTAGCATTCTGGAGGACTGCTTTTGTTCAGGTTTTCATTCTTGAATTGCGTAACATTCTAAGAACTAATTTAAAATTCGACCCATAATGATTTATAATTTGATGTCAGGAAAAACATTTATAAACAAAACATGTCGAAACATAAACTTTGTTCAGTCCTAACAGTTCATAATCTGACTCAATGAGTAAAAAATAATATAGACGGATTGTGAAAAAAAAATCATCTTTATTGTTTGCAACATACACATACATACAAAGAACAAAAACAAAAAAAATACCCAAAATAAAAATCTGTGTGGGTTTAAATGAATTTTACACAGATCCCAAAACACACTTAGAAAAAAACAACTTCAAGGAGCATTTTTTTTCTTTTTTTTTTTTTTTACAAGTCAAGGGGCTTGATACAAACAGACCGAATGACACAAATATCAACAAACAAACACAAAAGCAAAACGTTCACTGCCTTTACAACACAAGCCAGTCACCTGGGCTTCGAACGACATAACGGCAACCACACAACCGACAGCGTCCACACACAATGGATGGCAATATTATAACCACAGGAGCAATCAATAACACATGTACCTGCCTACCTCACAGCGGTATTGTATTATATTAAACCTCTTTCAGTCATGGCCAACTTTTTTTTTCTTTTTTTAAATTCAAGCTTGTCTTCACATGAAAAGCCCGTTTCCACCACAGCAATGCCACTTTCACATACCTCACCCACTTCTTTTTTTTCTTCTGGTATGCAAGTTTATTTCTTTCTTTATGATAATGGCTTTTCCTGTGTGCTTTTTACAAAAGAAAAACTATCTTGTTGTCATGAGTTCTTTACATGTACTACAAAATATGTTGCACAGAAGATAGGAAGGAGTTCAGTTTATTGTCTCATTCAAAAGACTAGCACCCAGACAACCACTCGTGGTTTAGGGTAGAGGGGGGTGTGGGGGTGGAGGGAGTTTGGCTTGCGATGGGAATCGAACCCCAAACCTTTCGCTGGTGTGTTGACAGGTGTGTTACTGCTAGATTACCGATCTGAAAGTTTCACTTCATTGTACAGTCTCAACGGTACAATGCCAGCTTTCGTTGCAGTGTTCACATTCGTCTCCCTTCTACAGTCATGATTTGGAAATAACACAGAGTTCATGCCTTCAAACCAGTTTTAAAACTTCTTTCATACGAATTTGACTTCACTTCTATCTTTGCTGATTGCAATTTTGCACAAGATACCAGGGCTTTTCAGTTTTTTGTGTTTTTGTTTGTTTTTCCAACAGAATTTTGTTACACTCTGGCCTCTATAGTTCAGAGAGAGTGTGTGTGCTACTCTGACTTCAAAAATGGCATGTTTCATTTTGTAATTCCCAATTTTTTGAAACAGTGAAGAAATCATTGTAAGTAAAACAGCTGCTAAAGCCATACATGTACACACACCAAAAAGTCCACACACAAATATACCTGCTAACACACAAAAAGGGGGTAGGCAAGCCTAAAACAACACTCGACACATCAGTAAGAGGAGGAGAAGTACAGTTGTTGTAGTATTGCTATAGGAATAGGAAAAGAAGAAGAGAAAAAAAAAGAACGACAACAAACAAAAATGACCTTAACAACCCACTGATTTAGCTCCCTTGCAAAACGTTTTTTTTTTCCCTTTTAAAAAAAATTTTCTTTCTTTTAGCTGCCTCATTTTCTGTGACATGCACTCATCCTGCTGCCCCCAATCCGCTCATTCCGATCTCACCACCCTGGCCATACCTTCCCTACCCATTCTTTACTTGGGGGGACGGGATAGCCTAGTGATTAGAACATTGCGCTCGCAATCTGATGACCCGGGTTTGATTCCCGTTCAAGGCGATATTTTCCCCCTGGAGTTAACATCAGTGCAGACTCCACTCTCCCTAAAAGTCCTTCGGATGAGACTATAAACTGAGGTCCCGTGTGCGAACGCACGCAGAACATCTTGTGCATACGTTAAATCCTGTTCCACTTTTCGTAAGAGTAGGCCATTGTGTGCCATGGGAACAGATGACAGAATTTACAAAACCGCATACACACGAGGACTGGATGTAAAAAAGCACATGAGTGCTTATTCCATTATCCTCGATATAAAAGAACAACAACATTTTTTTAATTAAACAATTTATTTCAACATGTTCACATGGGTAGGATCCAGTCCCCTACCCATTGCTTTTAGCTCTGTGGCTAGCACCCCCCACCCCCCCACCATCCTGAGATCCAAACAAAGTGCTTAACTATTTTAAAAAAAAAAAAAAAAACAAACAAACAAAAAGCTTCCAGACAACAATATAAAAAATGTGACCGCATTTGCCAACAACAACATTTACCAACAGACTGACTTTTTTTTTATATTAACTTCTCCCTTAACTCTTAGAGGCATTGTTTGAGGATACCTAGCACTGCGGGGTTGGTCCTTCTACCCCCCCCCCCCCCCCCCCCCACCTCCACCCCACCCCAACATCAGTGTGTTGAGAGAAAGTTGAACTTGGCAGTGCCCATCCTATTACAGGTGTGCTCAGTTTAAGATATTCTACCCAGCACTCTCCATGTAATCCTTAAGGGTTTTACCCTTGGGTGGGTAGGGGGATGATGATGACTCTCCATGTAATCCTTAAGGGTTATATCCTTGGGTGGGTGGGTAGGGGGATGATGATGACTCTCCATGTAATCCTTAACTCAGTGAGGTTTAAGCTTCAGCACTCCTCTCCTTCACTGTGATGGCAGAATTAAGAATTTTTTAAAATACACCGAGTGATGTTAAACTCAAGGGAAAGTACTCAGGCCTGTAGGGCAATCATTTTTCTAAACAAAGTTGCTTTCCTTGACCATAAGCTTGCCTTGTTTGTATCTGTTGGCTAAATTTGTTTGACATGTCAACAAGTGATGTCTTTGGGATTTCAGGATCTCCAGTGTTATGATTCTTTAAAAACATAAAGTGACATCAGATGGATTCAGCCAACTTCAGGGAACTTTACTTTGGTGAAAAATCATCACATTGTTTGAAGGGGACTAGTTGATGAACAGTTGTAAGATATGCAATCCCTTACTTTCAAAACGTTTTATTATTCAGCATTCAGTGACATATTTTGAAAATTCATAAAAATAGATAAATACAGTCATCTATTCAAAAACTGTGAAACAATCTCAAAAGAAGACATTATAAACTTTTCAATGATGTATAATGTGTATGCCATTATTATGTTGGGTAAGTCTGCTGAATTTTTAAAATATAGCTAAAATCACGCAGGATCCATTTCACTGCGACTCCATTGAGTTAAGGGTTATACCCTTGGGTGGGTGGGTAGGGGGGAATCTTGCACTGAAGACCATGCCATTCCACTACACAGCTCACGATCATAAGAGAAAAAAACCCCACAAACTATCATTGACGCCCCCACACACACTCGCCCCATCTGAAACTGTCATAAATTTTAAAACAATCTATCTTGATGCAGCTTTTCTAAATTTTAAATCAATTTATCTTCAGAGTTGGTAGTTCCCTTGATTCTCACAGACCCAGACTTAAAATACTTCATAAAGAAAAAAGTAAAGAAATAAAAGTAAATCCCTGTAAATTTCACAAACCCCAGTTGTAGACACTTCGCATTAGTGTATCATTTTCTTTTTTTTTTTAACTTTAAAAAGCAAAATTAAATATCCAAGTATATGGAACCAGTTGTACAACAAGCATGTTTTGTTTTGTCATTTTCAAGGACAAATTACCATCTTCAACAGATACATGTTTACACAAAAAAAGTCATCTGAGCGCTTTGATTTGTTGCTTTACAAGATTCAGCGCAATATAAATTCCATACATTATTATTATTATTATTACAGTCTCGCATTAACCCTTTCAGTGCCTATGGGGCCATCAGACGACGCCCCACATAATGTGCTTTCTCAGCGCTATAAGGCTGTCCACTCATGCCCTGCAGTTATTTCACTTTTTTCTTTTATCTTTCTGTTTGTGATTCCACAATTCTCACACACCCAGACCTCAATACTTTATACAGAACTTTTTTTAAAAATTCACTAGGAAGGCCAGAAGTCTTTGCAGTCAAAATCATTGAATCATTCATTCAGAATCTTCAATCATTTTTCTTTTTTAAAAAAAATAACACACACGCACGCACACACACAACACACAAAATCCTTCATGCTGCATCTCTATACAGTTTTCTAACACTGATTTTATTTCTGTGTTAATTGTTACAGTCACTGGTTCCTCCAAAAAAAAGAAAGAAAAATAGTCCCTAGCATTGGAGAAACACTTTGTTACATTCTTCTCTGGCACTGACAAGGTTAGGTAAAATAAAACAGCCAGCCAGCATGGTGAACTATGAAACTGAGACCCATGACATATGAATCAGAAGACGAAATGTTGAGGTACGTTGAAGATCAAAACAGAAACTAACACTAAAACCAGTGACATTATGTTGTACATACATACTTAATGTGAACACAGAGATGAACCAAAAAATGCATGATAACAAAAGTGACTTTTAAAAAAATATCAGTGTCCTGTCTTCATCAGAATAAGTATGTTACAAAAATTGTGTATATAAAACTTAACGGCTCTCTCTCTCTCTCTCTCTCTCTCTTTCAAGATCTCAATAACCTGATAAACCACACACTTTTTAACACTCACACTGATATATTTCACAATGAGATTTCTTGTTTCATATTGGGAAAAAAAAGAAATATTTTTGCCCACATTTTATTATGTGACACTCCACCACACAATGAGTTGCATTGCACCGAAGGTCAATTTTCAGTTGTTGGCATGTTGTTAACTCATTGAGGTTGTGCCGATGCTTGCCGATGCTTAAGCATCGGCACTACTTTCCTTTACTGTGACGTGCCGAAGCTTAAGAATCGGCAGACTTACGATTTAAAAAAAACACACAAAGTGATGGTTAACTCAAAGGAAAGTACTCTGGCCTGTAGGGCAATCATTTTTCTAAACACAGTTGCTTTCCTTGACCATAAGCTTGTCTAGTTTTTGTCTGGTGGCCAATTTTGTTTGACATGTCAACAAGTGATATCTTTGGGATTTCAGGCTCTCCAGTGTTATGATTATTTTTTTTTAAATCTGTTGTACAAAAAGTGACATCACATGGATTCAGCCAGGTTCAGGGAACTTTACTTTGGTGAAAAATCATCACAATGCTTCAAGGGGAATAGTTGATGAATAGTTCAAGCATTTAAGATACCAGCCCTATTTTCCAAAACTTTTTATTTTTCAGCATTCAGTGACATATTTTGAAAATTTGTAAAAAATAAATACAGTCATCTATTAAAAAACTGTAAAATAATCTCAAGAGAAGACATTATAAACTTTTCAATGATGTATAATGTGTATGTCATTATTATGTTGGGTAAGTCTGCTGAATTTTTCAAATATAGCCCAAATCACGCGTCACCACAAAATGGCGGGATCCATTTCACTGATGAGTTAATCTGCAATAAAAAGGCTGTTCAATACAGAAAACAGATTGAAAATCGGACAATTCTATGAAAAATTAATACGAATTGAAATGGTAGACCGCAGAAAGTGACAAAATGAGAAATTGTCAAGTTTAGAACTGTAATAGGTGGTCAGAATGAGGGCTTGGTTTTCAAATGTGTTTTTAAAGCAAAAGGAAACAAAATTACGCCTTGATATTTCAGTACAAGGTAGAAGAATGGCTATAATTTTATAATCAATCAAAATCTCAAAATCGGCAACCTGACCCCCACCTGCCTAAAATGGCACCTAGCAGAAAAGTGGATCAGGTGCAAAGCGACTCATTTCATGGTGGAGTGTCACATTTGCAAAAGAAAACTCATGGACTGTTATTTTTGTCTTTCCCAACACCATATTTTTCAAATTAGTCAACCTTAAAGATATGGAGTGACTTTTGTTGTTGTTGACAAACTAAAAGAATTGCTGAGAATTTTTTTTTAAAAAAAAAGAAAAATTAAGAAAGAAAGAGATTTATGTCCAGTATGAAAATTTAATAACTGTGCATGCAGACTGAGTGAATCTTACATTTGCATAGCATAAAATTTTAAAAAAGGAGAGAAAAAAACAATGCAGATCAGAACCACATTCAGTGAATTCACGCAAAAAAATGAAGTGAATCTTAAAAAAATTGTTTATTGCTGAAGTTTCGACAGAAAATCTACCAGAAACAAAGATGCAAAGCTGTAACTGAAAATTTATGATGAGTAGCTACAATCCATGCAAAAATTGACATTCCAAACACACACACACATGCGTGCGATTAACATGCGAACAAAACCAAGAAAAACAGAAAAAAATCCAAGCACCAACAAAAATCACAAAACCAAAAATAAGCCACCTACCCACTCTTTCTCCTCTTACGAAAGTACAACTGGACATTTTGGATTATTTTTTCTTCAGAAAGACCAGAAATAAACAAACAAAAAAAGAAGAAAGAATGAAACAATTTTTTCTTAAAAAATTTTTTTTTTAATAAACATCAAACATACAAGACAATGTCGAGTCAACTGACCATGTCTCTTCATGTTGTCTAACACAAGAAATAATAGCATCAAGTGTGATATTCATACACATATCAATACCACAATCTTATTAGTAAAATGCAGATGTAGCACGAAACGAGTCGTATGCCTACATGTCCCATAATTTCTTCTTTTTTAAAAATCTTGTTATTAGTGCCGCACATATGCATTTTAAAACAGATTGACTTTTCATCCAGACTACATTTCACTTTATCATGTCTTATAATTTCAGTACAGATATTTCTGACTTGAAAAAGAAAAAGAAGACATACTGGGGATGTCGGCTGAACACTGTAACATCATCAGTGGCAGTGTAATTTGCTCCAAGTGTTAATTCAATAAACGCCTGACTTTGATGTCGGAATAATAATAATAATAATAATAATAATGTATGGAATTTATATAGCGCTGAATCTTGTAAAGCAACAAATCAAAGCGCTCAGATTTCATTTCATACCACTTTAAGTCACGGCAGATTTCTCTCCGTGAAATTCGGGCTGCTCTCCCTGGGGAGAGCGGGAGAGCGCGTCGCCACAAGCGCAGCGCCACTCTTTTTTTTCTTCTTTTTCATGTCTGCAACTGTATTTGTTTCCCTATCAGAGTGGCTTTTTCTAAGAATTTTGCCAGGGACAACTCTCTTGTTGCCGTGGGTTCTTTTACGTGCGCTAAATAATTACGTGTAACACACGGGACCTCGGTTTATCGTCTCATCCGAAAGACTAGCGCCCAGACCACCACTCATGGTCTAATGGATGGGAGAAAAATTTCCGGTCCAAACGGGGTACGAACCGCCGCACACTTCCGACCCGGACTTTTCGCTTTCTAGACAGGCGCATTACCTCTAGACCACTGATCCATCAACAATGACTGCAGACGGATCAAACTGATTGTCAACGTAATGCAATGAAATTCTCTACGACAGCATAACAATTACTACTAAACTCCTCTCATTGTTCTATCCCAAGCTCAGAGAGAGAGATATATATATAGAGAGAGTTACAGAGACAGGCAGAGCCAGCCAGACAGACAGACAGACAGAGACAGAGAGAATGGGAGAGAGAAAAACAGAGACAGACAGAGAGACAGAGGGAGAGAGTGAGAGAAGGAAAGAGAGAGACAGAGAGAGATAGAGAGGAGAGAGTTAGAGAAAGAGAGGGAGAGAGAGAAAGAAACAGAGAGAGAGAGAGAGATAGAAAGAGAGAAACACAGAGAGGGAGGGAGAGGGTGAGAGAAAAAAGTGAGAGAGTGAGTGCGAGATTCAGCTTAGAATAAAAAGAATAAGAAGATTCAAGAATTACCTGAACACCTCACACATCATGCTTAACACATAACTGCTCCCACAAATTTCCGTTTTTGGGGTGGTTTTTTTCTGAATCACACAATGCATGTATACAGGAATATACAGGTGTGCGTATGTATACTCAATGCGTGTGCAAACTCAGAATAAAAGATGAGAAGAACAGTTACTTGAATGCCTCACATGTATGTACGTCATGACTTAATGTAACTGCTTCCAACTGTCTGTTAATTTTCTGATTCACACTATATATAATATATATATATATATATTTTTTTTTCCTTTGGCACAAAATTTCCAAGCGGTGGAAATACTAAGAATATTCTGAAAGCGTCCGCACTATTTCTGCAGGCTAAAGTTTAAAAAAAATTTGGTCATTAACTATCTTTTTTTTTTTTTTAACACTACCTTCCATAAAATAGAAGACATTTTCTGTCAGTTTATATACCATGACTCTTAAACCGCAAAACACCCCCAACCCCCATCTCTCTTTTTTAATTTTTGTTCTTGATTGTTCCCTACTCCCGTCCCCTTTGAAATCTAATTTTTGGGACTAGAACAATACATTGTGTGAGACTGAAAAGAACAATGCATATATATATATATATATATATATATATATATATATATATAATTATGTTTGTTATGCTGCCTATATATCACTTGTGCTGCGCAAAAGTGATACTCCGTTGTTGATACTCCGTTGTTGACAAAGTGTCTTCTCCTGGTAATTCTCACATCAGCCGTAGTTTAACTCGTCACTGAAATCTTAGTTTAAAACGAAAAACGCATGCAAGAGCAAATGACTTTCCTGCAAAAGCTGAATGAATGCTGCAGCATTATTCTACATTGAGCGCATATACTCAATTCTTGCTCACCCACCATAAGGTGAGCGTCCGTTCAGCTAGTAACACATCACAACTTTTCAGCACTCCAAACCAAAAAACCTAAACCTAGCAAAACCTAAAAAGAAAACAGAAAAAACGCAAACCAAGCAAACAAAAACTAGAATACGATAAAGCCACCCCCTTCTTCTCAATAAAACAACAAACAAAAAAAGCAAACAAAAAGACCACAAAACATACAAACAACAAAAAAAGACAGGCAAACCGGGAAAAAAAAAACTACCAAAAGAAAAAAATATATGTCGGAAAATACTATCGATCGCATTATGTAACACACACACACACTGAGTGCTTATTCAATGTAAAAGTTGGTGACTTTAAAAATCAAAATAAAAGTTTGACTCGACTTTATACACACACACACCATTGATCCTTACAATGAAAACTCATTATAAACCACACCCCTAACAAATTCTTTATCAAATGAGAAGAGGTGAATTCTTAAGAAGTGCTTCACACAACACAAACACATTCTCCTCGCAAACCTCACGGACACTCCATGTCATTCCGACATATCCATCATAACCCCAGAACACATTTTTTCCGGCAAACATTTTGTTTTTACTCCTGTTAAGTCGATCACACCAGTACAACATGGAAGCATTTCTAAAGATATATAATGCCGTTTTCACTTGCACTGTTAAGATGATACAACACCACAAATCAAATTGCATTCACTCATTGTTAAGTCTGAAACACTTGCTAAACAAGGATTTGCTATGTTTTGTTTTTGGTTGGGGTTTTTTTTCTTGGTTTTTTTTTTTTTTTTTTTTTTTTTTTTTTGGGGGGGGGGAGGGGTTGTGCTTGTTAGTCTTTTTCTTTGCTTGCCATTTCTTTTCCTGGTATTTTTTTTAATTCTTTTTTTTCCCTGTGTCACCCCCCCCCCCCCAACTCGTTTAAATCTCTCCCCTCCAGCCATACCCAGATTCGTTATTTCGCATCATCAAGGTCGGAGGTCTACAGAGAGCTTATCAATGTCAGGGTGCTGTGGGGCCACCAATCAGAGGGGCCCTGCACTGCTGCTGGGACATTCTGGTGATGTTCAGCGGTGCCCGTTCTGAGCTAACATAGGCAGGTTACCACCTACTAAGCCCCCTACTGACAACAGCTATGGCTCCATCACAGAGCCAGACGCCCACCTGGGGTCGCGACCACCACAACATCCCTCCACTGACCATCACTCGTAAAACTCCAACCCTGACGGCTTTAACACAGACTCACCACAGGCACAGAAAAGTACGGGGAAACAAACTGAGGTCACTATGAGACGGGAGCAACCGAGGCCATCAGATCAGAGACATTTTTTCTGTTACTGCATGATGATTAATGAGGATGATGTAAAGATGCTGCTATGCAAGTGCATGTGCTTTGAGACTACGTGACAGGGCTGTACCCTACACGTCCTATCATAATATATCTCAGCATCAATCCCCCCCCCCCTCCCCCCCCCGAGATACAGACACCTGCAGTGTCGGTCAGGTAATTTGAGCAACACTCTCAAAATGATATCTGTAAAGTGGATGAAGCTCGAAAGTGTGGTCCCAGTCTTCCCAATGAGCGAGTCCACATCACACTCACTCTGGGTAGGAACCGGCCGGAGTATGAAAAATAACTATGACTCTTATGGGATTCAAACCTGCATCCTTCCAGTCCATAATCCAAGGTTTCCTGGTATTTTTACTGTCTGAATATGTTATGCAGTTACCTTATTTTCCATGGGTATGATACGGTATTGTTTCAATGAAGTCAAATTTTGCACATCCATCTTCTATGGTACATTTGATAAGATAATGCTTTTCACTCATATTTCAAGTGTTACTACTCTGTTGCTTCGATCCAAAAATAAAATGTTGCTTTAACAAATACAATAAAGGGAACTTTACTTCCACAAAGACTCTTTTCATTGGCAAGTAACCTGACGCAAACCTTCCATACACACGATACAGTCGACTCTCGTCAATCTGATTTATATCAGTATACCGACACTTCCAAAACATTCCATATTTTCTACATTACACAAACGGCATGAGTGATGTGATACAATGCAAACAAACACCAGTTACAGATCTACAATGGCTATTTGCAAGAACAAAGATGAAAATTTACCCCCAAAAAGTGGATAGGACTATGTATGCTTGATTTTCTACTCTGAAAAAAAAAATCAACAAACAAACAAAAAACAAACCCAAACGGATGGATAAAAATGTAACACAACAACCCTGTCTGCAAGACGACTTCAACTGTCATGTATGGATCAACCGACACCTGATGGGTGCATGTGTGGTAGTGTTTTCAGTATTTTGGTCTGTTCATTGTTAAGTGATGTTATGTACATGCCTGTGTGTGCTATTTTGACAGTTGTATAACGTGTACCTGGATGCATGCATGTTTACGTGTCAGCATGTGTTTCAGTGTCTGTCTGTATGAATAGATCTATGCTTTGTGTTTACCAGTTTGACAGCTTGCTATATGCATGCACACAACGTCACAAGTTTGTGTATGAGCATGTGTACATGCATGTATGTATACATATACACACGAGTGCATTTTCAAAATGTATACCATGTAGATGGCATTTTATAGTTGCACATTACTTTTCTGATTTTTTTTTTTTTTTTACATGGTCATCATGTTTGCGCTCAAAACAAAATGTTATGCCATGAAAACAAATTCACATACATGTGAAATGATAAAAATGCAACTAAATGATACATATATATATACACGCATGAAACCATGAAAATATAACTAAGTCTCATACATACATATATATATACACGTTACTCTACATGTATGCGAAAACACACGCACACACACTTACTTGCTGCTGCACACTTAGGACAGAACACACACTTTACAAACATGCATATATGCTGACTGATTCACTCTCTTTTCATATGTAACACGATTTTTAAAAAACCATGACAACAACAATAACAAAAATAGATTGTTTCTTTTTTTGTGTGTTATTCACATGAAATATGATGATCATGGCGTTGAAAATGAGAGGCTCAGTGCACAACTAGCTACATTACACGTGGCTGACCAACAATGTAAAGGAAAAATAGCCAAGAAGGAAACCAAACTGATCTCCCATACAAACACCCCATAAAACTGGTTTCAAACACACGAACATCCCGTCAAAAAACACTGTAACTTTAAAGAGTCCCTGAATTACATCCCTACGGATGAAAGAAGTTGCCAGCTGACATCTTAAGGTCTCCATCCTGATCTCCAAGATCTCCACCTAAGACCTCCCAAGATCTCCATCCCAGACCTCCAAGGTCTCCCACTCAAGATCTCAAAGGTCTCTATCCCAGACCTCCAGATGACCCTGCGATATCTAGGAGAGTGGATGATCAAAACCCAGGAGATGGCCTCGCATGACACAAACTGTGCATGCTCCACCGATGGAGGGGAAGAATAACAGTACAGCTGTGTCAACGACTGGAGGGTTTCACTATTTTAATGTATGCTGCAGCAGAATTTCAGAAGACTGCAAGGTACAAAGCCTGATGTTGTACTTTATCATCTCTGCAGTGGTTCACTTCTAGACTGGAGCAAATCACCCTGAAACTTAGGTCACTCAGAACTATTCCAAAGAGGAGGTGGATTATGGGTTAAAGAAATGGGCAATTCCTTACGAATGAAGGACCAAGACTATCTTTATCTTCTAGCTCAATTGAAACTTATATTTGCAGATTTACCAGTGTCTTAACCCTTGTGAGTTTGTGGATCCAGATGACTCAGAAATATTTCTGTACCTTTAAGATCCTGTACCTTCACATCAGTGTTGGTGAATTAAGGACAATCATTTAAAAGTAATAAAGATGATATACGGAATTTACAGTGTGCTGAATCTTGCAAAGCAAACAAATCAAAGCGCTTTCCGGCATCATTATTGTTTAAGGAGAAAGACGAAAACAAAACGGTAAAAAAGCGTTTTAAAAAGAAGTTTCATTTCACCCTAGTCAACATTCCAGCATGAAGGTCACTACTGTAGGCTTTGAAAATTTCACCATGGCGCATAAACTTCACTTGATATCAAGGAAAAACTACACTGATGCAGAAAGGACTCGTGAAAAATAAAGAGCTAAACTGGCCCTGATCATTGAAACTGATAACACAGACAGCTGCTGTGGGATTTCCCCAACCAAAAACCAATCAGAAAGAAACAAACTCTTTGTGCCTGCAAAGCAATGACAGCCTGACGCTCAGAAGCAGCACTTTGAAAAACTTTCCTCCAATTGAAGATTTAGAAACTAGCAACCATGGCACTAAAAACACTTGTAAACAAGACAGTAACTTTTTTTTTCTTTTTGGTTCCTAATAGTCACAGGTGAAAAGCTTGCTCTCGTAAGATTGCAGGTACCTGCAGGCAAGACTGGAGATGGGTCTGTAAAACCCTCTTTCAATATCACACCCACGGAAGACTGTGACCGACAGAGATAACCCCGCAAACCAAACTGTACAGCCCATGAGGAGCTTGAAAGGGCATGCCATTACGTTTCCCACACACATCTGACAGTGTAAAAGCGAACAAGGAGAAGGAGAAGAATGGAAGAACTACATAAGTGACGCTCCACCACGAAATGAGTCGCTTAGCACCTGACCCCCTTTTCTGCTAGGAGCCATTTTAGGCAGGAGGGGGTCAGGTTGTCGATTTTGAGTGATTATTAAACTGTACCCATTATTCCACCTTGCAATGAAATACTGAAGCATAATTTTGTTTCCTTTGCTGCTTTTAAACGCGGTTTTAAAATACCCAGTAAAAAAAACCAGGCCCTATTACGATACAAAACTTGTCAATTTCTCATTTTGTACAATCCTGCAATCTACCATTTCAGTTTGTAATAGCTTTTCATACAATTGTGGCTGATTTTCATTTTTTTTTTTTAATTGAATAGACATTTCACTGCAGATTAACAACATGGGGAGGAGTCCCATAACCTATAAGGTCGTAGGGGAGAGAGGCATCAGAGACCTCACTTTTCTAGGGCCAGCATATTGAGGGAGGCCCCCATCTCCTCTCCCTCGCTGCTTTACCTTCCCTGACCCTAAAGAGGGCAGGTACCCATTTACAGCTGGGTGAACTGGGGGGAACTGTACTGAAGCCAAGGCGCGCAAACGGTCACCCATCCAACTGGTAACCACGCTCGACGCTGCTTAACTTGGCTGGGGAAAAGCGAGTGCAACAACATGCCAATAGCTAAAAACTGACCTCTGCTGCAATGCAACTCATTATGCAGTGAAGCGTCACATATCTGTAGACAGATCTGTAAGTTGCGTTCACTAGATAACCGTTGAATCTTGGCCACCGATTCAAAATGCCCAGTTCAGTTCTCAAAATAATAAGAGATTCAACCACAGCACAGGACAACCTGCCTGGACAGTGTCCACTTTCTTTACTTCGTCTTGCTGGTGGCAGAAGTCTTGAGTCAGACCCTGACTGCCTACATAACCCTTCTGTCATCCCTGCTGCTCTCAGCTCCCATAATCGTCACTCAACAACAGAACTCAAGACAAAACATGATACAAATTGTAGTGAGGGGGGAAGGGGGAGGGCAGGAAGGAGAGGCAGTACAAGCACCTAGTATAAAAAATATCAAAGAAGAAAACAACAGGTGAGAGACACACACACACACACACACACATCCCCACACACAGACAGACAAAGAGTCCAGGAGTAAGAACAGAAGTGTCCATACCAACAAAAATGGTTAGAATGTACGGGTAGGTAGTAGGTAGGTAGGTAGGTGTACATATATATATGTATTATATATATATATACCATCATCTCCATCAAGCTGAGGCCTCTCCTTCTTGCCCCCCTCACACTTGGCAATGACACACCACACCCCTCCTCCCCACACACACAAAAAAATTCGGGAAGGGAGATAACTTTTATCCCTTGTACTTTGAGGCCAGTCCCCTTGGCCCAAAAAGCCGGCTTCACTTGTCGGCGTTGACGGCGTGGTAGAAGAAGGCTCCGCGGCTCATGGACAGCGACATGGGCATGGCCAGGGAGGTGAGGTGGCCCCCCATGGGCTGGCCGTGCATCAGGGCACTCCCCCCGTGACCCCCGGCCAGCAACACGCCCCCCGCCACCACGCTGCTTCCCTGGTGCGACGCTGGCGGCGTGGGCGTGGGCGTCGGGGTGTGTGCCGCGCTGGGCTGGCTGTGTTGCTGCTGTTGTTGTTGTTGCTGTTGTTGCTGCTGTTGTTGTTGCTGCTGTTGCTGCTGCTGCTGCTGGGGGAGGGCCTGGGTGCTGGAGGAGGAGGAGTGGGGGCGTGGGGAGCGATCCTTGCTGGCGGCGCGGATGATGGCCAGGTCCTCGTCAATGCCGCTGTGCTTGGCTTTGTGCTTGTTCAGGTGGGCGCTCTGCCCGAAGGTCTTGCCGCAGATGCCACACTCGAAGGGCTTCTCTCCTGCACAGCAGACCAGCAGGTATGGATGTGAACTCTATATCACACGGGTAGCTTATCAAGGGGACGTACATTTTGCTACGGCAGGTACAGATGTAATAATAATAATAATGTATGGAATTTATATAGCGCTGAATCTTGTAAAGCAAGATGTGAAATACCACACGCAAAAACTAAAAGAGGACTCCCTGATTCCACACTCAAAACAGCTTTTCCCCCATGCACACCAACTATTAGGTACGGGTGTGAAACGGTCACGCACCGTAGCCATCAAAGAGGACTGAAATGTCGTTACAGATCTCACACTCCGCAGCGCGCAAAATCCAACATCACTCGGTCAACAGTGATGAGACTATAAACCGAGGCCCCATGTTCGAACGCATGCAGAACATCTTGCGCACACATTAAATCCTGTTCCGCTTTTTTGGAAGAGTAGGCCATTGTGTGCCGGTGGAAACAGATGACAAAATTTACAAAACCGCATACACACGGGGACTAGTTGTAAAAAAGCACATGAGTGCTTTTTCCATTATCCTCGATATAAAAGAAGAAATAAAAATAAATAAAAACAGTCCTACATTTAGCGAGCCCCTTTCTTTTACCAAGTCCAAGTGTGGACAGTTCCTCTTATATTAGCACCAGCTGGGATGGGATGGAATGGATAGCAGTTGAGAGCAGCTGAAAGTGGGGGACACTGAAAGCTGTAACTCATAGCCTGGCTTTTCCACCCACACACCAACCGTCAGGTATGGAAGCGAGATATCACACAGAAAACTAAAAGAGGGTTGACATTTTTGCTGCAGATCCCACACTCACAGGGCTCCTCCAACCATCAGGTATGGGTGTGAAATATCACACACTTAGCTATCAGTAAGACTAATAACATTTTGCCACAGATTCCACACTCAAACAGCACCTTCTCCATGCATACCAACCATCAGGTATGAAACAGAAATGCTAAAAAATGAGAACCTCCCCCATAGTGGGACAAGGCTGTGATTACAGATCCTGCATTCGTAAGGCATCTTTTTTTGTACATCAACCATCAGATTTGGACAAGAAATGATGAATAGTGAACTTCTCTCAAAATGAGACGAGGCTGTGATTATAGATCCTGCATTCATAAGGCATCTCTTATGTACATCAGATATGGACAAGAAATGCTGAATAGTGAACTTCTCTCGTAATGGGATGAGGTTGTGATTACAGATCCTGCATTCATAAGGCATCTCTTATGTACATCAGATATGGACAAGAAATGCTGAATAGTGAACTTCTCTCATAATGGGATGAGGTTGTGATTACAGATCCTGCATTCGTAAGGCATCTCTCCAGTATATCACCATCAGATAGGGGGGTAGAAATACCACACAGAGAGCTTCACACTCCACCACCCAACTCCCCCACCCTCGCCAAAAAAAAAGACAGCTTTTCTGTTTTTCAACTACCAAGCAATGCAAATCAAAAAGAATACTTGACAAGTAATTTCTCCCATAAAACGACACACTTGCTGCAGAAAGGCTTCTCATTTAGTCTGCCACATATCAGTACTGAGCACCTGTTTTTCACAAGATTTTATCGGTATTCTCAAAGGTCTAAAACAAAAGATTTTCCTTTTTTTTTTAAGACTAGTATTGTTGTTGTCGCAATTAGTATCTCCATCCTCCCTTCCTGCTCTGAGAAGACAACAAGATTATTTCTGTTTCAAGTGTGTGCGCACTTAAACAAGAGTCTGCCACAGTAAAAAAAACAAACAAACTCTGCACTCATATAAACTCTTCATCCGCTGAAATTTCACTTCATTTATTACTACCACAAAATCCCCCAATTTCGCAGGCTGGAATTTTCCTGATACACCAAACGAAACACACACACATCCACGCCCTCCCCCTCCTCCCACAACCACACACACACACCAAACATTCAACACCTCCCACCTCACCCCCCCACCCTACCCATCCCTGACCTGTGTGTGTCCTCATGTGTCGCTGCAGCGCACTGAAGTAGCGGAACTCCTTGTGGCAGATGGTGCAGCTCTGACCTCCCAGAGCACTGGACGACGACAACTTCAACGACCCTTGACCCTCAGCTGCCGCCTTGTTGGCATCCTCCTCGCTGTTCGACCCGTGGTGGTTGTTGTTGTTGTTGGCGGACTCGGCCCCGCTGGCCTTCTTGTTGGCCTTCTTGCTGCGCTTGGCGGCGGCGCCGTCGTCGTGCTGCTGGTCAAACGTGTGGTACTGCGGCAGACCCGAAGACGAGCCGGAAGGGGGCGGGGGCACCATGGTGGGCAGGGTGGGGGGCACCCCTTGCAGGGTGTTGGGGTGGAAGGGGCTCCCCGACAGCGCGATGGTGGACAGGGCCGGCAGGGCCGAGAGGGACGGGGGGGTGAAGGTGGACACCGGGGGCGGGGACAGCGGGGTCAGGCTGGGCGTCCCTTCCCCACTGCCAGCTGAGTAGGAGGAAGGAAGGGGGAGGGGGTCTTCGGGGAGCGGGGAGGAGGCGGTGGTCTGGCAGGAGGACTCCATGGTCTTGGCGCGCTTCCGCTGCTTCTTGCTCTTGGCCACGTAGGGCACGCCCTTGCAGCCCTTCTTCTGGTGCGACTGCATGTGGGTCAGCTGGGTGAACCCACGCAGGCACCCTGGGCACTCGTAGGGCTTCTCCCCTGAAAGCCAACACCAACCAACACCATACGTGTACGTACGCCCTGCCTTCCTCACTGCCAAGCCGACAAGAGGTTAAGGTTTCACTGCGGCAGGCAGACTCTTTTATTTAAAGCGCATGCATGACACAAAACAGAAATAATCCGGCTGTCTTCTCAGAGGAAAGGGAAGGGAAGGGGAGGGGTGGAGAGATACCAACAGCGACAACAACAAAAAACCCAACCAAAAAATCACCCTAACCTAAAAAATTGTGCAAAATCCGGTTTTCAACCTTTGAGAATACTTCTTGTAAAAACCATGAGATAAGCAGGCACCCAGTAACGAACAAGTGGCGGACAGACGGGATGACAGACGGTAAACAATCTTCATTTCACGCCACAATGTCCACAACACCACTCACCGTTTCAGAGAGAATCGGCACAACACAAGCTTTCAAGCTTGGCGTTACACAAGGCTAGACTTTTTTTCTTTCCCCCTCTTCATGAAATGTGCACATTCTGCAGTACTGAATTCCATTTCAACCCAAAGATAACCCATCAGAACAGACAACCCCCATCCCCCCCCTCACCTGTGTGGGTGCGCTGGTGGCGCTTCAGCTCGCTCTCGAAGACAAACTCCTTGTGGCAGTAGCGGCACTCCAGAACGCGCCGGCCCTTGGTGTGCAGTTTGGCGTGGGCCAGGAAGTTCTCGTACGAGGTGAAGGTCATGTTGCAGACAGAGCACTGCGGCAGATGCTTGGGCTGATGGGTCTTCTTGTGGGCAGTCAGGTGGGTGGCCTGCGTGAAGCCCCGCCCACACTCGCTGCAGTTGTAGGGCTTTTCACCTGATGGACACATCAGAGAGGTTGACTGATTGACTGACACATCAGAAAAGAGCGATTCCCTGACTCATCAGGAAGACTGACTGACCCATCTCAGGAAGACTGACTGACCCATCAGGAAGACTGACCCATCAGGAAGACTGACCCATCAGGAAGACTGATTGACTCATCAGGAAGATATGACTGACTCATCAGGAAGACATGACTGACTCATCAGGAAGACTGATTGACTCATCAGGAAGACTTGACTGACACATCAGGAAGACTCATTGACTCATCAGGAAGGCTCATTGACTCATCAGGAAGACTTGACTGACACATCAGGAAGACTGATTGACTCATCAGGAAGACATGACTGACTCATCAGGGAGACTTGAATAACACATCAGGAAGAGCAATTCCCTGATTCATCAGGGAGACTTGACTGACACATCAGGGAGACTTGACTGACACATCAGGAAGAGCGATTCCCTGATTCATCAGGAAGACATGACTGACACATCAGGGAGACTTGACTGACACATCAGGAAGAGCGATTCCCTGATTCATCAGGAAGACTTGACTGACACATCAGGGAGACTAGACTGACACATCAGGGAGACTTGACTGACTCATCAGGGAGACTTGACTGACACATCAGGGAGACTTGACTGACTCATCAGGGAGACTTGACTGACACATCAGGGAGACTTGACTGACACATCAGGAAGAGCAATTCCCTGATTCATCAGGAAGACTGACTGACACATCAGGAAGAGCGATTCCCTGATTCATCAGGAAGACATGACTGACTCATCAGGGAGACTTGACTGACATCAGGAAGAGCAATTCCCTGATTCATCAGGAAGACTGACTGACACATCAGGAAGAGCGATTCCCTGACACATCAGGGAGACTGATTGACCCATCAGGGAGACTGAATGATTGACACATCAGGGAGACTGATTGACACAGGGAGACTGATTGATTGACACATCAGGGAGACTGATTGATTGACACATCAGGGAGGCTGATTCAGGGAGGTTAAATGATTGACACATCAGGGAGACTGACTGACTCATGAGGGAGACTTGACTGACACATCAGGGAGACTGACTGACCCATTAGGGAGACATGACTGACACATCAGGAAGAGCGATTCCCTGACACATCAGGAGCTTGACTGACACATCAGGGAGACTGATTGACCCATCAGAAAGAATGACTGACCCATCAGGAAGACTGATTGATTGACACATCAGGGAGACTGATTTGACACATCAGGGAGACGGATTGATTGATACATCAGGGAGACTGATTCAGGGAGGTTGAATGATCAACACATCAGGGAGACTGACTGACACATCAGGGAGACTGATTGACACACCAGGGCGATTGATTTGACACATCAGGGAGACTAATTTGACACATCAGGGTGACTGATTGACACAGGAAGATTGAATGATTGAAACATCAGGGAGACAGACTAACACATCAGAGAGACTGATTTGACACACCAGGGAGACTAACACATCAGGGAGACTGATTGACACAGGGAGAGGTAGACTGACACATCAGGGAGACTGATTGACACATCAGGGAGACTGATTGACACATCAGGGAGACTGATTGACATCAGAGAGGTTGATTGACACATAAGGGAGACTGATTGACACATCAGGGAGACTGAATGATTGACACAGGGAGACTGATTGACACATCAGGGAGATTGGTTGACACATCAGGGAGACTGATTGACATCAGGGAGGTTGACTGACACATAAGGGAGATTGATTGACAATCAGGGAGATTGGATGATTGACACATCAGGGAGACTGACACATCAGGGAGATTGAATGATTGACACATCAGGGAGACTGACACATCAGGGAGATTGATTGACACATCATGGAGATTGATTGACACATCAGGGATATTAACATCATACTGAGATTGTCTGGCAACATTATCGCACACAATGACTGACACATAAAGAAGATGTGTGACTCAATACATTGCATAGACAAAATCACTGAGAGTGAAAATGTGTCTGTGTGTGTGTCACTGAGTGCATGAGTGCGTCAAAGTCAAAGTCAAACTTTTATTTTAAGATGGTACATTGAATAAGCAGTGCATTTGCTTTTTTTATCAAGCCATCTATTTAAAGAAAAAAAAAGTGAGAGAAATGATAATGTATATTCAGACATAGAATAAAAAACCTAATCTATGGTAAACTATACAAATCAAACAAGAAAAGACAATAACATATGCATATGGAATGTATATGTGTGTCCCTGAGTGCACGTGTGCATGCATGTATACATCATTACATGGCCTTCATGGCACACTGGCCCTCGCAACGTTAAGCAGAATTTATACATCTTCTTTACCAATTTTCTATTTACCAGTTTTCTATCTTGTGTAAACATAATTTATCCAATACACATACATGTATGTATACAACACAAGCAAACAACAATACAGCAGGGAAAAGGCATCCAGCTACAGCTTATTTTAAGGCCCATCCCATTATTTTTCTGTTCTCCAGTTTAGCATTATGAGATCAAAAGTGAAAACTATAATTGGGACGTCAGAAAGCTTTGAGATAAACGTAGGAGTGCACCAAGGATCCGCATTGAGCCCTCTGCTCTTTATCCTCGTGATGAATGAAATATCCAAGGAAGTGGAGAGGCCAGAAGAGATCTGGGAGCTGCTGTATGCTGATTACTTAGTACTGGTAGCTGAGAACAGTGATGACGCTACTCAAAGATTTGGCAATTGGAAACAGAGATTAGAACACAGAGGAATGAAGGTGAATGCTGACAAGACCAAAGCAATGACAGTTGGAAAAGACCGCTGAACACATAGAGAGCAAGGCAAATACCTGTGTGGTGTTTGCCACAAAGGTGTAGGGAACAATTCGATCAAATGCTCCAACTGTCAATATTGGTGTCCCATGCTTTGTTTCCAGAATTTCAAATGTTGCCTTCGGAACGCCGTTTTCGGTGTCCCATCAGCAAAACTAACAGAAAAAGAAATTCTTTTGTGCCAGTAAGCATTCGAATTCTGAATTCACAATGATGTTGACTACCTAATTTTTACATTTCTCTGAATTACTTGCCTGATTGTCATTGTTATGAGTGTAGTCAATACATAATTATGTGTGTGTGGGTGTGTGTGGGTGGGTGCTTGGGTGTGTAAAATAAGTCTGTCTTCTAGTCAACGGTCTTAAAACATTGAATTTATATATTGGTGTATGGTGTGGGTGTGCGTGGGCGTGCTCGCACACACACATACGTGCGTGTGTACGTGCTGCGTATATGCGTGCGTAAAAATGAGTTTTTATGTCTTCTAGTCAATGGGTTTAAAATTGTGTTCACAATTGATGTGTGTGCGTGCGTGCGTGTGTTTGTGTGTGTGTGCGCATGCGCGCGTGTGTGTTGGTGTGTGTGTGTGTGTGTGTGTTCGTGACATTTTATTTGAAGCCATTTGAAAACCAATATGAAATATAGCTTTTGTGTCTTTGATATTTTTGATGTGTATCAATCTGCCTGTCAGTATTGTAATTGCCCTTCATGGGATGATTAAAGTGTTTTTGACTTGACTTGACAAAAGATGCTCAAAGCTCAAAAGCTGAAAAAGGAGGACAGAGTATTTGTCTGCCCCAGTTGTATGAATAAGAAGGGTGAAGACAATACTGATGCAGGAAAGACGGAGCTAGAATTTGAACAAGGGAAGATAGAAGTGGTAGACAAATTCTGCTACCTGGGAGAGATGATGAGCTGCGAAGCAAAATCTGAGTTAGCTGTCAGAACCTGGATTGCGAGTGCTTGGAAGAAATGAAAGAATTGGCAAGTCTGCTCGGAAATAAGAAAATCCCACTGGAGAGACGCTGTCTGATATATAAGGCCTGCATTAGACCTGTTCTCCTGTATGGGTCGGAGACGTGGACTTTCACAAAAACCGTCAAACATTTGTTGAAGAGCTGTGAAAACCGAATGCTACGCTACATGACAAAGATCAAGTGGGAAGACAGGATCACGAATGAAGAACTATGGAGAATGTGCAAAGTTAATGATCTGAAGTCTGTAGCTAGTAGCAATAGACTGCGCTGGTTTGGGCACGTTCAACGGAATGCAGACCACTACATCATAAAAAGAGCAATGAACTTCGTAGTGGATGGAAAGAGACCAAAGGGAAGACCTAGCAAAACCTGGGCTGCCTGTATTTCAGATGATCTTAGACAGGGTTCATACAGACTTGGTGGGGAAAAATTTAGGGCCTTTTTAGGGCTTTTTAGGGGCCATTATTTCCAAATTTAGGGCCTAGCCTCAGGGTATCAAAGTGTATGTTATCAACCTTTGTACACATTTACTTTGATAAACCAAGCTCAAATTCATGTAAGCAAAGTCTTCTCTCGTCTACAACTGCATGATGGATATTGATTATTGACACAAATTCAAGTGAAGTTCTAGAATAAAATGTCTTTCACTCATAGATACAACAATGAATTAAAATCCTCACACAGTAAAACATCCATGGTGTGATGGAAGTGTCCATGTCTTGAAATACGAAGTAAAGTGAAAACTGAAATAAGTGTCTCTGATTCCAAGATATTTTTCACAAACAGCTAGCAAAGTGAAAAAAAGACACTATCCCTCAAACTTCATCAGATGTGAACTAGTCTCCTTGCCTTACCAAAGATGCAGATGGTTGCCCGGTACTAGAACTGGTAATAACAATACCCTCACACAGTCACAGTGCCTCTTCCAAATTCTGCTCCTTTATTTCAATCTCACACATGCGTACATGCAGGAATTCAAACACACACACGCACATGTGTGCATGCACATGCATGCATGCATAAAAGAGAGAGACAGAGACAGAAACTGAGAAAGACACAGAGAGAGGCTGCTGGACGCAAGTTCTCTTCACTATGAATACATGTACAAGTCCCGTATGGTCAATGCAGACAGAGAGGTAGGCCTAACACTGGCTTGAAAAGGATGCCAACACCCTCTGCCCAAAGTTTTTTTTTTTTAAAACAAGAATCTTCAGATCAAGTCGGCCAATAACTGAATAAGCTGCAAATTTTAAAGTAAAGTCAACTAAATCGGCCACATAGAGCGGTGGAAAATATTCAAACATTTGTATTTTTCCTGTACATTTGTAATATTCAGGCATTTGTGACTTGCCTTATGAATTGGATTTGTTTCTGTATGCATTCTGCAGGAAATCTGTGGGATAATCTCCTCAAATAAAGAATAGATCTGGCTACAGGTTTTATTGTATTCCCATCATCTATCACTGACTGCCATTTTGTAAAATGCGCACAGGAGAAACAATAGGCCTTGCTATTCACAGCTCAGCTGTGCTAAAATTGGAAAATCTCGTAGAGAAGGACTGTAGCGCAGTAAACAGAAAAATGGTATTATTTTAACTCATGATTGCAGTTTCATAGTTAAACGTCATTTTCCAAACAAATTACGGACATACCATAGGGGTAGGTAGTTTTCGGCATGTAAAAAATAACTGATGAAAGCAAAGCGAATATGCGCTTCCAATGGAGGCAAATTACCTCCCTTGGCAAAATAGGTGGTGCGACATGAATAGCAGAGGACAGGCTCTATCGGTCATAATACGATCTTTGGACATCCTTCTTGCTTTCATTTCTCATAAGTTTTATTTTGTGTATTTGTTTAATCTACATTTCAACAGAAACTCTCACTCATGGTTCCCATTTTTAGGGCTTTTTAGGGCCTCCAGGGCCATAGGTCTCATTTTTAGGGCTTTTTAGGGGCCTTATTTTGGATCTTCAAAAATCAGGGCCTTTTAGGGCTTTTTAAGATTTGTACGAACCCTGTTAGAGAAAGGGGCATAAATAAGGAGGAAGCTCAAAACAGAGAGAGATGGAGAAGGCTCATCAATGTCAAACCTCCCCTGGGAGAAACATGACAAAAAAGGAAGAAGAAGAAGAAGAAGAAGAAGAAGAAGAGAAGAATCTAGCATTATGAGCAGGACTACTGTGCACTGTCTCATGGTACTAAGGCGTTCGTCTTGTCTTGCATTCTTTGTTGTTATTGGGTTTTTCTTTTTTTTTTTGGTCTGGCTTCCTATTGTTCTGACCCTCGACACAGCACAGGATCACAACGATTACTGCACATGCCAAAAAAACCCATTTCCTGCACATTCATTCTTCAGCCTTTAAGACCCCACCCCACCCCACCCCACCCCACCCCACCCCAACCCACCCCACCCCACCCCCACCTCACCCTCTCGCAATTTACTGACCAGTGTGGGTGCGCATGTGCCTCTTGAGGTCGAAGGGGTAGCTGAAGTCCTTGCCACACTCCTCGCACTCCAGCTTCTTCAGCTTGGGCCGCGAGTTCTTGGGCTGGCGCGGCTGCTTGGGGGCCTTGGCCTTGCTGCCCCGCGACCCGTACTTGGAGAACCACTTGCGCATGGAGGACAGCGACTCCGTCTTGGGCACCGTCCCCGAGGCCCCCTCCCCGGAGTTGGTGTAGCTGGTGAACCACTTCTTCTTCAGGCTGGGCTGCGAGCCCGACGCCCCGTTGTCCCCGCTGTGCCACCACACATGACTACACTGATGCGCGGTTTAGCTACCAAAGCGAGACCCAAGTCAGGTCGGTCTAAAATAGCGCTTTATATGATATTAATCCTCTTGTAGAAGTAAGGTAACGGTAAAGGTGTCCCATAACCTATAAGGTCGTAGGGGAGCGAGGCGTCAGAGACCTCACTTTTCTAGGGCCAGCATATTGAGGGCGGCGCCCATCTCCTCTCCCTCGCTGCTTTACCTTCCCTGACCCTAAAGAGGGCAGGTACCCATTTACAGCTGGGTGAACTGTACTGAAGCCAAGGCGCGCAAACTGTCACCCATCCAACTGGTAACCACGCTCGATGCTGCTTAACTTGGCTGGGAAAAAGAGGGTAAACAGAATAAGTAACGGGTCTGACACTAGTGACAGGCACATGATATGATTAAAAATAAAACTCATACAACCAATGAACCATACACAGAATCTCACCCTTGATGCACCCCAGCACTCTAGCCCAGGCGCAAAAAAAAAGTTAAAGAAGAAAAAAATCATACGACAAATCTATGATGACCAAAGGCAAAAGCTCCTGAGCTAAGTGCTGTGGTGCGTTGAAATGTTGACAAATTCATGCTTTGAAATGTTATCTGAGATTGTATGTATCCACAACAGACTTTAAGCACAGGCACTTATACTCTCCAATATCATACTCTCATACATAATAAACCGTCACCAGATCAACCATCATTTCTATGCTGATGACTGTCAGATTCAAAACAGTGACACTCCTGAAATGTTATCTGAGATTGTTTGTATCCACAACAGACTTTAAGCACAGGAACTTATACTCTCCATATCATACTTTCATACATAATAAACCGTCACCAGATCAACCATCATTTCTATGCTGATGACTGTCAGATTCAAAGCAGTGACACTCCTGAAAATCTGCCTTCTCTCTTGACAAATATGTCACTCTGCCTTCAAGACATTCAAAACTGGATGATACAAAACAAGTTACAGCTAAATGCAGATAAAACTGAAGCCATGATTGCAGGGACCAAACACAAACTCTCTTTCATCACAACAGATTCAATAGAATTTGGCAATACATCAGTTCTGCTATCCTCTGCAGTCAAGAATCTAGGTGTTGTTATCAACACACTCTATGCAAAAATTCATCACCCAGAATTGCCAGTCCTGTTACTATCAATTACGGCGTATAAGTGCAATCCGAAAGTACCTGTCCACTGATGCAACATCCAAACTTGTCACATCTCTTATTCTTTCACGTCTGGACTATTGTAATTCTCTTTTGGCTAGTCTGCCAGCATCATCTATCCACTCCCTTCAATGCATACAAAACTCTGCAGCTCGATTAGTCCTCAAAAAGAACAAATCTGAGCACATTACTCCTCTCCTGCAATCTCTCCACTGGTTGCCTGTGCCACAGAGATTAAAGTCCAAGATCAGTACCCTACACAAAACAGCACCCTCCTATCTCTGTGAATGTCTTCACCTGTACACTCCTTCTCGTTCCCTCCGCTCTGCTGCAGATACCCTGTGCTTACGAATACCTAGATTCAACCAATCCACTGTTGGCTGTCGCTCTTTCTCTATTTCTGGCCCATCAATCTGGGATGACCTTCCTCTCTCCCTTCGTGAAAAGCCTACTTATGCCAGCTTTAAATCCAGCCTCAAAACATACCTATTTCAAACCTAAAAGATTTTCCCCTCCCGTTTCATCTCATATCTGTCCCTGCCTTTAACAGCCAAAATTCCATCACCCTGCTGAAATGTATAACCTCTGTGTGTGTGTGTGTGTGTGTGTGTGTGGTGTGTGTGTGTGTGTGTGTGTGTGTGTGTGTGTGTGTGTGTAATTTGAATTTGTTAGGATATTGTAAGTCATTGTTGGTTGTATGTGTAGGAGCGGATTGAATGCAAGCGCTCTGATTCGTATTTGCAAGATATAGCACTATGTAAATTCCATTTATTATTATTATTATTATTAT
Organism: Rapana venosa; assembly: GCA_028751875.1. Lineage (NCBI taxonomy): Eukaryota > Metazoa > Mollusca > Gastropoda > Neogastropoda > Muricidae > Rapana > Rapana venosa. Next base: position 27,168,573 of record CM054160.1, on the reverse strand, counting down.
TATAAAGAGTTCAAATTCTCTGAAGTCAGAGTATGGCTGCTTCTACTACAAGTTTATGGCACAGTACTTAAAAACCACGGCCAGACACACAAACGTTTTATCCCATGACTTATGTTACAATCTCACGGTGATTCCCTGGTGTGATGAGTGAGTCAGAGGGCACAGATATTCTGGCTGATCCCCCAGGTGTTTTGACTGTTAAGTACAGAAATGTGCAACAACAACAACAACAAAAATCTTTAATAGGTCAAATATCCATAAACTGATGAAATCACCTTTGACAGAACTTTTCATTTCAACAACAGAAAATTCACTTATATAATAGTTTTCTTCAAACTCTGATACAAAATAACTTGTTAAACTCAGAAAAGCATGCATGAATTTAAAGAATAAATGGCTTGGCTAAAACCATTTAACTCTTGACTCTTCACAGACTTCTAATAACAACACACACTAAAGCAAGTCTGACTGAAGAGTCACAACTTTAACTTCAATCTCCCCAGGGGCTGGATATTTTAATAATAATAATAATAATAATAATAATAATAATGTATGGAATTTATTTTTGAGGATGAGGCACTCATGTGCTTTTTTACTTCCAGTCCCCGTGTGTATGCGGTTTTGTAAATTTTGTCATCTGTTCCCACCGGCACACAATGACCTACTCTTTTGAAAAGCGGAACAGGATTTAATGTGTGCGCAAGATGTTCTGCATGCGTTCACACACGGGGCCTCGGTTTATAGTCTCATCCGAAGGACTTTTGACATTCAGTTCGATTTTTTTGTCAAACTGGGAAGAAAGGGCGAGGCTGGGAATCGAACCCAGAACCTCATGGTTTACTTGTTGGCAGGCAAACGTCTTAACCATCCTGCCACCTTCCTTCCTAAATAATCGAACCATCAACAAGTCAGAACAACTGTTTTTAAAATGTTTGGTTTTTTTTTTAATTTTTAACCCCTAAGTGCCTAAAACTATAAAAGTATCCCAATCCCCTTTTACAAAAAAAAAAGTTAAATGAAAAAAGAACATGACTAGTTCAAATATTTGCTTTAAATAAATTCCATGTCAGTCTCCCCGCATTTTGCCAACACCATTCTGACAATACCTACCTCCCACTTCCCATTGAGTCCCCGGAATCCTCTTTACTGGGTAAATGCTGTGTCGCCTGCTGTTGCTGTTGCTGCTGCTGCTGCTGTACAAACACGGCAGTGGCATCCTGTTGAGGAGCCGGTTGTGGCTGTGGTTGTTGCTGTTGCTGCTGCTGCTGCTGTTGCTGCTGCTGCTGCTGTTGCTGTGCTGCTGCTGCTGCAGCGTGAAACCAGTGGCCACTTCCCCTTTGTCATTCTTCACAGAAGCGAAGGTGGGGGTGTTGTCGGAGTACAGGTTGGCAAAGTAAGGGCTGGGGAAGTGCGAGGTGGACACGGACGGGATGCGAGCCGCAAAGAGGTTGTCGTGGGTGTTGATGGTGGACATGGAGAGGGGGGGCATGCGGTAGCTGTTGGGGTCCATGATGAGGGTGTGGTAGCCTGCCACGGTGCTGTTGGGCAGGCCTGCACCGAGGCAGGCAGCGGCGGCAGCTGCAGCAGAGGGAGTGGTGGGGATGGACAAGGACAGGAGCTCCCTGTGCAGATCCGATAGCTGTTTCTCCGAAAGAGCTAGGCAGAAAGAAAGAAAGCAACACCACTCCAGAACCAAGACGACATAACTTGACAAAAAAGTTCAACAACAGCAAGCTGAAGAATACAGATCTGAGAGAGAATCAAACCAGCCATAATTTGGCATAAATTCATAATTTCCTTAGTAGAAAACTAAATCAAATCAAACATAGCAGAGAACTAAATCAAACATAGCACACAACTAAATCAAACATAGTACTTTAGTAGAGAACTAAACCAAACATAGTAGACAACTAAATCAAACACAGCAGAGAACTAAATCAAACATAGTAGACAACTAAACCAAACATAGTAGACAACTAAACCAAACATAGTACTATATAGTAGACAACTAAATCAAACATAATAGACAACTAAATCAAACAAAAGACCAAAACATGAAGTTGAACAGTGTTATATAATGCAGAATCAAGGTGATCGATTCTTAGCTTTAAATTAAAATTAAATATCAATTGCATTACCAGTTTTTAATACTTAGTGGTACAGAAATAGTTTATCTTCATTGTTTTAATGTTTGATACTTGACTTCTATTTCAAATACAGTTTGTTTGTTTTTATTGGGTTTTTTCAAAAATAATACTTGACTTTTCCTAAATGTTATTGCAATTATATAATAATATAATATCATAGTTTTACAAAACTTGAAAACTTACAGGAATCATCAGGGCACTGCACTTAACGTCTTAAGTTTCACTTTCAGACAGTGAGGAAGGATATCTATAATTTAATAACCTTAGAACTGTAGCAGAGTTTGTTATCTTTAAGCTTATCCCTTCCACACTATAGATCACTAGAGTAGATCATGGTATTTATATATAATACCAAGTTGTACTGAAATTCACTGATAATATTTTATTCAGTCATCGGTTTTGTGAGTACTGTATCATTAAGTCTTATTTAAACTTTTTTCCCTTTTTTTTTTTTACTCAAGTTCTGTGTTAACTTTATTTGTTACTCATGAAAAGTTCCAATCTACTAGTACTACTAGTATATTACTATCATCAATCATGTCTGGAGTCTATTTTTGTATTCGTGGTGGAGGGTGTGTTCTTTTTTCTCACACTGCCTGAGAATAAATAAAAAGCAAGTGAGCAGTAACTGAGTAAGTTAAAAAAAAAAAAATTAAAAAGAGAGAGCAAGACATAACATTTCAAATTACACTTTTAGTTTTACAGCTTTTGTTTTTCTTTTAAAACTCAGCAACTAGTATGTCATGAAATAAACCTAACATTTTAAATTTACAATCCAAACCAACAACAACAACACCAACAATCAAAACAAACCAACAACAATCCTGATATAGATGGCAGGCAAGTTTTGATGGAAGCTTTTACTCTCCTTCTTCTTACAGAATCTGCAACAACATGTGATTTGATTTCCTTTATATTTTTAAACAAAAAATATATTTTACAAAAGAAAGAACAAAAAAACAAAATTTATATAAAAGATGGAAAGAAACTAGAAAGGAAAAAAAGAATCTTATACTGCTCTAGATATATAATTAAATAATATACGACTGAAAACTTTGTATTTAAACACAAGGGAAAAGACAACATCCTCTAGACTGGCCATAAAACTAAAAGCCATAAAAGGTGCTCAGCTGTTGAGTTAAAATGGCTAGAACAGTAGACATAAACATTAAGTTTACATATTCATTAATCGTTAGCCATTACTTCTTCCACCAGAAATAATATTAATTTTTACATTGCTGATGTTCCTGAACTACAAAACATCTGTTTCATACGTTCACGTTTTCTTACTAAAATTAGTACTAGTTACTATTAATGCAGTATTGGTATTATGATACTATACATTATAGTATAACTAACATTAACATCGAAATAAAATAAAACTGGCAAGCTTACACAACTTCTTCAAAATGTCTTAAGTTAACTGGTCTCATTGGCTTTCTCAAATTCTGTAAATTACATTCAAATTTGGCATTCTAAGTGATAAAGTATAAACTATAAAGTATAAACTATAATGTAAGTTTTTCGAATAAGTTCTTGTAATTAATTGTACACACACATGTCTATAGAAAACGTTTCCATACTATGATGGACGTCCCTTCAACTTGCATCACATTCGCATCCTCTACAATGCAAACAAAGTAAAATGTTTTGTTTTCAAAATTGTGTGTGTGTGTGTTTGTTTTTTCGCTTGTTTGTTTGGGGTTTTGTTGTTGTTGCTTTAAGTTTAAGCTAAAACTACAAAATTTTAACGAACAACAATGTATGCCAGCTAATCTAAGCCACAAAATTTTCCTTCACAAAAACTTATTTTTGTCATCCACCTAAGTGGTAGACAGCTCTGTACTGACTGTAGAATGAAATATTGAAAAAATTACGCCTACACTAAAATTTTAGTAAAAAGACAATAATCATGCTATCACTGAAAGTGAAACTGTGAAAGTATGAGAGCATTAAAAAAAAAACAATCCAAAAATATAAAACAAACTAGCAAAAACAGCAATAAAATTAAAATTATTAAAAATGATGAAATCAAACCAGAGAGAGAGAGAGAGAGAGAGAGAGAGAGAGAGAGAGAGAGAGAGAGAGAGAGAGAGAGAGAGAGAGAGAGAGAGAAAATGACAATTTCTTTTATTTTGAGAATAATGAATAAGCACTCATGTGCTTTTTTAAATCCAGTCCCCATCCATAGGGATACATCTTAATAATAACCCAAAACTCATACTCTCATAAATGAGAGACAAGACAGAGACACTCAGACTTACAGACTAACTGAGACTGAGACAGACAGAAACCAACACAGAGAGAGACCTGTATAACTATTGTTAAAAAAAAAAAATAAAAAAAAAAATAAAAACCACCAAAAAATAGAGACAGAGACAGAACAGAGAGATCAGTCAATGACAGGCCATCATGGTGAGAAAGGGCGAAGTTTAGAGAGGAGATAACACTGCCATTCTGCTAGAGCTCTTTCTGAAATGGCTTTTGACATGAATATCAGAGGAAACTGTACAACGTACGATTATTCATGTCTAGACAGCAGTTCACTTTTCCTGAAAATTAGAGCGAGAGATTAGAGAGAGTGGGAAAACAACTTTTCCTAACACCTATACGTTGCTCAATTCCCTTCTCCGAAAACTACTACTATTGACAAGTGATATTACATGAACACTCAAAACCGAATCGACATTCACGGAATGGGGGAGAGGCAAAACCCGAGCTGCCAGTCGAAGATGAAACTCTCCCTCCACCTCGACGCCACGCGAGCTGCTCACAAATGCATGCCACTATCGCACGAGCAAGTAACAGCAAGGCAGCTCATTTCACAAGCGTGATTACAATTTTCAGACACTTAAAAGACTGTAGAAACATTATTCAATAAGCAAATGTCGATTTCTTTGCGCAAAATTTTGAAAATGTAATTTATAAATTCAACTGTCGATCGAGCGAGACTCGCGTACTATTCGCATGGTGATCTCCCTTACATGTACCACCGTCTCACATTTTTCCTAAATAATGTGCCCAGTTTTGGATTTGCACACAGATTCCATGTCAAAACAAAAGTATATGTATTCTTACCCAGTTAGACGAAGTACATGTTCCCCAATTCGAGAAAAAAACGTTGAAAATTAATTTTTTGCACGCCTTTGTTCCCAGACCAACAACTCAAAACCGGAAGTACAACTATGTTAACCTGTACGATTTTCAGATAGAGCCAAGCGTTGATTGGCCAGTTGCCCTTCTCGCAAATGTATGAACAGATAAAACAGTATTTGGTTTTGATGATCTGTGTATTTCATCTGAATATTGTAAGCTACAAAACTCTGAAACGATGAATAATTTGCTTATCAATGTTTGCATAAGTATGAATACCAAATTCTAACGAAAACGGACGCAAAACAGTTGAGGGGAAGTAACAACTCCATGTATTCTTGATGAATAGAAGCGATTTACTCCCCTTGCCACGTGGACCAGCTCATTAAAAACCACAACAAACAAACACACACAAAATGTAGAGCTGATACATAGTCATTCAGTCCCTAAATCGGAAATCTCCGCTGGGACGTAAATACAATCTTAACAACAAGAGCTTATAGTATTTTTGGGTCCCTGAGAATAGGCCTAGTGTTTTGAGTGTCATGCTTGTAATCTGACTTTGACTATCAAACCTCTGCAGAGTTATCTGTGGGGATTCCTGCCCCCCCCCCCCCCCCCCCCCCCCCCCCATGGACTTGACGTTGGTACTGACTCTATTCCTTAGAAAGTATTTGAGATGAGTGTTTGAACAGAGACTGGTCTTGTGTATAAACATTGCCGAACAGACAGGATAAAATTGCACACTCACTCCCATTTATCTTTCTGACTGGACTAGCTATGGCAGGTGGCATGGATGGCACACACACATGCCCAGCATGCATGTTTCCACTTGGAAAGGGATGGACTTTGCCATAGTTTTACATGTTTCCACTTGGAAAGGGATGGACTTCGCCATAGTTTTACATGCTAATGACACGCTGCCTGAAAAAGTCACTAACGTTCTTCTTCTTCTTCTTTTTCTTCTTCTCCTTCTCCTTCTTCTTATTCTTCCCTATTGTATGTTTAGATTGTCTTCAGCCATATCAAGTCCTTAGCATAGTAGCCTCAATTATGGTTTAAATGAGAGAAAAATAAAAAGTCATCTTAAGTCGGAGATAATTGAAGACAGTTAGCCTATAAATACCAAACACCCACCCCTACCCCCACCCCCTGGGAGTCATACAGAAAATGCACCTCCTTTTACTCATTACATAATTTATGGGAATTATTGTCACATGCAGGACAAACACACACACACATGCGCCCACACACACAGAGTCTCTCTCTCTCTCTCTCTGTGGGGTATTTTTATGGTTTTCTTTTATTTTCTTGCTTTGGGGGGGGGGGGGGGGGGTTGTTGGGGGGGAGCTGTTTTGAAAAGGGTTATTTCCCCTTGTTTTTATTGTGAGACTGTATAAGTATTGGGTTATTATTATTAAGATGTATCCCTAACGGGCGGGGACTGGATGTAAAAAAGCACATGTGTGCTTATTCATTATCCTGAAATAAAAGAATTTGTCATTGTCATTTGTCTCTCTCTCTCTCTCTCTCTCTCTTGCTCTCTGGGGGCGCTCAGGCCACAGGAAGCAACAGGGCCTACTTTTCAGAGCTGCAGAAAAACTTATAATTCTGTCTGAAAATGCCAGTTTATTGGACTTCCAGTGACTGTGGAGAAAAGGTTAAGCACCCTGCTGACTGATAATGCAGTCTCCAGCTGGAAGGTGGCAGGGGAGGAGGACAATGTGGTTTTTGTCTTGTGACTGAAGCCAGTTGACACAGCAGTGTCAACAAATATGGCGGATCCTACAGAGATATGCAACAGGCAAGTGCAATACTACAGGAAAAATCCTTTCTCCCAAATTCGCTACGACCATAAAGAGAAGCAGGCAGGTGTTGTGTGTGACAGTGAATGCGTCTTCAGTGCCTGTGTCTGCCTGACAGTGGTGTAGAACAGTCAAGTGCAGTATGTGCAGATACACATGAAATAGACATGCCCACTGTACACACACACCAAAGCAGCAAGAAAACATCAGTTGTGTTGCCATCATCGGTTGATATGGAATCCCCAGGTGTGTCTGACTGTGGTGCCGATGTGTGTGTTGTGCAGCCTGATGTGGACTATCAACTGAGGATTGATATTATTGTTGGTGGATTTGACACAAGGATTGTCACACCATAGGTTGCTACTCTGACTGACAGATCTGTCCAGAAAAGACTGAGAGACAGCCACAGAAATAAACACTTCAGAAAAACTGTCCTCCATCATTCAGATGGTAAAGATTTTGTGACATGCGAGTCTGATGACATTGTGATCCAATACGCAGGCAAATCAGACACTGATGCAGAGTGTGTGTACTGGTTTGTCAAACAGCAAGACAAAAACATGTTAAAAGAGGAACGTGTCAGGCTCGCCCGTTTGCAGAAAGGGAAGCGAATCCAGGACACACCATACAGGGAAACCTTAGCACAAGCCTCACAGGATTTAGCGACCTCCTGCAGTTTTACCTTGGCTGACAGTGTGTGTGGCAGAGACTTGGAACAAGAAAGGCTGGAATGTCCTAACAAATCTTGACAGTAAAGAGTTTGGTGAATTGCTGTACATTATGAAGATTAATGCCGTGGTTTCCATGTCATGTAATTGCCTTGTGCTGCAACCCTTTGCTGCTGAATGAGCTTATTAGCTTAATGGCAATAAAAAAAAATTTCTCTCTCTCTCTCTCTCTCTCTCTCTCTCTCTCTCTCTGGGGACTATACAACATGGGGTCCCAGCTGCAGTGCCTGTGAAGTGTGGTGTTGAATTGTGTGTGCCACAACCTCACAGAGGAGTGTTTCAGACTGTTACTTGTGCTAGGATTTACTAAGACACTAGTGCATGAAACGACCTCAGAATGGTGGACTTGGTGATGTGGAGAGCTGCAATTGGAGTGTTTGTTGCTAAATGTCAAGTGTGTCAGGCTGCTGTAAAAAAATGTCTCCTGACTGTGCACAGGTGAGCAACAACACCCACACGGTGACACACTTGTCATCAGCTGATGTCCTAGTGGGCTTTGTGTGCTGTGCCATGTTGATTTCTATGATCGACTGCCTAGTCAGCAACAGCAATAGATTTGTGCCATCTGACTGTTTTGGGTTTGAAATAAATGCAATTTCAAAAGGAACAACACCGCTTGAGATGACAGGAGTATGTGACAGTGACAGGGGCCAGCCTGTCAGCTGGCATTGCATGTGCTGTGATTGATTCTCCTGGCCTTTTGTGTGCAGCACGCTGCCTTCTCCCTACGTAGGCTGTTGCTTAGCTGCAACGTAGAAACTAACCCAGGGCCCAATACTGATGGGAAGATGAATGCAGAAGAGGGAACAGCTATAGTGACAGGCACAGCAACTGATGTAAGCGACATGATGAACACTATAATGCAAAACATACAGCAACAGTTTACAGAACAAACTAGTGTCATCAGGCATGATTTAGGTGAAATCAAGAATGAACTTCAAGAAGTAAAACAACAGTGTGAAGAAATTAATCAGAGATGTGACAGACTGGAGAGGGATCAGAAAGAGTTGGCAGGGACAGTCACAGACATCACTGAAGACATCCACCAGCTGTTTGAAGAAAGAAACGAAGACAGAGAAGATGTACAAAAACTGTCTGATACCATCAGTGATCTGAAGACAGAATTTAAACAGTTAAAAGCAGACACGGACAGGTTGGAAAATTTCTCAAGAAGAGATAACTTGAGGCTGTTTGGTATACCTCAGCAAACTGACAAGGAATCAAATGAAACCTGTGCTCAGTCTGTCATCAACATGCTAAATAGTGTGGATGACCAGAAGTCTTGGACACTGGACGACATAGCACGGGCACACAGAACAGGACAGGCACGAGATGGACAGCCCAGGCCTATGATCGCCAAGTTCAGCAGGTGGCGAGACAAAATGTCCATTCTAACGGACAGGGACCTGAGGCAGAAGCTGCAGGACAGCAGTGTCAGGGTGGCCAACGACCTGACCAGGGCCCAGGTGCAGATGGTGGCTGCAGCTCGCAGGGAGGGCAGGAGAGCCTACTTCCACAGAGGGCAGATGGTGATGGGACCCAGGCTTCCAGACCCCCGATCCTACGCAGAGGTGGTGGAGAGTGGGGGTGCGCAGCAGTCCTCCACCCCTGTTCCCCCCTCACAGCCCTGTCAACATGGAGATTCCCCTTTCATCACCGGCAGAGGGGGCGTGAGGTCAGAGGGTGGCACCACACCTGGCAGCCGACAGAAGAACAGGAACGGCAGGCCCCCTTCTCCTTCCTCCTCTCCCTCTGTGGCAGGGCAACAGGGAACCAGCACGGGGTGACATCACTGGAAGCAGTGCGGCAGGTGTTACCGTGGCAACCAGGCAGCCACTCCACAAGGTGAAGTCACAGCTCAGCAACGGTTGGCGGGGATTCCCCTCGCTGTGACGTGGCGTGTCCTACTGCCAGTGAGAGGGGCGTGCAGCACGTGAAGGGCCTCTCTCCTACCAGCAGACAGGGATGCGATTTCCTGGTAACCCTGGCGCAAGTCATCTGCTTGCTAAAGTGGCCAGTGACAGCAAAGACAATCACCAAAATCTGCGCCCTAGCAGCTTAAGAAAGAGCTAGGACAGGCTGGGCCATCCGAGTGACTTAAATTATAATGTTGAAAACTTGTACAGCAAATTAAAAGATGTCTCCTTTATAAACTATGTAAATAATTTCGATTTTGTGTGCCTCACTGAAACTTTTCTTGACTCTAATTTTGATTACAGTGGTGTTTTTCTAGATTATATAAAGTTTCATGTCCTTGCTCAAAAACTGTCCCATCATGGAAGGAATTCTGGAGGAGTGCTTCTATTAGTAAGAAAGTCTTTAGAAAAACACGTAAAAGAAATTGAAATAGAGTGTGACAACACGATTGCCATTAGAATAAACAAAAGTATTTTTGATTTAGATAAAGATGTTATTTTGATAGGTGTTATGTTGTGCCAAGGAGGCACCGTGGTCGAGTGGTTTAGGCGGTCAACTCGTGATCCAGAGGTCGCAGGTTCAATCCCCGCTCGGCTCGGTGTTGTGTCCTTGGGAAAGACACTTTACTCCTATTTTCCTCACTCCACCCAGGTGTACAAGTGGGTACCAGCTCTGCTGGGGAAGTATCTGGCCGTCCTGTCACAGGGGTGGTGAAAAACCATCAGTTCGCTTAACCCTACAGAAACGGGGATAAGCTCCCGCTCTATGGGCCTTCTGGCTCGAAAGAACATACTTTACTTTTTATGTTGTGCCAGAAGGTGGTCCTCTTTACAATGAAAAACTAATTAAAGATGGTGTTGTATTATTAGAGGAAACATTATTGCAATATTTTCAAATAGATGACTTTCATTTCATGATTGTAGGAGATTTGAATGCCAGGACTGGTCAGGAACAAGCCGACCTTGAAGTGATGTCAAATTACTTGGATGATGTGGAGTGTGATGATGTAAATGATGAACTTTGTGTGCGTGCCTCTAAGGATGAAACCATGAACAATTTTGGCAGGTCCTTGCTAGACTTATGTTTTATGTTTGATATGAGGATTCTGAATGGTTGTTGTGAGGGGGATAGGGAGGGGGATTATACCTTTGTGTCTCCTAATGGATGCAGCGTTATTGATTATGTTCTTGTACCTAGTCAATTGTTATCATGTTTTGATCTGTGTATTGGGGAGTGTGTTTATTCGTGGCACCTCCCTGTTGAAATAACATGGAAAGTAGATAATCACTGTGTTAGTATCGAAAGTAGAGAAGAAGAGAGTGTAGAAAAGATTATATGGTCAGAAGATTTTGTAGAGGTATATAAACATGAATTAGATAGTTCAGAATTTCAAGAAAGCATAGAAACAGCTTCTCAGCTATTGAACACGGATGTGAATAACAGTGTAGATCACTTTGTGAAGGCCTTATGTGAGGCTGCTGCATGCATGGCCAGAACAGTTAGAAAAGGTAGAAAAAATGTAATGACTGGTTCCATGCTGAATGTGAGCAAAAGAAACAAGAAGTTAAGAGACTATTAAAACGATTTCAACGTTGTAAAACGAATGTAGATAAACCAGAAAAAAAGACAAATGTACACAACCGCACAAAAGAATACATCAGTCTAAGAAAAACAAAAGAAAAAGACTTTGACGAAAAGAGATTAGAGAAACTTAAAGATTCGTCTAAGGACTCCAAAATGTTCTGGTCCCTCATCAGATCCGTTAGTCGTAAGTCACTAGTATATAATAACATCACTACTCAACAATGGTATGATCATTTTTTGAAGGTTTTTAATGACTTTAATTGTGCAGAAACACAAGATAATGTGGAAGTACTACAAGAAGATGAAAATATGTTTGAACCATTGTTTAACAATCCTATTACTCAGAATGAGATTATTGATGCTATTAAACATTTAAAAACAGGAAAAAGTGCTGGTCCTGATAAAATAATTGGAGAAATGCTAAAATATGCAAACTCAGCTGTAATTACTTTTCTTGTTCAGTTATTTAACCTTCTGTTTGAAAAGAGTGATTTCCCTTTGCAGTGGGCCAAATCAGTAATAATTCTGATACATAAAAAAAGAGATGTTAATAATGCTGATAACTATCGCGGAGTAGCTCTCACTAGTGTATTAAGTAAAGGTTATACTTTCATTTTGAATAAGAGATTAACTCAGTGGGCAGATAACGAAGAAAAATTAATTGAAGAGCAAGCGGGATTTAGAGTGAAGTACAGCACTGTAGATCATATATTTACTCTTTACTCTCTCGTTCAAAACATTTGCTGTCCAGTAAAAAAATATATGTTGCTTTTGTTGAGTTTAGAAAGGCCTTCGATTCTGTGAATAGAAATATATTGTGGAATG
>CM054160.1:27133974-27151474 GCA_028751875.1 Rapana venosa | reverse complement strand
TAAACGTGTGTGCAAGATGTTCTGCGTTTGTTCGCACATGGGGCCTCGGTTTATAGTATTATCCGAATGAATTTTGGGGAGTTGAATCAGTACTGATGTTAAATCCAGGGTAAAAATTCCCTAAAAGGAGCGTCTCCGTGGTGACTCGATCCCCGGACCCTCAGATTTATTAGTGCAACGCTCTAACCACTAGGCTATCCCCACCTTCCCTCCCTTGAACTTGTTTAATTGCTACCACAATTATTGTCCAAGGTTGACTCAGTCCAACAAACTAATCAACAAAAAACGCAGCAAAACAAACAAACAAACAAATCTGGCGACAAAACAAGAAAGCAAAAAAACACAAAACAAAAAAAGACCTGTTAAGTGGTTAAAATTAATGAACTTAACGATTAATGTTTGCTTAGCTTGCAAACTGACCTGGCAAAATCGTGTCTAGTCTACACTGGAACGTAAGCGAGACAGGTTCAAACAAACAATACTTCAGGTTATCAGAGAGCTTATTTAGTGTTTTTCCCCCCTCTCTTATGCCCCACTTTTAGCTAACACCATACTTTGATAAAAAATAAAAAAACAAAAAAAAAACAAAGGACAGACTGAGGGAGGTTACACTGATGCCTGTTCAGAACTAACATACCCAGCGGTTGGACAGATTGGCAAACACAACATTATTTTAGTGAAAACAAAATGGCTGGTTGCTGAAATCTGTAACCTGACCCAACTCAAAAGCTTTAGTTGATAGAGTGCATAGCATAATTTTTATGTCCAATCCAATGCAGTCTTGTTCTTTATAGCTCCACCGACCACAGAGGCCAAATCAGAGCTGTCACCTGGTAAAATTTTAAATTTCAGAATAGCCTAGATGACCCCATAGGGTGGTAATGGTAGAGTTACCAGATTGACCAATATTTGTACTCACAAAGCGAGAACTATTCCCAAAACTTTGATTTTTTCCAAATAACTTTGAACATGGGGAACTCACAGAGATAACCCTACGCCTTTGAGAACCCCATCATGCTATAAACTGAAACCCTGGTCTGTCTCATGTATGTGTACTAAGGTAAAGGTAAAGGTGTCCACTAACCTATGTTGTTGTAGTGGAGTGAGTCATCAGAGACCTCAACTTCTCAAGGAGCCAGCATATTGAGGGCAGCGCCCATCTCCTCTACCTTGCTGCTTTACCTTCCCTGACCCTGAAGAGGGCAGGTACCCATTTACAGCTGGGTGAACTGGGGGAACTGTACTGAAGCCAAGGCGCGCAAATGGTCACCCACCCAGTTGGCAACCACGCTCAGCTCAATGCTGCTTAACCTTAGCTTGGGGAGAGCGAGTGCTCTGATCACAGAGCTATCTTGTCCTTCTACTACATGTTGCAAATAATTGTTAGGAATGTTTTCAGTGTTTCGATTAATTCCATGTTTGTTGTGAATGTTTTGTTGTCTTATTTTCAGCAGTCCTGCACTTGCCAGCATTCTTATGTTAAAATAAAGTTGTCTTGAAACTTGAATATGACACTTCACAAAAATACTGTCCTGATGTCAACTTCTCAGCAGTTAAAAAAATTTGAATGAGAAACTGGAAACAAGTTACTTGGCAGCATTTTAAAAGGGTTCAAGCTGTCATATTTTCCAAGGTAATAACAAAACCCGATAACCCAACCATAAACATAGCTACTTTGTACTTTGGCTTTTCAAATTAGGCCATGACATACCAAATTAAGTCAGGTGTTGTGTTGGAAAGCAAACATACATAGGGGAAAGCTTTCCTGTTGGGATCATGTCAGATTAAGTTAACCACAAACAAGGTGACAGCCCTGATGTGGCCACTGTGGTCGGAAGGGCTATAAACAAACTGAGTGGATGGGGTTTTCGTATAAAGTGTCTATAACTATGTAAAGACAATGGTGTTCCCATAACCTATACAGGAGTCAGAGACCTCAGCTTCTCCAGGGGCCAGCATATTGAGGGCGGTGCCCATCTCCTCTCCCTCGCTGCTTTACCTTCCTGACCCTAAAGAGGGCAGGTACCCATTTACAGCTGGGTGGAGTGAGGGAATGTACTGAAGCCAAGGTGTGCAAACGGTCACCCATCCAACTGGTAACCACGCTCAATGCTGCTTAACCTTAGCTTGGGGAGAGTGAGTGCTCTGACCACTGAGCTATCCCCTCTGTTACCTTTTTTTTAAGGGGAGGGATGGAGGTAAATGGGGATGGGGGTAAATTTAACAATACTACAACTTGAACATGTAAGCGTGTGAAAATACTCACAACATATCCATGCATTACACAATGAAATTTTATAATGCAATCAAATAATTCCAGCGGAAACCCCTCACATCTCCCCACCTGTTCGTTTTGAAATTAGCTTTTTAAAAACAAACCCTTAAGAAACTTTTGAATAAATACCTGATGGACAAATTGTGATAGTACTTTTTCTTTTGCACTCGAGGCTACTTTACCTCTGGCTGGTTTGTAAATTGTTATTCTTACCCTAGTTGTATTATTTTTCTCCATTATTTGTCTGACTGAATTGAGCATAATTATTCATGTTGTACTATCTTGGTTTTGCTTTCATCTTATATTGTGAGGTGTAGATTTTTAGAAATAAACATTTTCCCCCATTCTCTTGTGTTCTTTTTAATATAGATTAACATTGTCTTTTGTTTACTTTTATGAGTCGGTTTCCATTTTTTTAGGGCGGTATGGAAAAAACAAATGTTGTGTAAACTTTATCTTCTTTCCCTTCAATAAAGATTCTAGATTTTATTTCAAGAAAAAACACCAAGGGGTACATGAAATTTAACAAAACCACAACTTGGGGATGTGAGGTGTGTGAAAAATACTCTCACAACCCAAATTCGCTCCAAAATAAAGAGCTCAAATTATGGACATGAAAAGTGAAAGAGCATTTACAATACAGGAAAGGTATGATAAGTCAACAAGATCATTTTGATTTGACTTGGCTTGACTTGACCCCCTCGGAAAAAGCCCAACACAATGATTGTGTCAGTGTAGTTGAGGGCTGAACGCGGCTCGTGTCACGTGTGATGATTGTGCATGCCTGTGCAGCTTTCACGTTATCCTGGGAAAACAATTACTTCATCAAGGTCACCGTGACAAAAACGTCACAGACAGAGACAGAGAGAGAGAGAGAGAGAGAGAGAGAGAGAGAGAGAGAGAGAGAGATAGAGAGGAAGAGAGAGAGAGAGAGAGAGAGAGAGAGAGAGACATACACACACACACAGAGACACAGAGAGAGACAGAGAGAGAGACCTTGAAAATAATATCAGAGAGAGAGAGAGAGAGGAGAGAGACACAGACAGACAGAGAAGCAGAGATAGCAACAGACAGACAGGGTTTACTTATTTAGGCCACCTTGAAAAAAAAAACTGTCAGAGAGAGAGAGAGAGAGAGAGAGAGAGAGAGAGAGAGAGAGAGAGAGAGAGAGAGAGAGAGAGAGAGAGAGAGAGAGAGACAGACAGACAGACAGACAGACAGACAGACAGACAGAGACAGTGAGAGACAGAGTTTATTTAGGTCACCTTGGGAAAAAAAAACTATCAGAGACAGACAAACACACACAAACACACACACACACACACACACACACACAAACACACACACACACACACACACACACACAAACACACACACACACACACACAAACACACACATACACACACAGGGACAGACAAACAGACAGAGAAAAAGAGACAAGAAACGAACAGGCACCCGGAACTTTTCTAACTTTTCTAACTCGCGGAGTTGCCCATTAAATCTCACCCGGATGATATCCTGTTTGTGGGTGCAAACTAGTCCAACCTGCACAACACACAGATCCGTGACAACAGAGAGAGAGAGAGAGAGAGAGAGAGAGAGGCCTATATAAATAACCCAGGCCACGCCACCCTCTCTCCAAAAAACTGGTAAGCCTATCTCTCCTGCTCGCGCGCTACATCAGGGGCAATACAGATCTAGGCCTACCGCCTACTACTTCCATACTCTCAGTTTCTCGGTCTACCAGGCCTAACCAGGTAAACGTAACATTAGGACGATTCAAAAGTTTCTGTGAAACTTATTTTCAAACAATCTTGACGAATCAACAGTTTCTGCAATACTTTTTTGTACAAAGAATCTTGGAGAGAATAACACGTATTACAAAAAGTGACTGAAAAGAGAAGAGTTTGAAGAAGAAGAGTTTGAAGAAGAAAAAGAAGAAGAGTTTGAAGAGGTTGAAGAAGGAGAAGAAGAAGAAGAAGAAGCAACAACAGCAGGAGAAGAAGAAGAGTTTGAAGAGGTTGAAGAAGCAGAAGAAGAAAAAGGAGAAGCAACAACAGCAGCAGCAGGAGCAGCAGCAGAAGCAGCAGCAGCAGCAGCAGAAGCAGACGACAACGCCAGAATGCCTATCATAACTGTCAACACTAATGTGGCAGAGGCCAACGTCCCCTCACACTTTCAAGCTGGTTTGACCAATATTATGCACGTAGCCCTGAGGAAACCCAAAGAGGTCAGTCCTATGGTGATATTGTTGTTGTTGTTGTTGTTGTTGTTGCTGCTGTTTTATTCGAGAGTACTGTCACGGTTGAAGGTAATGCTAGCATGCCATTTCGAAGCATAACAACATTGGGGGGCAGGATAGCCTAGTGGTCAGAACATTGCGTTCGCAATCTGACGACCCGGGTTCGATTCCCATTCAAGGGGATATTTTCCCCTGGTGTTAACATCAGTGCCGACTCCACTCTCCCCAAAAGTCCTTAGGATGAGACTATAAACCGAGGCCCTGTGTGCGAACGCACGCAGAACATCTTGTGCACACGTTAAATCCTGTTCCGCTTTTCGTAAGAGTAGGCCATTGTGTGCTGGTAGGAACAGATGACAGAATTTACAAAAACTGCATACACACGGGGACTGGATGTAACAAAGCACATAAGTGCTTATTCCATTATCCTCGATATAACAGAATAAGTAAATAAATAGATAAAAAAATAAATAAGTAACGTGGTAATGTGGGCTTTGTCACTTTGTTGTGATGATCATGCTGTGTTGATGATGGTGATAATGTGTTGACGGTAGTATTCGAAACCTGTTGACGTGGTGATTTATCGTGTGTGATGATGATGATGATGATGATGATGTGTTGACGATGGCGATAATGTGTTGAGGGTAGTGTTCATACCCTGTTGACGTGGTGATGATTAATGTGTTGATGATGATGTGTTTGACGATGATTATGATAGCATGGTGCCAATGGTGATGATGACAACGACGTTAAATTGACAACATTCATTGAAAGAAAGAAAGAAAGAAAGAAAGAAAGAAAGGAAAGTGCATAGAAAGAAAGAAAAGAGAAAGAAAGGTCGACAGGAAGTGAGAAGAAAACAAGAGCAGGAAGAAAAAATAGAATATCACTTCTGGCGATGGTTATAATTATATATAATAATAATAATAATAATAACAACAACACAACAACAACAACAACAACAACAACACCATAGTCATTATTAATAATGTTTCTTTTGTTCGTCTGTTAAAGTTTTCTTAGGTCATTAATTTTTTCTTTCTACAACTAGCAAGGCTTCATAATGGGCGTGATTTTGCGTATACGACTTTTTATATTCTTGGTTATTAAGGTAGTGGCTTTCCGATTTGAGCGATAACTTGTTTGTTTGTTTGTTTGTTTGTTTGTTTGTTAGCAATGGTACAAGATCTTTATCACTTTTTTGCTGTTGGTTATTTGTGTTGCTTTTTATTAGTGTTGTTGACAATGGTAATGTTGTCAACAATTATTTGTGTTGTGCTTTGTATTAGTATTGTTGACAATGGTAATGCTGTCAACAATTGTTTGTGTTGCGCTTATTATTAGTAATGTTGACAATGGTAATGTTTTTCGTTCCTATGTTGTTGTTGTTGTTGTTGTTGTTGCTCTTGTTAAATTCTTTCGTTGTTTCTGTTCATGTAATTACTTTGAACTAGACATAGCTGTGCCTATAGAAACGGATTTCCCATAGAGATTTCTTGTAAAAGCCAACCAACCACCCAAATAAGAAGCCACTTGCTGCCATGGGTTCTTTCACAGTGCGCTGATTATGGGTTTCACATCGGTTTTCCCGTTTTATCTGAAAGACTACCACAACTGATCCAACACACATAGACACATACGCGCGCGCGCGCGGGCACGTACACACTCACTCGCATGCTCACCCGCTCGGGCGCGAGCACGCACGCGCGCACACACACACACACTCACATACACTCACATACACTCACACACACACACACACACACACACACACACACACACACACTCACACACACACACACACACACACACACACACACACACACACGCACACACACACGTTTATGGTGAAGTACTTTGGGAGCAAATTTTCAAGCTTTGGATAAGCGAGTGTGTGTGTGTGTGTGTGTGGCGTGTGTGTGTGTGTGTGTGTGTGTGTGTGTGTGTGTGTGTGTGTGTGTGTGTGTGTGAGTGAGTGCACGCACGCGTGCGCGTGTGTGTGTATACGTGCGTGCCCGCGCAAGTACAAGCCCGTTTATAAGTGAGCATGCGTACATACGTTGGTGTATGCACTTGCGCTCGTGTATTCGTTATGATTTAACATTTGCCTCCTAAAACGTGAACCAAATGTTGACACAGAACCAAAAATTATGACCAAACCCAAACCGGATTCCTAGGTAAATCAAGATCCTGGTTGGGAAGCTAAGTAGGTCACCAAGGTCACCCACACCTTTTCCAGGGAAGAAAACTCTTGATAGACTTCTGTGTATTGCGTATTATCTCCCTTCGTAATCCTGGACACGGATCAAGGATCTCCTTCCTTGTCTTAAACTGAGTTTTTCTTCTCGCTGCTTTAAGGACTGTTAATGTAGTTAATATGGTGCGTGTGTAAATAGGTCGTGACCGTTCAGATTAAATTAGTACATCAGTGGTCTCGATGTCTGGGTGCTAGTCTTTCAATTGAGATAATAAACCGAGTTTCTGTGTGCAACGTGCTGTTAAAAAAACAACAACCACAAACACACGACAAAAATTCATAACAAGTGGGTTGTCTCTGGCAGAATTCTGTAGAAATTTTTTTACTGCCAAAGGGGGTAAAATCTACTGTGGCTTGTCTGAACAATGGTATACAGTGCACTGCACTGCACTGCACCGCACCACACCACACCACACTACACTACACTACCCTAAATCGCATCGCACCACACCACACCACGCCACGCCACGCCACGCCACGCCACACCACGCAACACCACACCACACCACACCACACCACACTACATTACTCTACACTACACTTCAGTAATCTCCACTCCACTCCACTCCGCTCCATTCCACCACACCACACCACACCACACTCCACCACTCCACTCCACACCACACCACACTGCACCACACCACACCACACCACACCACATCACACCACACCACACCACCACACCGCCATGCCATGCCACGCCACGCCACACCACATCACACTACACCACACGACACCACACTACATTACACTACACTTCAGTAATCTCCACTCCACTCCACACCACACCACATCACACCACATCACACACACACCCACCACGCCACGTCACGCCACGCCACACCACACTACACTACACTACATCACACCACATCACCCCACTCTACTCCACTCCACTCCACACCACACTGCACCACACCACACCACACCACACCACATCACACTACACCACACCACACCACGCCACGCCACGCCACGCCACGCCACGCCACGCCACGCCACATCACATCACACTACACCACACGACACCACACTACATTACACTACACTTCAGTAATCTCCACTCCACTTCACACCACACCACATCACAACACACCACACCACACCACATCACAACACACCACACCACACCACGCCACATCACGCCACGCCACACCACACTACACTACACTACACTACACTACACTACACTACACTACATCACCCCACTCTACTCCACTCCACACCACACCACACTACACTACACTACACTACACCACATTACCCCACTCCACTCCACACTCACCTACACCGCACTCCACCACACCACACCATAACACACCACACTACAAATGATACATTTTGATTGCTGATTGTCGTATTTTGTTCTTCGGCTATATAGATCTCTTGAGGGTCATCAATATTGACATTTTGTGTATGCCACCATTAATTTTTGCCCCACTAAAGTTTGAAATAATTATGTCACTCTGACCACAGCGACTTCTTTACTTTGTATCACAAGCCGTTGTTAAAAGACAAAGAGGGAACCCTCTAAAGTGTAGCTAGCGATGTGCCAGCAATTATCAAACATCTGGTTCTCGATTGTGGAAACTCACTCACTCACTCATCCCTTGGTCGGGACGACCGTTGGAGTACCCGCACGGACGCTGCAAGTGGACCGCCAAATGGTTCTGTCCTGGGCTGCTTTCAGGAGGTTTGGTACAGTGAGGCCGGTCCACTCCTTGATGTTGGATATCCAGCTTTTGCGTGGTCGTCCCTGCCTCCTTGCTCCTTCCACCATTCCCTGCAGGACTGTCTTTGACAGGCTGTTATGCCTTGTGTGGCCAAACCATTTCAGTTTCCTCCGTTTGACTGTATCTAGCAATGGTTCTTGTTTGCCAGCCAGTGCCTCGATCTGCTGCCAGACGTAGTCATTGGTTTTACGGTCTCTGTAGGTGATGTTCAGGATCCGCCTGAGGCACTTCATCTCAAAGGCTTGAATGCGACGTTCTAAATCGGCAGTAAGTGTCCATGCTTCACAGCTGTACAAGGCAATGGATGTGACGAGTGCCTTGTAGAGTCTGACCTTAGTGTGGGTTCTGATGTTGTGGTTTCTCCACACTTTCGCCAGCTTAGTCATGGAGGAGAGTGCCACAGCAAGTCTGATCTTCACCTCTTGTGTGCTCGTACCTTCTTTGGTGATGACTGCTCCAAGGTACTTGAAAGTTTCCACCTCCTCTAGTGTCTCGCCACTCATCTTGATGCTGGTGGGAGTGGTCGGTGCGGTACTGTTCACTAGGATCTTGCTCTTTTCCGTGCTGATCTCCATACCGTGGGCATTGGCTGATGTTTCCAGTCTGGTGGTGAGATCCTGGAGTTCTTCTTCACTGCGGCCCATGAGATCAATATCGTCTGCGAATCGAAGATTGCAGACTGGCCTTCCTCCTATTGTGATTGTGGTCTTAAAGTCAAGGAGGGCCTCCTGCATGATGTTCTCCTGGCGTGGCGTGACGTGGCGTGGTGGGGTGTGTTGTGATGTGGTGTGGTGTGGTGTGGAGTGGAGTGGAGATTACTGAAGTGTAGTGTAATGTAGTGTGGAAAATATTCAGTGCAGGATATTAGATTGACTCATATTTATTTTTCAGTTTCGATTCTATAAAAGATCCTGTTTGCGCGGTATTCTACTAGAGTTATTGCTCTTATTAATTTCGTGAGAGGCTTGACTTGACTTGACCTGTACTGACTTAACTGATTTAACTTGACCTTGACCTTGACCTGACCTGACTTGCCTTGACTTAAGTTGACTTAACTGGACCCGACTTTACTAGATTCTATCAGGCCTTCCCGTAACTTAAGTTATTAAATTTTTGGGGGGAGTAGATCGACACATATATACAGATAAGACCTTTGATTTGATCATGTTGCTTGCAAAGTGATACATCTACAGCTGAAAAATTGATAAGACAAGTACCAACACTTTCTCGTTTTTTCAGGCACAGCTACATAATGGATTTAATCAAAAACCGAGCAGTGTAATGCAAGGATTTGCAAAAAAAACTTAATGAAATTGGAACTAGAATGGAGTCTCTACAAGTCTTTATTTCTAGTCACATACAAGATGGTTAAAACCATCAGTAGACACACAGCTTCAGATAATAGAAAAAAGAAAAGAAGAAAAGAAAATATCCCATAAACAAGCCTTAGTGTAAAGGTGGATGGGGGGGGGGGGGGGGGTGGGGGGGGGGGGGGGGGATTGACAACTGAGAAACACTTCTTGCAATATGTATGTATGTATGCATGTATATGTGTGTGTATGTGTGTATGTGTGTGTGTGTGTATGTATGTATGTATGTATGTATGTATGTATGCATGCATGTATGTATGTATGCATGTATGTATGTATGTATGTATGTATGCATGCATGCATGTATATATGTATGTATGTATGTATGTATGCATGCATGTATGTATGTATGTATGTATGTATGTACGTATGTATGTATGCTTGCATGTATGTATGTATGTATGTATGTATGTATGTATGCATGTATGTATGTATGCATGCATGCATGCATGTATGCATGTATGTATGTATGTATGTATGTATGCATGCATGCATGTATGCATGTATGTATGTATGTATGTATGTATGTATGTATGTATGTATGTACGTACGTACGTATGCATGCATATATGTATGTATGTATGTACGTACGTACGTACGTACGTACGTATGTATGTATGTATGTATGTATGTATGTATGTATGTATGTATGTATGTATGCATGCATGTATGTAAGTATGCATGCATACAGGAATACTGCACACACTCTATCTCTTTTTTACATAACAATATTGAAGCGCGTTCATGAACATGCAACTGCTACTAGTTAACGTTTATCGCTATTGATACTACTTGTCATGCATACATATTATGTATTTGTAACAACAACAAAAGGGGGAAAAATCTTTTTTAAAAGTATTCTGTCAGGTTTATATTCCTATCCGTAATTTTCTCCACATTATTTCCCCACCTTGACAGACTTAATTTTTTTCATCTCATAAAACCCAAGGGTGGTGGTGGTTGTTGTTGTCGATATCTTAGCTGCTTTGGTCTGCTCTGTTCTTCATTCATTTATTTATTCTTTTATATCGAGGATAATGGAATAAGCACTCGTGTGCTTTTTTTACATCCAGTCCCAGTGTGCATACGGTTTTGTAAATTCTGTCATCTGTACCCACCGCCACACAATGGCCTACTCTTTCGAAAAGCAGAATAGGATTTAATTAACGTGTGTGCAAGATGTTCTGCGTGCGTTTGCACACACGGGCCTCGGTTTATAGTCTCATCCGAAGGGACGGTAGGGGAGAGGTGCAGGTGTCGTCTTGCGTTTTGTTCACCATTCATAGCTTGCTTTCTTTATCTATTTATCTATCTATTTGCGCGGTGTCTTCTTGGCTTCGTTCACCATTCATAGCTTGCTTTTATCTATTTATCTATCTATTTGCGCGGTGTCTTCTTGGCTTCGTTTACCATTCATAGCTTGCTTTTATCTATTTATCTATCTATTTGCGCGGTGTCTTCTTTTGCTTCGTTTACCATTGCGCGGTGTCTTCTTGGGCTTCGTTTACCATCCATAGCTTTCTTTATCTATTTACTTGCGCGGTGTCTTCTTGTGCTTCGTTTACCATTCATAGCTTTCTTTCTGTATCTATTTATCTATCTATATGAGCGGTGTCTTCTTGCGGCTTCGTTTACCATTCATAGCTTTCTTTATCTATTTATCTATCTAGTTGCGCGGTGTCTTCTTGCGGCTTCGTTTACCATTCATAGCTTTCTTTATCTATTTATCTATCTAGTTGCGCGGTGTCTTCTTGCGGCTTTGTTTTACCATTCACAACTTCCTTTCTTTATCTATTTATCTATCTATTTGCGCTTCTGTACCATCCATAGCTTTCTTTCTTTATCTATTTATCTATCTATTTGCGCGGTGTCTTCTTGCGGCTTCGTTCACCATTCATAACTTTCTTTCTTTCTCAGTTTATCTATCTATTTGCGCGCGGTGTCTTCTTGCGGCTTTGTTTACCATTCATAGCTTTTTCTTTCTTTATCTATTTGTCTATCTATTTGCGCGGTGTCTTCTTGCGCTTCGTTTACCATTCATAGCTTTCTTTCTGTATCTATCTATTTGCGCGGTGTCTTCTTGGCTTTGTTTACCATTCATAGCTTTCTTTCTTTATCTATCTATTTGCGCGGTGTCTTCTTGGCTGCGTTCACCATTCATAGCTCTCTTTCTTTATCTATTTGTCTATCTATATGCGCGGTGTCTTCTTGCGGCTTCGTTCACCATTCATACCTTTCTTTCTTTCTCAGTTTATCTATCTATTTGCGCGCGGTGTCTTATTGCGCTTCGTTTTACCATTCACAACTTCCTTTCTTTATCTATTTACCTATCTATTTGCGCTTCTGTACCATCCATAGCTTTCTTTCTTTATCTATTTACCTATCTATTTGCGCTTCTGTACCATCCATAGCTTTCTTTCTTTATCTATTTATCTATCTATGCGCGCGGTGTCTTCTTGTTCTTCGTTTACCATTCATAGCTTTCTTTCTTTCTCTATTTATCTATCTATATTTTGCGCGGTGTCTTATTGCGCTTCGTTTTACCATTCACAACTTCCTTTCTTTATCTATTTATCTATCTATTTGCGCGCGGTCTCTTCTTGCCCTTCGTTTACCATTCATAGCTTTCTTTCTTTCTCTCTATATCTATTTATCTATCTGTCTGTTTGATTGCGGGGCGGGGCAGGTGACGTTCGTGGACTTGAAGGCTGGAGCGAACATAATGATGGGGGGAGACAGGAACCCCTGTGTCTACGCAACCGTGGAGTGCATCGGACGCCTGAATCCCCAGTCCAACCTGGAGATGGTCAAATCCATGGAAGACTTCTTCATAGAGCACCTCAAGGTCCGCCGAGAGAGGTGAGGAGATCGTAGGGAGGGTGGGCGAGGGGGTTGGAGGGGGAGGGCGAGGGGGTTGGAGGGGCGAGGGTGGGTGGAGGGGAGGGGGGAGTGGGGTGTGGGTGGGGGGTGGGGTGGGTGGTGGGTGGGTGGGTGTGGAGAGGGGGGGTTGGAGGGGTGGGGGTGGGAGGGGTGGGGGTGAGGGGTGGGGGTGGGAGGGGTGGGGGTGGGTGGAGGGGAGGGGTGGAGGGGGGTGGAGGTGGGGAGGGGTGTGGAAGGTAGGGGTTGGGGGGAGTGGGTGGGTGGAGAGGAGGGGGTGGGAGGGGAGGGAGGGGAGTGGGGGGTATGTTTGTGGGGGAGGGAGGGAGGGTGGTGGAGTGGAGAGCAGGTGGGGGGTATGTTGTGGGGGGGGCGGGGGGGGGGGGGTGTTGGGGGGTAGTGGGGGGGAGGTAGTGGGGTTTGGGGGAGGGGGTGGGTGTGCGGGAGTGGGGGGTGGGGGTGGGGGTGGTGGTGGTGTGGTTGGGGGTGGGTGGTGTTGGGGGTGGGTTTGTGTGTGTGTGTGGGGGGGGGGGGGTGTTGGGGGTAAGGGGGTGTTTGTGTTGTGTTTGTGTGTAGGGGGGGGGGTGGTGGTGGTGCATTGTGTTGTGTTGTATGTGTGTGGGGTGGGGGTTGTGTTTGTGTTGTGTGTAGGGGTGGTGGGGAGGTAGGGGTGGTGTTCTGTATATGGTGGGGGGGATGAGGGGATTGTATTGTATGGGGTGGGGGTGGGGGGGGGGGGTGTTGTGTTGTGTGTGTGGGTGAAGGGGGGGGGGTGGTGTTGTGTTGTGTGGGGGGTGTGTGGTGTGGGTGGTGATGTTGTGTTGTGTGTGGGGGGTGTGGTGTGGTGTGGTGGTGGTGGTGGTGGTGGTGGTGGTGTGTGTGTGTGTCTGTGTGTGGCGCCTCTCAAGGGGCCAGCATATTGAGGGCGGCGCCCATCTCCTCTCCCTGGCTGCTTTACCTTCCCTGACCCTAAAGAGGGCAGGTACCCATTTACATCTGGGGGAACTGTACTGAAGCCAAGACGCGCAAACTGTCACCCATCCACTTGGTAACCATGTTCAACGCCGCTTTAACCTTAACCTCAAGGAAAGCGAGTGCTCTGACCACTGAGCTATCCCCATTCGCGCATATCTCAACGCTTTGTCAGTTAGCGATGTAAGCTAAGTTCCAAGGCTTGTGCATAATAAAAAAAAAACACCCAGGCACTTTATGATTCCATGTTGAAATTAGCTTTAGCCATGGCAAAATATTAGCAAAACAAGCTAGATGTTTCTGTACAAGAGAGACAACAATTCTCTGAAGTTGAAGTTTGGGTTCTCAGTATGGCGAGGTACTTAAAAAAACAAAAAACAAAAACAAAACAACAAAAATCAAAACGATGGAAGGAAGGTGGCAGGATGGTTAAGATGTTCGCCCGCCAGCAAGTAAACCGTGAGGTTCTGGGTTCGATTCCCAGCCTCGCCCTTTCTTCCCAGTTTGACAAAAAAAATCGAACTGAATGTCAAAGTCCTTCCGATGAGATTATAAACCGAGGCCCCGTGTTCGAACGCATGCAGAACATCTTGCGCACACGTTAAATCCTGTTTCGCTTTTCGGAAGAAGTAGGCCATTGTGTGCCGGTGGAAACAGATGACAAAATTTACAAAACCGCATACACACGGGGACTGGATGTAAAAAAAGCACATGAGTGCTTATTCCATTTACCCTCGATATAAAAGAATAAATTAAAAAAAATAAAAATTTAATTAAACAGTCATGCACACACACACACACTTCTAATCCAGTGTAGATTGGCAGTCTCACAGTAATTCCCAGGTGGGATGAGTGAGTGAAACCTAGTGCATATTATTGTTGACACCCCCTCTCCCCTTCCCCCGGTGTTAAGCTGGGGAACACCCAACAACGCCAAACTTTCGCCATTCAAAACGCACGTCAAAAAAAAAAAATTATTATCAAACAAGGGAATTAATGTCCTGTTTGGTTATAAAGACAACAGTTACTTCCCTTTCTGGTATGCCCACGCTACATACAAAAAGTGAATGGAAATAAGTCGTTCGCATCACGCAAGGTATATGACTGCTTTTGGAGAACATCTCCAACGTTGACTGTCTTTGTGCCCACTTGGCCGAGAGAGTGGGGATGTACTGTGAGCAAGGCATCTTCACCATAATCAAATTTCTGCTCAATAATATTTCTAAAACAGCAACTGCCTCCTCTGCTGTTTTGGAGGTCGTCGTCGAACACGACGGACACACCTGTAAAGTAGCTAACAGTGTGAGACGATTTTTGTGGTGGCCCCAAGTCACTATGGTGCCAAAGTGGTATGGACTTGCGGCTACCGCGGTCTCTAAATCGGATAGCTCCGCTGGGACCATACTATAATTTTTTTAAAAAAAGTAGTCATTGTAAATATTGGAATAATACTATACTGTGTATCGGTCCCTACTGAATAGCGGACTTCATTTTCTCAATATCCTTTATTCGTCGTTGTTGCCATTGTCGTCTTTCTCCTCTTACTGATTCATGGCAACCGCTGTTTCTGCTCTGTGCTCCGGCTGTGCTGCTTTATTATACTTCTATACTGTGCTTTGCTCTGCTCTGCTGTACTATACTTTACTACTATCTACTTTCTGCTGTATATCTCCCTTTCTTACTTTCTGTTGTATGACTACTACTACTGCTGCTGTGCTGCTGCTGTCTATTACTACTGTTGGTCTGTGCTACTATCTAAGTTCTCACCTTCCTACTGCTACTACTTCTACTCCTATTACTACTACTCCTCCCTCTCCTCTTTTTCTCCTTTTTCTCCTTCTCCCCCTCCCACTTCTACTACTACTATTACTACTACTACTGCTGCTGCTGCTGCTATTGCTTTCTGCTGCTACTACTCTACTAGTTGTGCTCAATTTCATTTTACTCACCCCCCTGTCATTTCTTTTGATAACATTTTCCCCCTCTTAATTTTTCTTCTTCTTCATCTTCTTCTTTTTGTATTCTTCTTCTTTGCATTCTCTCTTCTTTGCATTCTTCTCCTTCTTCTT
The DNA here is from genome assembly GCA_028751875.1 of Rapana venosa. Lineage (NCBI taxonomy): Eukaryota > Metazoa > Mollusca > Gastropoda > Neogastropoda > Muricidae > Rapana > Rapana venosa. Next base: position 27,135,678 of record CM054160.1, on the reverse strand, counting down.
TGCATTCTTCTTCTTCTTTGCATTCTTCTTTGTATTCTTCTTTGCATTCTTATTTCTTGCATTCTCTTCTTTGCATTCTTCTTCTTTGCATTCTTCTTTCTGCATTCTTCTTCTTTTGCATTCTTCTCTTCTTCTTTGCATTCTTCTTCTTCTTCTTTGCATTCTTCCTCTTCTTCTTTTGCATTCTTCTTATCTTTCTCTCCTCCTTCTCCCCTCCCCCCGTCCTCCCCTCTTTCTTCCTCTTCAACGTCTTCTGCGTTCTGGTCAATTTTGTTGTTGTTGTTGTTGTTGTTGCTATTTTCCATGTATTCGGTTCGAGATGAAATTCAAACGATTGTTTTATGGTTTGTTATGTTGACAGAATCATCATCCGCTTTGTGCCAGTCCTGGCCCAATTTTGCTCTCATAACGGCCATCTGCATGACGTAGGCATTGAAACCGACAAGGACCTGAATCAGTAAACAAGATTGACGTCATCATCGTGGTGGCTGAACCTTGATGACGTCACCTTCACGCAAAAAAAAAGTGTTAAGCAAGACATATCAATGCTTCGATATCTCCCTCCCCTTAACGACACAAATTAATTGTTGTGGCTTTGAATGTGTTTGGCAATATTGTGGTGATGTTATTATCAGAAAGAATGTGTGTGGTAGTTGTTGTCCCTTGGAATTACTTATTGTAATCAGCTCGGTTTTAAAAAAAAAAAATAAAAGAACTTGATTTTTTTTGCAGCACGCGCGCGCGCGTGCGTGCATGCGCGTGTGTGTGTCCATACCCCCCAAAAGGGGTGAAAGGAAGTAAATCTTTGAATCTTGTGTGTGAAGGCACAAGCAGAAAGAAAACTCAACTCGAACTCGAATGTTTTAATGAGGGTAAATGGTAAATGGCTTCTTTACACCAGGCCCTCAAGAAAAAAACCAACAAAGACAAAAAACAAAAGACAAACAAACATGAAGAACTATATAACATATACACAATGAAGCTGACAATAAACTTTATTACTTAGTTATACATGTAATCAACTACTCACATTATCATTCAATGATAAGCTAAACCAGCCAATCAATACAAATTGACTAATTTCATGTCTATACTCATCAAAATTAACCTCACACATAAAGATGCATTCACACTACCACCATCCACACTCACACAGCTATGCATTCCAACAACCAAACAAAGCAATCAGCCCAACTTGTTTGTAAAATCTGAGAAGAAAATGGAAACTACTTTTCTATAGATACATCAGTTATTGCAATGAAATTAAATGATGTAACAACTCTCTTACCACAGTCATCAGTTTACAAACACACACACCACACACACAGGCACGAACGCACGACGCGACGCGCGCGCGCACACACACACACACACACACACACACACACACACACACATACAGGCACAAACAACTCACACATGCACATGAATCAAATCAATACCCATTCAAATAAATATATCATCCAAAATGACACTACTCACAAATCCGGAAGTTCATTCCATTCTTTACTACATGAATAGAGGAGGGATGACTTGTAAAGATCAGTTCTTGGACAGGGGATACAAATAGTACTTTTACCCCGAATTTCTCTCACCAAAAACCTTTCAGAAAGATACTTCGGAACAAGATTTTTCATAATTTTGTACATAAAAACACCTCTATTAAAACGACATCGTAATAGGAAAGGAAAAATGTTGAGTTCT
>CM054160.1:27103974-27121474 GCA_028751875.1 Rapana venosa | reverse complement strand
AATCGAACCCAGAACCTCACGGTTTACTTGTTGGCAGGCAAACGTCTTAACCATCTTGCCACCTTCCTTCCTAAAGGAGCGATTTGAGACCTTTCTTATTGATTCCTGCATTCATGAAAATGGAACCCTTAATTATGAGATCATTACAGGGATCGGTGATCTGGAGGTTACGCAATGACTTAAAAAGCGAGGAGTACAACTTCTATTACTGTTTAAGCCAAAAACTTTTTTTCCACAGCCTAGGGTAGGGGTCAGGGTGCCAGTCTTTCGAGTGAGACAAGAAACTGCGGTCCTGTGTACAGCACTTAATAAAAACAAAAAATAATAACCCAACGGCAAGTAAGGGAGTTGTTACTGGTTAAAAACATCCCTGCTTTTCAACAGCCAAAATTTTCCATCACCCTGCCAGGGTGTCTAACCTGTGTGTGTGTGTGTGTGGTGTGTGTTGTGTGTGTGCATTTGGACTTGTTAGAACTATTACTTCTATAGGTTGGTTGCATGACTGTGTAAGAATGAGTTGAGTGCAAGCGCTTTGATTTGTCAGTGCAAGATACAGCGCCATATAAAGTCCACTATTATTAGTATTATTATTATTATTATTATATTTATTATTATTATTATTATTATTATTATTATTATTATTATTTATTATTATTATTATTTTATATTATTTTGTTGTTGTGTGTTGTTGTTGTTGTTGTTATCATTATTATTAAAACTGTGAAGGAAAAATATCACTGCCGTAGGGAAACAAACACATCATTCATTATGCAGACAGAATTTTTGTTTGTGTGTGTGTGTGTGTGTGTGTGTGGTGTGTGTGTGTGTGTGTGTGTGTGTGTGTGTGTGTGTGTGTGTGTGGTGTGTGTGTGTGTGGTGTTGTGTTCACAGGCACTCAGCCAGCCTACTGCCTTCTGTCCAGTGTTTGGCATGAACTGTCCATGGACGTCTGGGTCTTCCTCTAGCTACCTCTCTTTCCTTCCTTCCTCTCTCTCCCTGTCAGCGCTGTTTTGAGGTAGACAGTCATGTCTCATTCTATGACCAAATTGTCCCTCTCCTTTTACGGAGAAAAAAAAAACTTTCTGAAGACGGAATATAGCTGCGTATGTAGCCAGAAGTCCGGGTCGGAAGTGTACGGTGGTTCGAATCCCGTTTGGGCCCGAAACTTTACCCCCATCTATTAGACCATGAGTGGTGGTCTGGGCGCTAGTCTTTCGGATGAGACGATAAACCGAGGTCCCGTGTGTTACACACAATTTTCAGCGCACGTAAAAGAACCCACGGCAGTCCCTGGCAAAATTCTTAGAAAAAAAGCCACTCCGATAGGGAAACAAATACAGTTGCAGACCCAAAAAGGGTGGCGCTGCTCTTGTGGCGACGCGCTCTCCCAGGGAAGAGCAGCCCGAATTTCACGCAGAGAAATCTCGTGACTTAAAGTGGTATAAAAAAAAATACAATACTTGAAAACAGCTAAATACATCTTCTGAAGTCGGATTATGGCTGCGTATGTGGCTAGATACTTTAAAAGTGCCATCTCTCTCTGTATATGTATATATATATTTTTTTTCCAGCCTGAGGAAGCTTCAGATGGAAGCGAAAAATTTGCTGACGAAAATAAAAGGGAAATGAAGCTGAGCATAGTTGTGTTTTTATTGCCATTTTACTCTCTCTCTCTCCCCTCTCTAATTAATATATAAAAAAAATATATATATATATATATATAATATATATATAATATATATATATATATATATATACAGAGAAGAGACAAGAGAAAGAAGAAGATAGATAGATAAAGATAGATAATAGAAGATAGATAGATAGATAGATAAATAGATAGATAGATATGTGCACAACCTTTCCAAACAGCAGTCTCACATTGTTTCCCAGGTGGGACAGGTGAGACACAGAGCAGATTCTGGGTAACTGGCTCTAGGGCGTTAATCTGGGGAACACCAAACAACATTAACAGCAACAGCAACAACAACAACAACATCAACTAGCACGAATCGGAACCCACATCTCTTTAGGTAGCAAGCCCGAGTGTCTTAACCACTGACCTAATTTTGCCCACCCGAAGTACACGCGGGCAAGTGCATGATTGCTTCTTTTCTGAAAACAATAATGCGTGTGATAAATCAACCAGTGATAAATACCCCCCCCCACCCCACACACAACACACACACTCCCCACCCCAACCCCTTTGTTGGTCCCGCTATAAATATTATTGACTGAATTTGGATTTATACACAAGTCTTCTGAGTGTCAAGACATGTTGACAAGTTTTATTGCCATCTGTTCATTTTCAGATTTCTTTCTTTTATATTTTTTGCCAACAATTTTTTGCTTGTACTTTAGGATTGGAGTTTGAAATCTTAGGAAGAAATTTATTTTAGCTAAGATAAGAAAGCAAAAAGAAAAAAAAGGAGAAAAGTTTGATTTATAGGGTTTTTTTTGGTCTTGATTTATTTTTAAGAGAGAGGGGGATAGGATTTACACATGATGTTAAAGAATATCCAGTTGTTGTTGTTGTTGTGCATTCCCCAGCTTAACACTATGAGGGGTCACCCAGAATGTGCAAAATTGACCACTCATCCCACCTGGAATCACCTGAATTTGAATTTGCTTACTGGATAAAAAGTTTGCGTGCATGACTGTTTAGGTAAAACCAACGTCGCCATATTTTAAAGGGAGCAGCCTACTTCGACTTCTGAGTAATTTTTTTTTCTCCTGTAAAAGAGCGTGCAGGGGTTGTTAGTTTAAGAGCTTGTGAATTTAGTAAGACCTTGTAGGTTTTATTAGAGCTTGTCATGGCTGAAGGCAATCTCAACACATTTTACAACCTGACAACATTTTAGTGTAGACCTTGACAGTTAGCTGACATCAATATAACTGACACAGCTTTTGGCCTGGGCGAAAAATAGCCAGTGAAGGAAGATAACAACAATAATAATAATGTATGGAATTTATATAGCGCTGAATCTTGTAAAGCAACAAATCAAAGCACTCAGATGACATTTTTTTAAAATATATGTCGAGGATAATAGAATAAGCACTCATGTGCTTTTTTTACATCCAGTCCCCGTGTGTATGCGGTTTTGTACATTTTGTCATCTGGTCCCACCGGCGCACAATGGCCTACTCTTTCGAAAAAGCGGAACAGGATTTAACGTGTGCGCAAGATGTTCTGCATGAGTTCGCACATGGGGCCTCGGTTTAGTCTCCTCCGAAGGACAACATGTAACCCCACAAAAAGAGATTGTGCCATTTATTGGTTATTAGAAAACACGATCCAGTCAGGTCCTAGGCTTGGCCAGCTATTGATGTAAGCTTAATGCCTAGGCCTACAATAGAATGTTGTTGTGGTTTTAAGATGTGTTGAAATTGTCATTGCAAAACTGCATGCAACAAGTTCTTTTGCTATGATAAAACAGCACAGAGAGAGAACAATGAACAAAATCTATTGCTATTTAGCAATTAAGCCATATAGTGCTGCCGCATGGTAACAAACGGTTACAGTGACATGTAAACCATGGCAGTAGAGGTGTGTACATCAAGATTCGATACATTGTTGTCTGTGTCTCAGTTTTCAAAACAGTCTTTCTTTTTCGAGTCTGCAGCCAGCGAAGTCAGCCCATGTAAAACCGGATCAGGTCCCGAAGAAGATGTAATTCCTGTTCCGAACATGCTACTGTCTCTGCGTGTTGTGTGTTAGGATGCTGCTTCCCTTTAGGAAGTCTGGCAAGCCTGACACGTTCTTCTGGCAACAGGATTTTGTCTTCTTGTTTGATGTACCAGAACATGCAGTCAGATTCTTTGCTAGTATCTCCATTGCAAGAGTATTCCAGGGCGATGTCATCCAATTCATACATCACAATAGTTTGATTGCCTGAATCTTGAACCACAACCTTTCGAAACCGTGTGTTTCTCTTGCTGTCCCGTAATCCACGCTGCACACGTTTGTCTGTCAGAGTGGACACATACTGTTTCACAATGCTAGTATGAAAACCATCATAACCAAATATGAAAACCAACTGTGCTGTCAATGGTTTGTTCTTCGTGTACGTCAGACACCTCAGAAGACACACCAATCTTGCTGTCTGTTGCTGGATCACACAGTAGATCAAATGAATCTGGTGTGACTGAGGCATTCACTGCACTGTTGACACACAGCTCTGTGTACATGCTGGTTTGTTTTTCTTCTGTCTCCATTCTGTCTCGATGCAGGGAGTCACTGTCAGACAAGACCAGCTCTTCCAAGATACTGTCATTGTCACATTGGCGACTTGCCTGTCTTTCTTGGTGTTGTCTGGTTCTTTGGAGGTCACAACGGGTTTGGCAACGCGGTTTTTTGCGAAAATATTGAATTCCAAAGTTACCCTTCACAAGGGTCCACCATTTCTGTTGACACTGACTTGTCAGCTGGTTTCAGTCTCAAGACAACACAACGCTGATGCTCTCCTCGATCAGCAGGGCGTTTAAAGTCGTTATCACAGTTGCTGGAAGGCCAGTCACTGACATTTTGAAGCTAAAATGCAAACAAAATTGTTGCAGTTTACTAACAGCACGCCCGTTCAGTTCTCGTCCCACCACGTCCGGAGAGAGAGAGAAAAGAGAGAGAGAGAGAGAGAGAGAGAGAGAGAGAGAGAGAGAGAGAGAGAGAGAGAGAGAGAAGAATTGATTGAATTGAATTAAAATTGTATGAATTCTATTTAAAGAGGGTTATGGAATAAGCAAACAGACTTTTTACAACCAGCCCTCTAGGCATCTCCCCCCTCCCCTCCCCAATAAAACAACAACGAAAAAAAACACAAAAAATCTCATTCAAACAGAGGAGAGAGAGAGAGAGAGAGAGAGAGAGAGAGAGAGGAGAGAGAGAGAGAGAGAGAGAGAGAGAGAGAGAGGAGAGAGACAGACAGACAGACAGACAGACAGACAGACAGACACAGACACAGAGACAGAGACAGAGAGATGAACAAGGACTGAAAAACGACAATGAAAGCAATAACAACAACTGTAATTACAATCCTTGTGAGGGTTACCTCTAGCTTTTGGCACTAAAAGATAGCCATAACGATCAAGCCCTGACTCTGAATATTGATCTTAACAAACTGAGATTGGTCTTGTGCAGCATATGCCGGCGTGTGTGTGTGTGTGTGTGTGTGTGTGTGTGTGTGTGTGTGTGTGTGTGTGTGGTGTGTGTGTGTGTGTGAGTGTGTGTGCTGTGCATGTGTGTGTGAGAGTGTGTGTGTGTGATGTGTGTGTGTGTTGTGTGTGATGTGTGTGGTGTGAGTGTGTGTGGTGTGGTGTGTGTGTCTGTGTGTGTGTGTGAGTGTTGTGTGTGTCTGTGTTTTGTAAGTGTGTGTGTGTGTGTGTGTGTGCATGCGCACTCACGAGTGAGAGAAAATGTGTGTTGTGTGTGTTGTGTGTGTGTGTGTGTGTGTGTGTGTGTGTGGTGTGTGTGTAGTGTGGTGTGTGTGTTGTGCATGCACACTCACGAATGAGAAAAATGTGTGTGGTGGCGTGTGTGCATGTGCAACACGAGTGAGAGAGAGAGCAATGTGTGTGTGTTTAAGTGTGTGTGTGTTTTTTAAGTGTGTGTGTGTTGTGTTGTGTGTGTATATGTGTATGTGTTTGTGTGTCAGTCGTGTGTGTGCGTGTGTGTTGTGTTAAATTGTGTGTGCACGTGCACATCACGTGAAAGCGAGAGAGAGAGGAAGATGTGTGGTGTGTTGGAGGTTTGATGTGTGTTGTGTGTGTGTGTGTTGTGTGTGTTGTGCACGGGCGTCGCAATGAAAAAGGCGAGAGATAGCGCGCGCGCGCGTGTGTGTGTGTGTGTGTGTGTGTGTGTGTGTGTGTGTGTGTGTGTGTGTGTGTGTGTGTGTGTGTGTGTGTGTGTGTGTGTGTGTGTGTGTGCCGGGATCGCAAATGAGAAAGAGGGAGCTCGAGAGATAGTGTGTGAGTGTGTGCATGCGCGCGCTGTGTGTGTTGTGCGCGCGTTCGAGTGTGTGCTGTGTGTGATGTGTGTATATGTATGGCCGTGTGTGAGTGTGTTTGTGTGTGTGCACCGCCGCTGTGTGTGTGTGTGTGTTGTGTGTGTGCGCGCGCGCGCGTACGCCTGTATGTGTGTGGGGTGTGTGTGTTTAAAGTTGGCCGGGCTTTGTGGCTGGAGACAGTTGAGTCAAATGCAGTAGGCTACTAACAGAGAGCGAGAGACACACACACACACACACACACACACACAACACACACACACACACACACACATACACACACACACACACACACACACACACACAACACACACACACAAGACACACAGACTCCACACAGACACAACCCACACACACACAGACTCACACACACAGACTCACACAGACACAGAGACAATCACACACACAGTCATAGTCACAGTCAGTCACTCACACGGCAGACAGTGGGACAGCCGGGAAGGTCAGTGGTGGTTAGATACAGATAAATCCGCTGTCTTTACCAGTAAGCACTGTGTGACGGTCACAGTTTATCATTATCGTTGTTATCTGTTGTTGTTGTTGTTAAGTGTTGTTGCTGCTGCTACTGTTTTATTGTTGTTGATGCTGTCGTTGTTTTTGTTGTTGTTGTATTGGTGGGCTTTTATGGTCACCCCCCATCAAATTGTTGTTATTTTTTGTTGTTGTTAGTGCTGTTGCTATTGTTGTTATTGTTGTTGCTAGTGGGTTTTTTTGTTGTTGTTGTCATCACATTATATCGTTGTTAATTTTGTCGTTGTTATTGTTGTTACTGTTGTTGTGGTTGTTATTTTTTGTTCTTGTTTCTGCTGCTGTCGTTTTTGTTATTGTTGATGTTATTATTGGTGGGTTTTTTTTTATTTGTCGCCACATCAGATCGTTGTTGTTTTTGTTGTTATTGTTGTTTTTGTTGCTGCTGCTACCGTTGTTGCTGCTACTGTTGTTGTTGCTACTGTTGTTGTTGTTGTTGTTGTTGTAGTTAGTGGGGGTTTTGGTCGTCGTTGATATTGCTTCTGCTGCTTTTTTATATATTAAATTTAACGTCTTTTCAGTTGTTGTTGTTGTTAATGTCATTACTAATTGTCATTATTGATGATCTTTGATGTAACTATTATGTCGTTGATATTGTTGCTTGTTGCTAGTTTTTTCCATGTTGTTGTTCTTATTGATGTTTACTCCTGCTGTTGTTGATGCTATTATTTGTTATTGATGGGTATATTGTTGGTTGTAGTGCTCTATTTCTTTGTAATGATGACGGCATTGGTGGTGGTGGGGGGGGGGGATGAATAATGATAGCGAAGACAATGATGAAATTATGAAATGATGGGATAGTGATGGTAGTGGTGATATTGTTGTTGTTGTTGTTGTTGTTAGTACGTGGTCCCTATTTGTTGTTGCATCGTCGTTGATTTTGTTGTTGTGTTGTTGTTGCTGTTGTTGCTGTTTTGCTGTTGTGGTCTTGCAGATGTGTTTTGTCTTTCTTGTCTTTCTTTCTTTCTTCTTTAAGATGAGATGTTTCTATTGCTGTTATTGTTGCTCTTGTTGTTGTTGTTGTTGTTGTTTTTACTTTCTATTTGTGTGTTGATTTTATTTTTTAAAAACTTCTTTTTGTTGTCTCTTTTTTCTTCGTTCTTCTTTCTTTCTTTCTTTCATTTCTTTCTGTCTTCCTGTCTGTCTTTTCTTTCTTTCTTTCTTCTGTCTTTCTGTCTTTCTGCCTTTTTTCTTTCTTTCTTTTTGTATTTCTTTCTGTCTGTCTGTCTGTCTTTTTTCTTTCCTTCCTTCCTTCCTTCCTTTCTTCTCTCTTTCCTTCCTTCCTTTCTTTTTCTGTCTGCTTGTCTGTCTTTTTGTCTTTCTCCTTCTTTTCTTTCCTTCTCTTTCCTTCCTTCCTTTCTTTCTGTCTGTCTGTCTGTCTTCTTCTTCTTTCCTTCTTTCTTTCCTTCCTTCCTTTCTTCTTCGTTCTGTCTGTCTGCTGTCTGTCTTCTTTCCTTTCTTTCTTTCTTTTTTCCTGGCTTCCTTCCTTTCTTTCTTTCGTTCTGTCTTTCTGTCTTTTTTATACTTTCTTTCTTTCTGTCATTCTTCTTTCTTTCTGTACTGTCTGTCTGTCTTTCTTCTTGTCTTTTCTGTCTTTTGTCTTTTTCTTCTGTCTTTCTTTTCTGTCTTGTCACTTTTCTTTCTTTGTCGTCTTTCTTTCTTTGTCTTTCTTTCTTCTTCGTCTTTCTTTCTTCCCTTCCTTTCTTTTCTCTTCTTTCCCTTCTCTTTCTTCTTCTTTCTTTCTGTCTTTTCTTCTTCTTCCTTCTTCTTTCTTCTTCTTTCTTTCTTTCTTTCTGTCTGTCTGTCTGTCTGTCTGTCTGTCTTTCTTTCTTTCTCTTTTTCTTTCTTTCTTTCTATCTTTCTTCCTTCCTTTCTGTCTGTTGTCTGTCTGTCTGTCTGTGTGTCTGTCTTTTCTTTCTTTCTTTCTTTCTTTCGTTTGTCCACTTTCTTTCTTTTGTTCTTTCTTTCTTTTTCTCTTTCTTTCTTTTTTTTTGCTTGTCTGTTTGTCTTTCTGTCTTTTCTGTCTCTCTTTCAGTCTCCTTTTCTTTCTTACTTTAAGTCTTTCTTTCTTTCTTTCTTGTCGTTTGCTACCTCTCTCTCTTTCTTTCGTTTGAACGGATAACAAGATTTGCATGACAGCATGCACATGGGGACTGAGTGTAAATCTGCACATGAGTGCTCAAAGTAAAAGAGTTGAAATTGAAAAAAACAAATCTTCTTCATGTTAGTGATTATTATTTCAGTTAATTATTTTATTTCTTCATTTTATTCACTTATTCATTTGGTTTTAATGTCATTTTAAAACAAAATAGTTTTTTGTTACGGTTGCGCATTTTCATTCATTTGTCCCCGCGACGCCGAAAGGCACCAGCGGCAGATGAAAGAAAGATGAAAGAAGAAGTTCCAGTTTGTGTGTTGGTGTGTGTTGTGTGTGTGGGGTGGGGTGTGTGTGTGTGTGTGGTGTGTGCACGTTGGGGCGCAGCGCGTGCGTGCGTCGTGTGTGTGTGTTTTGACTTTAGGAAAGATGATTGTCACATAAAACATTTTTACGGTAACGACTTTCACGTTTCCATAAGTTGTGTTCTGTATGCTAGGAGTATGTTTATTACGGAACTTTGGGGCTATTGGCCCGTCCAAAAGACTAGAACCCAGGCCACCATTCATCGTCTATTCGCCTGGGAGAGATGCATCACTCTGGGGGTCATCCGACCCTCAGACACTCCCCTTCCCCCCTCTGCAGTTTTTTTAAACTGATGTAACGGTTCCAGATTATAAAACCATAGAAAGAGAAGACAGTTGGAGAAGATCATCGTTTTAGAATTCAGATTCATCAATATTTAGATAAAGAGATCTGTAGTAAACCACGCGCCTGTCTAGAAAGCGAAAAGTCAGGGTCGGAAGTGTGTGGTGGTTCGAATCCTGTTTGGACCCGAAACTTTTCCCCCATCCATTAGACCATGAGTGGTGGTATGGGCGCTCTAGTCTTTTTTCGGATGAGACGATAAACCGATGTCCCGTGTGTTACACATAATTATTTAGCGCACGTAAAAGAACCCACGGCAACAAGAGAGTCATCCCTGGCAAAATTTTGTAAAAAAAAAAAAAAAAGTACTCTAATAGGGAAACAAATACAGTTGCAGACAGGAAAAAAGAAACCAAAAAATGGATGGCACTGCTCAATGTGGCGACGCTGTGCTCTCTCCCCTGGGAGAGCAGCAGCCCGAATTTCACGCAGAGAAATCTCCCGTGACTTAAAAGTGGTATAAATAAATAAATAAATAAATGAATAAATAAATAAATAAATTAAATAAATAAATCTATATTTCAAAGCATACTATTCTTTTTGTTCCTGGGCTAGAGTTCTGAGATTCATCAATGGTAAAGTTTCTTGCGTTGCGACCGTTTTTTGTTTTTGTTTTTGTTTTTCCTTCTTTTTCCACCAGCATTACTAGCTAGGGTAGCCGCACTCCGAATTCGGGGACACAGTTGGGAATTGAACCCACCAGTTTTGCCTAGACAGTCCAGAAGTAAGCGCTTTGATTTGTTTACTTGACAAGATTCGGCGCTATATAAATCCCTTACATGATGATGATGATGTTGATGATGATAATGATTATGATGATGATGATGACGATGATGATGATGATGATGATGAGTAGTAGTAGTAGTAGTATAGTAGTAGTAGTAGTAGTAGTAGTAGTAGTAGTATCATTATTACTGCCATTATTATTATTATTATTTTTATTATTATTATTATTTTTATTATTATTATTATCATTATCATTATTATTATTATTATTATTATCATTATTATTATTATTATTATCATCATCATCATTTTCATCATTATCATTATCGTTATTATTATTATTATCATCATCATTATCATTATTATTACCTCCTTGCTGTTTCCAATTTTTAACTGCCCTGGGTTCTGTTGATGTGGACAAGTCTGTAAACACGCGGGTCCTTTTGGTTTACAGTCTTCCCCCAAAAGACTTGACATTCAGTTCGATTTTCCTGCCAATCTGGGAAGAAAGAGCGACGCTGGGAATCAAACCCAGAGCCTAAAGCTTTACTTATCAGGCAAGTGAACGTACAGACCGCCCTGCCACCTTTCTTTAAACAAAATAAAAGTTTCGTGTATATATAGCTTCCATGAAAAATAATAAGCAAAAAAACTTATTACGTCTTTTGTATCATAGCCAAGAATTTTGCCGTAAAATCATGTCTGAAATCAAATTAAATTTACTTGGAAAGAAAGTTATCAAAACGGTTCTGGCAATAAGATTTGTTCAAAATAGAAAACAAGTGTTGACTAGATTGAGCTAACGAAATTTGTGAGAAGGAAAATTTGACCAGAATGTCTTATTTTCTTAAAGAGTTCTTCTTCCCGACACGAAATACAGGAAGGGTATCATTATAAATAGTTATGCTGGATGCTACTTGTGATTGCTCTCTCTCTCTCTCTCTCTCTCTCATCTCTCTCTCTCTCTCTCCTCTCTCTCCTCTTCTCCTCTCTCTCTCTCTCTCTCTCTCTCTCTCTCTCATACACACACACACACACACGCACACACACACACACACGCAACACACACGCACACACGCACACAAAAGCATGTCCCCCACCTCCTTCACTTAGACATCTCTCAAGCAACCATGTAAATTCTCTTGCAATTTTTTTTGGTTTTGTTCTTGCTGTTCCCTTTGCGCTTTTATAATATCACAATTAGTCAAAGATAACACGCAAGAATTATGACAAGGCTAACCCCCTCCCCCTCCATCCCCCTCCCCCTCCATCCCCCTCCCCCCTCCCGCAAAGAAAAAGAATTCACAAGAAAGAGCAAAGGAGGGAACGTGAACGTGCGCACACACACACACACACACGCACACACACACACACACTCTCTCTCTCTCTCTCTCTCATCTCTCTCTCTCTCTCTCTCTCTCTCTCTCTCTCTCTCTCTCTCTCTCTCCTCTCTCGCCCTACCTACCAGTATTTATTCTTATCAGTTCAATATGCAAGTCTGATAAAAGTCATGAAACTACTATCTGTCATGCTTTTGTTAACCCCCCACCCCACCCCCATCCCCACCCCCACCCCACCCCCACCCCACCCCCATCCCCACCCCCATCCCCACCCCCATCCCCACCCCTTGTTTTTTTTTCTTTCTCATAATCAATATTCTAAATTAATCAATCAAAGATAGATATACATATCTGATAACAATTTTGAATGAAGGCTATGACAATTATTTAAAAATATAATTATGAGTTAGCTTTTTAAAAGAATTTTTTTTAAAATTCAATCCTCGGCTAGAGCTCCGAGGTTCACCAATGGTGAGATTTTTTTTTTTTTTTTTTTTTTGGGGGGGGGGTATGTTACCGGGTTTTGGGGGATTTTTGGGGGTCCATCGTGAAGGCAGGGGACGGGATAGCTCAGTCGTCAGAGCACTCGCTTTCCCCCAGCCAAGTTAAGCAGCGTCGAGCGTGGTTACCAGTTGGATGGGTGACCGTTTGCGTGCCTTGGCTTCAGTACAGTTCCCCCAGTTCACCCAGCTGTAAATGGGTACCTGCCCTCTTTAGGGTCAGGGAAGGTAAAGCAGCGAGGGAGAGGAGATGGGCGCCGCCCTCAATATGCTGGCCCTAGAGAAGTGAGGTCTCTGACGCCTCGCTCCCCTACGACCTTATAGGTTATGGGACTCCTTTACCTTTACCTTTTTACCATCGTGAAAGCAGCCGCATTCCGACTTCAGGATATGATAGTAATTTAAAACTGTGCACTTTTTTTTGTCCTTGACTATGGGTTACCAATCGGTTTAAAAAAAAAAGTTTGTTTACATTCTTTCAGTGTACTAAACTTGTTTTAGGTTTTACATCCAGCTAAAATGAGATGATGATAACGGGGTTTGTTATACGACAAGGAACTAATGTATAATTATTTCCAGACTTTCAGAATATGTCAAATCATTGTTTTATTATTATTATTATTATTTTTTTTTTATTATTATCATTATTATTATTATTACTATTACTGTTGTTGTTTTTCTTCTTCTCCTTCTTCTTCTTCTTCTTATTGTTATTATTACTATTACTTTTATTATTATCATCATCATCATCATTTTTATTGTTATTGTTATTATTATTATCATTATCAAATCTTACAAACACAGCCTGCTTTACATAAAATCAAGTGTATGTACACCCCTTTAAAACAGAAAAGATAAAAATGCAAACCACAAAATTAAAACAAACAAAGGCAACCCCCAAAATACAAAAACAGGACAAAAATCTATGTAATCCTTTGTGTCTTAACTAAATATTCTTTGTAGTTTTTAATGACACAAAATAATGAAATATTTTGGGAATTGTTGAAGTTTGAGTGCACGTGAGCGTACGTGCGTGCGTGTATGTGTGTGTGTGTGTGCGTGTGTGTGTGTGAGTGCTTTTGTGTGTGTGTGTGTGTGTGTGTGTGTGTGTGTGTGTGTGTGTGTGTGTGTGTGTGTGTGCGTGCGTGTGTGTGTGTGTGTAGGGGGTTGTGTTGTTATTGTTGTTGTTGTTCTTCAATTTAACGTTTATTCACGTTAATTGATATTAGATACACTTGTGCGTGTGTGCGAACGTGCGTGTGAACGTGCGAGTGTATGTGTGTTGTTATTGTTGTCTTCTTCTTCTTCTTCTTCAATTTAACGTTTATTCACACTAATTGATATTAGATACACTTGTGGTGTGTGCGAAGTGGTGTGGTGGGTGTTGTGTGTGTGTGTATTGTTGGTGTGTGTTGTGTGTGTTTGTGTGTTGTGTGTGTGAGTGTGTGTGTGTCACGTGCGCCGCTCGCACACACACAAAAAAGCAAACTGAAAACAAAGGTCGAACTCATTTCACCAAAACCCAACCAAAAAGATAGAAATAACAACAACAACAAAATTGTCATATAAAAATTCAAGATGACACCCAACCCAACCCAACCCAACCCGCCACAACACACACACACAACACACACACACACACACACACACACAAAATAATCGACAATATTTTCATCACAAACTTCAAAATAACCTCCATTTATCTTTCCGAGCCAACCAACAAAAGAAAAAAAAGAGGGAGACGTAATTGAACCTTGCCAACTTTTCGGGCTCCATTCAAAGGGTTAGTCCGTTTGTGACTTTGGAAAAATAAGATCGACTGTCAAGGGAGATAATGACGTGCCTATGGTAGATTTGGATCGGGGCCCAAATGAGCTGCTATGCTACGCGTGGCTTCGTGTTTCTACCCGCTAAATACCGGGTAGGGGAAGTCCGGGTGTGTGATTAGGAATAGATATCGATCATATAATTAGGAGGGCAGTGCCAAGGATAGGTTAGACGGGTTGTGATTGTACTTTGAAGTGTGGTGTGTGTGGTGTGTGTGTGTGTTGTGATGTTGTTGTGTTTGTCGGAGGTGAGGGGGGGGAGGAGGGAAGAGGGGGGAGTGAGTGTGTGTGTGTATGTGTATGTGTGTGTGTGTGTGTGTGGGTGTCGGGGGAGAGGGAAGGGGGAGTGAGGTGTGTGTGTGTGTGTGTGTGTGTGTGTGTGTGTGTGTGTGTGTGTGTGTGTGTGTGTGTGTGTGTGTGTGGTGTGTGTAAAAGGAGTGTGTGTGTTTTAATTTATTTATTCTTTTATATAAAGGATAATGGAATAAGCGCTTATGTGATTTTTTACATCTAGTCCCCGTGTGTGTGCGGTTTGTAAATTCTGTCATATGTTCCCACCGGCACACAATGGCCTACTCTTACGAAAAGCGGAACAGGATTTAACGTGTGCGCAAAGTTGTATTTCGTGCGTTCGCACACGGGCTTCGGTTTATAGTCTCATCCGAAGGACTTCATGCATGCATGAAGTGTGAGTGTGTGTGTGTGTGTGTGTGTGTAGTGTGTGTGTGTGTGTGTGTGTGTGTGTGTGTGTGTGGTGTGTGTGTTGTGTGTGTGTGTGTGTGTGTGTGTGTGTGTGTGTGTGTGTGTGTGTGTGTGTAAGGAGTATGTGTAGGAGTGTGTGTGTAGGTGTGTGTGTGTGAAAGTCAAAGTTGAAATCAAAGTCAAACTTTCATTCCCAGATGGTACTTAGAATAAGTAAGTGATCAATGTTTATTGTTTACAATAATCGATGCGGATGTGTGGAGTGTGTGCTGAGAGTGTGGAGGGGAGAGTAGAGAGAGAGAGAGAGAGAGAGAGAGAGAGAGAGAGAGAGAGGGAGAGGAGGGATGAGGAATGAAGAAATAAGATTAAGAGACGACAGACCGACATGCAGACAGACACAATCAGATATAATTATACAGACTGACAGAGACAGTGACATTCGGTTCACCAATGTGTTGCATGACTCACAAATATTCAGAATTCTATCTCTTTTTAAAATTGTAATCTCAGATTGATTCATTTGACCAACCTGTTATATAAAACAGCAAACATTAGAATTTTTCTACTATAGTTTTGGGGGGACAGAAAAGCTCTTTGATTAAACCACTCGCTCTCTCCAAACTAAGGTTAAGCAGCATCGAGCGTGGTCACTTCCTGGATGGGTGACCGTTTGCGCGCCTTGGCTTTAGTACAGTCTCCAGTTCACCCAGCTGTAACTGGGTACCTGCCCTCTTTAGTGTCAGGGAAGGTAAAGCAGCGAGAGAGAGAGAGAGAGAGAGAGAGAGAGAGAGAGAGAGAGAGAGAGAGAGAGAGAGAGAGAGAGAGAGAGAGAGAGAGAGAGAGAGAGAGAGAGAGAGAGAGAGAGGAGATGGGCGGCGTCGCCCTCAATATGCTGGCTCCTAGAGAAGCTGAGGTCTCTGATACCTCGCTCTCCAAACGACCGCCTAGGTTATGGGGAAACCGTTACCTTGACTCCCCCCCCCCCCCCCTTTTTAAAAAAACCACCCAAAACATGTCGTTTTATATTCACATGAGCTTAGATATGATTCTCCTTCCTTCCCACCCCCTTCCTTTACACCCTTCCCTCTCCACCACCCAGCCCACCCCTTACCCAAAGACCCCCTTCACACTTACTCGCATATCGTATCTTGTTTAGCATATACATCCTTCTCCCTCCCTCTCCCCTAAGCTCCCCCTCCCCTTCCCCTTAATAATCTAATTTTGTGCCATGTCCCAGCCTGAAATGACTTCTTCCACTTAGTCTTTAGTTAGAGGCTGGGTGATGGGGGGGGGGGGGTGGTGGAGGGGGGATGTTTATGAATATGTTGTCACTGTGACAACTATGATTCCCCTTTGCTTAAGAAATTTGTCCTTTTGTGTGTCTGCGTGTTTATTTTTCCCCCCGAAGGCTACTCCTTAAAAAGAGTTTGTACCTATTCAATTGCCCTAAAAAAAAATTTTTAATCCTTTGTCCCCGATGTCGGAATGCGGCAACCTGAATGGCGGGCAAAAACTGTTGCATACGGAAACATTTCACCAATGGAGTTTTAGCCGAATACTGAAAAACAGATTTCGTTCGTTTATAGTCTGCATTTAGAGCACTGCTCTGAGTACAATTAGCAGTATATATATAAAATATATATATAATAAATATATATATATATATCTATATATATATATATATATATATAATATATATTTATATATATATATATATATATATATAATAATTAATAATCATAGATATCTTATATTATCTATACTATCATATATATCACTCACCACTCACATCATCCCTTGGTCGGACAACGTTGGGGTACCCGCACGACGCTGCAAGTGACCGCCAATGGTTCTGTCCTTGGCGCTATATAAATTCCATACATTATTATTATTATTATTATTATTATTATAGATAGATAGATAGATAGATAGATAGATACATACATACATACATACATACATACATACATAATACATACATAGATACATAGATAGATAAATACATAGATAGATATAGATATATAATAGGCGTTTTGCAGTAGTAGTTGTAGTTGTAGTTGTAGTAGTAGTAGTAGTAGTAGTAGTAGTAGTAGTAGTAGTAGTAGTAGTAAGTAGTAGTAGTAGTAGTAGTAGTAGTAAGTAGTAGTAGTAGTAGTAGGTTTCTAGGTAATGGTGGTCAGTTGTGTTTGGACATGCGTTTATTGGACATACTGATAATTATCATCACAGTAGGTTTGTGGTCACTTCTTCGCTTCTCTACTCGTTATCTTGTCATATGTTGTTTCTGTGTTGTGTTATCTACCTCTCCTGTTATCTGCCTTTTCTGTTATCTGTCTTTCTCATGTCTTACAGGCTCTAGGCCTATGTCTGACTAGGGTTAATCAGAAGATATTGGAAGGGAAAGGCTGGGTTGGGAAAGCAGATAAGGGGGGGGGGGGGTTAAGAAACATGGATATGAGAAGTAAATGATCAGCTTTACTTTTAATCTGGTGTGTGTGCATGTGTGTGTGAGAGAGAGAAGGATCTCTATCTATCTATCTATCTATCTATCTATCTATCTATCTATCCTATCTATCCTTATCCTATCCTAATCCATCTATCTGTTTGTCTGTCTATCTCTCTCTATTTCTCTATCTCTCCATTTATCATCCATCTATCTATCTATCTATCTATTTATCTGTCTGTCTTCTGTTCTGTCTGTCAGTCTGTCCGTATCTGAATGTCTATCTATCTATACTATCTAACTATCTATCTAACTATCTATCTATCTATCACTATCATGTCTATCATCTTCTATCCATCTGTCTATCCATCTGTCTATTCTGTCTATCCATCTGTCTATCCACCTGTCTGTCTATTTTTCTGTCATGTGTCTGTCTATATGTCTGTCTATCTGTCTGTCAATCTTCTATTCTGTCATCTATCTATTCTATCATCTATCTATCTATCTACCTGTTTGTCTGTCTGTCTATCTATGTATCCATTTACCTATCTACCTGTCTATCTGTACATCAGTCACACACGCACTGACAAACACACACACAAACACACACCCCTCCCCACC
>CM054160.1:27071474-27091474 GCA_028751875.1 Rapana venosa | reverse complement strand
GTGGGTGGTGGGTGGTTGGTGTGGTGGGTGGGTTGGTGGTTGGTTGTGGGTTGGTGGTTGTGGTGTGGTGTGGTGGGTGGTGGTGGGTGGTGGTTGGTTGGTTGGTGGTGGGTGGTTGGTGTTGGTTGGTTGGTTGAGTGGGTGGGTGGTTGGGTGGTGGGTGGTTGGTTGAGTGGGTGGTTGGTGGGTTGGTGGGTGGGTGGGTGGTAGTTGGTTGGTTGGTGGGTGGGTGGGTGGGTGGGTGGTGGGTGGTTGGTGGTTGGTTGGTTGGTTGGTGGGTGGTTGGTTGGGTGGGTGGGTGGGTGGGTGGGTGGTTGGTGGTGGTGGGTGGGTGGGTGGGTGGTGGTGGGTGGGTGGTGGTTGGGTGGGTTGGTGGTGGGTGGGTGGTGGTTGGTTGGTGGGTGGGTTGGTGGTGGGTGGGTGGGTTGTGGGTGGTGGGTGGGTTGTGTGGTTGGTGGTTGGTGGGTGGTGGTGGGTGTTTGGTGGGTGGGTGGGTGAGTGGGTGGTTTGTGGGTTGGCTGGATGGTTGGGTGGGTGGTTTGTTGGTGGGTGGGTGGTGGTGGGTGGGTGGTGGTGGCAGTAGTGGTGATGATGAGGAGGGAGGAGGAGGAGAAGGAAGAGGAAGGGTAGTAGGATGGTGAGGGTGATGATGATGATGATGATGATGATGATAATGATGATGATGATAATGATAATGATGATGATGATGATGATGATGGTGATGGTGGTGGTGGTGGTGGTGGCAGGTGATGGTGGTGGTTGTGGTGGTGGTGGTGATGATGATGATGATGATGACGACGACGACGACGACGACCGTTGTACAACGATGCCGATAAAGACGATGATAATAAGGATGACCAAGGCGGTTCTTCATAAAGACGATGATGATAATAATGATCAAGAGGATGATGATGATCTTTTCCAGGCATAACAGATGAGATTCAACAGAGAGTTTCTGTATTTAGTGGTGGGGAGCAAGGAGGCAATATGTTTAATTGTATATGCATATATGATGGGCAGAACACACAGAGAGAGAGATAGTGAGTGACAAAGAAAGAGAGAGAGAGAGAGCGTGCGCGCGCGTGTGTGTGTGTGTGTGTGTGTGTGTGTGTGTGTGTGTGTGTGTGTGTGTGTGTGTTGTGTGTGTGTGTGTGTGGGTGGGTGGGTGGGTGTGAGTGTGTGTGTGTGTGTGTGTGTGTGTGTGTGTGTGTGTGTGTGTGTGTGTGTGTGTGTGTGTGTGTGTGTGTGTGTGTGCTACAACTGCAACCCATACCCCTCTTTCCCTCGATTATTTCTGCTGCTATTGTTGTTGTTGCTGTTATTGCTACTACTGCTATTGTTGCTACAACCAGTGGGAACATATGACAGAATTTACATAACCGCATACACACGGGGACTGGATATAAAAAAGCACATATGTGCTTATTCCATTATCCTCGATATAAAAGAATGAAATAAAATAAATAAATAATAAATAAACAACCAGCCAACCAACCAACCAACTAGCCCACCCACTCTCGCACTCACACTCAAACTGAATGTCAAAGTCCTTCGGATGAGACTATAAACCGAGGCCCTGTGTTCGAACGCATGCAGAACATCTTGCGCACACGTTGAAATCCTGTTCCGCTTTTCGTAAGAGTAGGCTATTGTGTGCTGGTGGAAACAGATGACAAAATTTACAAAACCGCATACACATGGGGACTGGATGTATAAAAAAAAAAAGCACATGAGTGCTTACTCCATTATTCTCGATATAAAATAAATAGATAAATAAATAAATAAAATTATCATCGATATAAAAGAATAAAATAAATAAACAAACAACCAACCAACCAACTAACCCAACCCACTCTCGCACTCACACTTGAATAACAGTTTGCGCTAACAACAAACAACAACAACAACAAACAAAACAAAACGAAACCAAACCAAAACCCACCCACCACCAAAAAAAAAAAAAGATCTCACCCATTTTTCCAGGTAGGACAACCCAAGTACATCCACAAGCAGCACTACGACTTCGATCTGGGCAATGCCTTATACGCTAGGCCCAGCGAATACGACTCTCTGCACGACCCCTTCCTGAAGGAATACTTCCACAAGCCCCGAACCAAACAACTCTTGGTTCAGAACGACCTCATCACCAAAGACGGCAAGGTGAAGTGCGACATCAAGGAGTTCAATAAGTACAGGTAAGGGGAAGGAGGGAGGGTAGGGGGGGGGGAGAGGGGGAGGAGGGGGGGAGGGGGGGTGGGGAGGGGGAGGGGAGGTGGGAAGGGAGAAGGGGTGGAGGGGTTGGGAAGGTGGGTGGGTAGGTAGGGAGGGGTTCGGTGGTTTGGGTGTGTGAGTGGGACGGTGGGGTGGGTGGGACGGTGGATTGGTGGGTAGATGGGTATGTGGGTTGTGGTGTGTTGGTTGGATGGGTGATTAGATGGGGGTGGTAGGTGGGTTGGGGTGGGTGGGAAGGTGGGTGGGTGGGTGGGTGGGTTGTGGTGTGTTGGTTGGATGGGTGATTAGATGGGGGTGGTAGGTGGGTTGGGGTGGGTGGGAAGGTGGGTGGGTGGGTGGGTTGTGGTGTGTTGGTTGGATGGGTGATTAGATGGGGGTGGTAGGTGGGGTGGGTAGGTGGGATGGTGGGTGGGTTGTAGTGTGTTGGGTGGGTGGGTGATGGGATGGGGTTGGTAGGTGGGGTGGGTGGGTGGGTTGTGGTGTGTTGGTTGGGAGGGTGATGGGGGTGGTAGGTGGGGTTGGAAGATGGGTTGGTGGGTGGGTTGTGGTGTGTTGGTTGGATGGGTGATTAGATTTTTTTATTTTATTTTATTTTAGTCTTTTATATCGAGGATAATGGAATAAGCACTTATGTGCTTTTTTTAACATCCAGTCCCTGTGTGTATGTATTTTTTTGTTGTTGTAAATTCTGTCATCTGTTCCCACCGGCACACAACGGCCTACTCTTACAAAAAGCGGAACAGGATTTAACGTGATTTAGATGGGGGTGGTAGGTGGGTTGGGTAGGAAGGTGGGTTGGTGGGTGGCTTGTAGTGTGTTGGTTAGATGGGTGATGGGGTTGGTAGGTGGGGTGGGTAGCTGGGTGGGTGGGTGGGTTGTGGTGTGTTCGTTGGATGGGTGATTAGATGGGGGTGGTAGGTGGGGTGGGGTGGGAAGGTGGGTGGGTGGGTTGTGGTGTGTTGGTTGGATGGATAAGTCGGGGATGGGTGGGAGGGGAGGGGTTGGTTGGGAGTATGGTGTATGGTGTGTGTGTGGGAGGGAGGGGAGGGGGGACAGAGGTAGGGTTGGTTGATTGGTTATTTTTCTTTTTCTCGTGTGTGTGTGTGTGTGTGTGTGTGTGTGTGTGTGTGTGTGTGTGTGGTGTGTGTTTATGTGTGTGTGTGTGTGTGTGTGTGTGTGTGTGTGTGTGTGTGTGTTGTGTTGTGTATGTGTGTGTGTAAGTGTGAGTGTGAGTTGATTAGCTGGTTGCCTGGTCAGTTGCCCATCCTTCCATTTTCCCTTTTCCTTTCCATCCATCAATCATTCATTCATTCATCCATCCATTCTTCCTTCCTTCCTATCTTTCTTTCTTTCGTCCTTCCTTCCTTCCTTTCTTTCTTCCTTTCACCTATTCATTATCTTTATTACATTCATTCATTCATTCGTTCGTTCACTCATTCTTTCTTTCTTTATTCCTTCCTTTCTTTCCAATCTTTTCTTCCTTCTCCCTGCTTTCCTTCCTTCTTTCCTTCCTTCCTTCTTCCCCGATCTTTCCTTAATCTCTCCTTTCCTTTCTGCCTTCCTTCCTTCATTCCTTCATTCCTCCATCCCTTCCTTTCCTTTCTTTTCTTCTTTCCTTCCTTCCTTCATTTATTATCTCCCTCCCTTCCTTTTCTTCTTCCTTTAATCTATTCATTAATTTCATTACGTTCATTCATTCATTCATTCATTCGTTCATTCACTCATTCTTTCTTCCTTCCTTCCTTTCTTTCCGATCCTTTTTTTTCTTCTTCCTTCTTTCCTTCCTTCTTTCCTTCCTTCCTTCCTCCCCGATCTTTCCTTCATCTCTCCCTTCCTTTTTTCCTTCCTTCCTTCATTCCTTCCTTCATTCATTCCTCCATCCCTTCCTTTCCTTTCTTTTCTTCTTTCCTTCCTTCCTTCCTTTCTTTATTATCTCACTTCCTTCCTTCCTTCTTTATTTCCTTCTTTCTTTCTTTCTTTCTTTCTTTTTTCCTTCCATCCTATCTTTCCTTTCTTCTGTCCTGACATTTTGTCATTCATCCTTCCTTCCTTCCTTCTTCCTTTTATCCATCCTTTCTCTTTTCTGTCTTTCAGGTCGTATCTGCGGTACCGGAGCGTGACAGAGTTATCTCTGCAGAGAAGCGGGGAGAAGGAGGAAGGGGAGGAGAGATGTTTGTGGGGGAGACCAGTGAGAACAGAGCCACCGCGAAACAGACTGTCCATTCAAGGAAGCAGGGTGAGAGAGAGAGAGAGAGAGAGAGAGAGATAATAATAAATAATAATAAGACATGGAATTTATACAGCGCTAAATCTTGCAAAAAACAAATCAAAGCGCTCTCATTCATCTTATTCTTTCACATGCAGCCAGTTACGATTAATAGATTTTTTACAAATTCAAATGTAAACACACACACGCACACAATTAAGTTTTTTACAAATATAAATGTAAACACACACGCGCCCCCCCCCCCCCCCCCCCACACACACACACAAAAGTTGTACACTCGGGCAGGCTAATGGGGGGGGGGGGGAGGGGGAGTTGGTTATTGAGGGCAGGGACAGAAATGAGATGAAACAAGAGGAGAGAATCTTAGGTTTGAAATAAATGCGTCTTTAGGCTGGATTTAAAAGCATCATAAGTAGGCTTTTGACGAAGGGAGAGAGGGAGGTCGGTTCCAGATCACTGGACCAGAAACAGAGAAAGAGCGACGGCCAACAGTGGACTGGTTGAATCTAGGTATTCTTAAGCACAAGGTATCTGCAGCAGAGCGGAGGAACGAGAAAGAACGAGAGAGAGAGAGAGAGAGAGAGAGAGAGAGAGAGAGAGAGAGAGAGAGAGAGAGAGAGAGAGAGAGAGAGAGAGAGAGAGATTGAGAGAGAGAGAGAGAGTGGGGGCAGGAGAGGTAGGGAAGGAGGGAGAGAGGAAGAGGGAGAGGGTTAGCGGGGGGAAGGGGGTGTGCAGGTGGACAGACAGGGAGAGAAAGGGAGGAGAGATGTTTGTGGTGCAGATCGGTGAAGACAGAACGACCGCATAACAGACTGTCTATTCGAGGAAGCAGGGTGAGAGACAGACAGACAGACAGACGGACAGACAGACAGATAGAGACAGAGAGACAGACAGAGACACACACACACACACAGACACAGAAAGAAAGTCAGAGAGCGACAGACAAACAGGCAGACAGACAGACAGATAGACAGAGAGAGAGAGACAATAACAATGACAAATTCTTTTATTTCGAGGATAATAGATAAGCACTCATGTGCTTTTTTACACCCAGTCCTCGCCCGTAGGGATACATCTTAATAATAATCCAATACTCATACTCTCACACAGTAGAAACAAAGGGAAATAACCCTTGAAAACCCAAACAAATAAAAGAAAAACCCGCCCCCACCCCCACCCCCCAAAAAAGGAAAAAACCAACAAAAAGACCCACCAAAAAAAATCCCCAAAAAGGACAACAACAAAAAACCGAAAAATAAGAAAGAGAGAAAACAAACAACAAAACCAAGAAAAAAACCCAAACTTATAAAGTCAGAAAAATAAACATCTACACATTGTAAACTGGTACACATAGTTGTTACACGTAACAATAAGATATTGAAATGGGGCATTCATTTTAACACAAGTACAGCCGACAAGCCCAATGAAATATTAAAAATATAAAGGACGACGTCCTTCATTAGGATACACAACAACTATAACTATAAGTAAAACAATAAAAGGAGAGAGAGAGAGAGAGAGGGAGAGAGAGAGAGAGAGGGAGAGAGAGATGCCAGGGGTTTTCCCTTTTCTATCCCTCTTTCTGTTTCTACCTTGTTCCTTTTCTGCCTGTGATCTATTTGATTTGGATATGCTGGGCCTGGCTAGTCAGGCGCCTACCGGCAGCGCCAAGCATTTTTGCTCGCATAACAGACAACAATAGTTCGACGAAAACTCTGAGGTCTTTCCTTCGTAACATTTTTTAATGGTACTGCTATTGTCTGATTTGTCTTTGCAAGATATAGCGCTATACAAATTCCATTTATTATTATTATTATTATTATTATTATTATTATTATTATTATTATTATTATTATTATTCTTATTATTATTATTATTATTATCATTATTATTATTATTATTATTACTATTACTATTACTATTACTAGTAGTAGTAGTAGTAGTATTGCTATAATCATTGAAATACTTTTTCTATTGTAGTCTTTGACCTTATTGCCGCTGTTCTTATAATAATACATTATTTTATTTTATTTTGTCGTGTCTTTCTTCGTTTTGGGAGGTGGAGGTGTTTGTTTGTCTGTCTGTCTGTCTGTCTGTTTGTTGTTGTTGTTGTTGTTTTTGTTGTTACTGTTTTCAAAAAAGTAATATACCACATCATTTTCGTGCAAAAAGGCATCCTCCCAAAAAGACGCGGAGAGCACCCAAGGCTTTGGCGGATACGGACGTGACGTCAACCTCCTGGAGCGCATGCGCCAAAGGGAGAAAACTCTGATGATGCGGATGTCGGAAAAGGAACGCCAAAGAGAGAGAGAGCATGAGCAGAGAGTGAAGGAGTCTTGGCAGGGCAGAAAACAGCGCCAGAAACGACTGCTGAAGGTGACTACCGCTCTGCTCCTTCCGTATAAGTCATTTGACTTGACTTAACTGACTTATCTTCTCTATCTTCTTTTGATAGTTGACTTGACTTAGTTGACTTGTCTTCTCTCTCTCTTCTATTAATATTGACTTTTGACTTCGTTGATTTGTCTTTTCTGTTTTCTTTTTTATAGTTATTTGACTTGACTTAGTTGACTTGTCTTCCCTCTCTTCTATCAATAGTTGACTTGGCTTAGTTGATTTGTCTTTTCTGTTTTCTTTTTATAGTTATTTGACTTGATTTAGTTGACTTGTATTTTCTCTCTCTTCTTCTACCAATAGCTGACTTGGCTTAGTTGACTTGTCTTCTCTCTCTTCTTTTAATTGTTATTTGGCTTGACTTAGATGACTTGTCTTCTCTATCTTCTTTTAATAGTTATTTGACTTGACCTAGTTGATTTGTCTTTTCTGTTTTCTGTTTATAGTTATTTGACTTGACTTAGTTGACTTGTATTTTCTGTTTTCTTTTAATAGTTATTTGACTTGACTTAGTTGATTTGTCTTTTCTGTTTTCTGTTTATAGTTATTTGACTTGACTTAGTTGACTTGTCTTTTCTGTTTTCTGTTTCTGTTTATAGTTATTTGACTTTGTCACTAATGAACTGGTTTCTGATCATTCTGCCATTCTTTTCTTTCTCAACATCGCAAGGCCTATCAAAAAGAAAAAGCGTGTCACCCGTCGCAATCTCAAGGCCATTGACATTCAATCCTTCTCTTCTCAAGCAGCTGAACGCCTATCACAAATCCCTTATCACGCTGACCCTTCTGAACACTACAACACTGTTCTTAGCCAACTGCTTGACGAGCATGCACCTCCCACTGACCGTGTCCTTCCTGATAGGCCCTGCGCCCCATGGTACACTCACGATATCCTGGTCGCAAAGCGCAAACGCCGACAACTGGAGCGGCAGTGGCGAAAAACAAAAACTGAAATAAACAAACAGCTCTTGCGAAAACAAATAAACAAAGTCAAAATCCTGATTCATTCTGCAAAGACAAACTATTACTCTGCTCAAGTTCTTGATGCCACGTCCATGAAATCTCTTTTTTCCCTCACATCAACCCTCCTGGGCTCTGCAAAGGCAAGCCCAATGCCTACTGTTCACAGCCCCTCTGAACTTCCTGCTATATTCTCTTCTTACTTCTCTGATAAAATCCGCAACATTCGCTCCAGATTGGATCAGACTTCTTTCTACCCTATGCCTCCTGATCCCCAATTCTCTGGTACTCCTCTCCTTTTCTTTCACCCAACAAGCGAGAAAGAAATCAAGACGATTCTGAAAGAAATGACAATAAAATCATGTGATCTTTATCCTATACCTGCTTCTCTTTTTACTCAGTGCCTTCCACAGCTTATACCCACCATCACAAAAATGGTTAACTCATCACTTCTTTCAGGAATTGTTCCAACTGCTCTCAAAACTGCAATAGTTACACCTCTACTAAAAAAAAAAGCACGACCTCGATACTAACACTTTGAAGAATTATAGACCTGTATCCAACCTACCGTTCATCTCTAAAGTCCTTGAAAAAGTTGTTCTGAAACAACTGAACAACCATCTTCACTCAAATAGTCTCCTTCCCACTTTTCAGTCTGCCTATCGCGTCAACCACAGCACCGAAACCACCCTTGTCCACACCTTAAACACGCTTCTACACGCGTCTGACTCAGGAAAAATCTCCCTTCTCACTCTTCTCGACCTATCTGCAGCCTTCGACACTATAGACCACTCAATTCTTCTCTCTCATCTCCAAAAAACGTTCGGTATTAAAGGCACAGCCCTCACCTGGTTTAGTTCATACCTTACAGGCCGATTCCACACAGTTGCAGTAAACAAGATTCAATCAACACCTACAAAACTGGAATGTGGAGTCCCACAGGGATCAGTTCTCGGCCCTGTTCTTTTCACTCTCTACACTGCTCCTCTTTCACATATAATAAATCGTCATCAGATCAACCATCACTTTTATGCAGATGACTCTCAGATTCTTAGCAGTGATACTCCTGAAAATCTGCCTTCTCTCTTGATTAATATGTCCTACTGCCTTCAAGATATCCAAAATTGGATGATACAGAACAAGCTACAGTTAAATGCAGATAAAACCGAAGCCATGCTTGTAGGGACCAAACACAAACTTTCTTCCATCACAAAAGCTTCAATAGAATTCGGCAATACGTCTGTCCCTCTAGCCACTGCTGTGAAATATCTAGGGGTCATTATCGACAACACACTCTCCATGCAAAAGTTCATCACCCAAACTTGTCAGTCGTGCTACTATCAATTATGGCGCATCAGTGCAGTTCGAAAGTACCTGTCCACTGATGCAACATCCAAACTAGTCACGTCCCTCATTCTCTCACGACTGGATTATTGCAATTCTCTTCTGGCCGGTCTCCCAGCTTCATCTATCCACTCCCTTCAACGTATACAAAACTCTGCAGCTCGACTAGTCCTCAGAAAGAAAAATTCTGAGCACATTACTCCTCTCTTGCTATCTCTCCACTGGCTGCCTGTGCCACAGAGAGTAAACTATAAGATCAGTACCCTCTGTTACAAATGCCTCCACAAAACTGCACCTTCCTACCTCTGTGAATGTCTTCATCTGTACACTCCTTCTCGTTCCCTCCGCTCTGCTGCAGATACCTTATGCTTAAGAACACCTAGATTCAACCGATCCACCGTTGGCCGTCGCTCTTTCTCTGTTTCTGGTCCATTGATCTGGAATGACCTTCCTCTCTCCCTCCGCCAAAAGCCTTCTTGTGAAGCTTTTAAATCCGGCCTCAAGACTCATTTATTTCAAACCTAAGATTCTCCTCTCTTGTTCCATCTCATTTGTGTCCCTGCCCTCAACAGACAAACCCCCACCACCCTGCCGAAGTGTATAACCTTTATGTGTGTGGGTGTGTGCGTGTGAATGTATACATTTGAATTTGTAAAAACTATTGATTGTAACTGGCTGCATGTGAATAAGTGAGATGAACGAAAGCGCTATGATTTGGGTTTTTATCAAGATATGGCGCTATATAAATTTCATGTATTATTATTATTATTATTTATAGTTATTTGACTTGACTTAGTTGACTTGTCTTTTCTGTTTTCTGTTTATAGTTATTTGACTTGACTTAGTTGACTTGTATGTTCTCTCTTTTCTATTAACTGTTGTTTGACTTGACTTAGTTGACTTGTCTTTTCTGTTTTCTGTTTATAGTTATTTGACTTGACTTAGTTGACTTGTCTTCTCTCTCTCTCTCTCTCTCTCTCTCTCTCTCTCTCTCTCTCTCTCTCTTTCTCTCTCTCTTTCTCTCTCTCTCTCTCTCTCTCTCTCTCTCTCCCTCTCTCTCTCTTCTTTGTTAGTTATTTGACTTGACTTAGTCGAATTGTCTTCTCTCTCTTCCGTTATTACTTATTTGATGTGTGTGTGTATGTGTGTGAGCGTGCGTATGTATGTGTGTACGTTTGTGTGCAAAACATCATTATGTGTATATTATATATATATATATATATTTATTTATTTATATCATCATCATCATCATCACCATCACCACCACCACCACGATCCTCATCACCACCACCAACACCAACACCACCACCATCATCACTACCACCATCATCATCACCATCATCATCATCATCATCATCATCACCACCACCACGATCTTCATCATCACCACCACCACCACCACCACCATCACCATCATCACTACCACCACCATCATCATCATCATCATCACCACCACCATCATCACCATCATCACCACCACCACCATCATCATCATCATCACCACCACCACCATAACCATCATCATCATCATCATCACCACCATCACCATCATCATCACAATCATCACCACCACCATCACCACCACCACCATCATCATCATCACCACCACCACCACCACCATCATCATCATCATCATCATCATCATCACCACCACCACCACCACCACCACCACCACCACCACCACCACCACCACCATCATCATCATCATCATCATCATCATCATCATCATCATCATCATCATCATACCCACCACCCTCGTTTCTCTGTTCTCGGAATTCAGCATGAAGCGGATATTGACGAGAAAATGCGAGAGCTGCGCGCGCGCCAGATTCTCCAAAGGGAGAAAACTCTGAACCAGCAGAGGAATCGAATGATGGCGAAACTGGGCAGATCACCCGGAGGAAGGAAGAAGAACGAGATGAGGAGGAAGGAAGAGGAGGAGGAAGAACAGGAGGATAACAGAAGGGGAAGAAGGCATTCGGCAGAGGAGGAGGAGGATGATCATGCATCTGATAATGCTTAGATGGGTTTTTTTGGCCCTGCAACATTCTTGGAGTTTTTATCGATTTTTTTTTAAAAAGAGATTTGGTTTTTTTGAGTTTTGACTGTTTGAAAACTTTCTTAGTGTATACCAGTTGAGTTCAAGAGGGATTGGGGGAGGGGGTGTTTCCCCTTTTTTCTTTTGTTTGTTTGTTTCTTTTTTTTCTTTCTTTCTGTCTGTTATTCTTAGGTTCTCTTCTTCTTCTTCATCTTCTTCTTCTTCGCATTCTTCTTCTTCGCATTCTTCTTCTTCTTTGCATTCTTCATTTTCTTACTCTCTCTCTCTCTCTCTCTCTCTCTCTCTCTCTCTCTCTCTCTCTCTCTCTCTCTCTCTTCTTCTTCTTCTTCTTCTTCTTCTTCTTCTTCTTCGCATTCTTTTCTTCTTCTTCGCATTCTTCTTCTTCTTCGCATTTTCTTCTTCTTCGCATTCTTCTTCTTTCTTCTTCTTCTTCTTCTTTCTGTCTCTTTCTCTCTCTCAATTTGTATTTTCCTTTTTCTCTGTCTATTTCCCTTTCTTATTGTTGATGACTTTTACTGAATGACAAAGATGCCTTTAACTGTGATACAGTATTTTTGCAGCTTTATTGTGGATGCTACAATTTTAATGTAGTGTTCACAATGTTAAGCTGTTTGCATTATCTTTTAACATGGACTTTATACGAGTTTTACCATGTTTTGTGTGGTGTTGGGTGTTTTTAATATGTATTTTTAAAATAACAAATGTTTGTATGTGGTGTTTCCTATTTTGGTCAGGATAAACGGATTTTGTAAGTATATATTTAACGACATATATTGACATATTTGGATGTTGCTGTTGTTTTTTACTATTTTATTTATTCATATTTTCTATGGTGGTTTTTTTTTGTTAGAATGAATCTATCTTGCACTTACTCCTTTTTTCTATTTTAGTTTAAGATCTTGACTGTTTTCATTCATGTATTTATTCATTGATTTCATCATGTATTCCTTCATCATTTATTCATTCATTCGTTCGTTCGTTCGTTCGTTCATTCATTCGTTCATCCATCCATCCATCCATCCATTCATTCGTTCATTCATTCATTCATTCATTCACTCATTCTTTCTTTCTTTAGTTCGTTCATTCATTCGTTCCTTCGTTTATTCTTTACTCTTTTATATCTTTCTTTCTGTTCCGTTGTCTTTCTTTCATTGTTTTCTTTTTCTTTCTTTCTTTTTTCAATTTCGTGTCCTTCCATCCATGGGTATCTGTATATCTCTTTACTAAATTATTCATTTATGATACCAGACGTAGGGTCTAATGTCATAATATATTCGTTTTAGTTCAAAACGTCTTCCGAGGCAAACACTTTTGTCTAATCACTTAAGTAACGCCCTGCCCCCTCCCCTCCTCCCCCCCACCCCCCGCGTGCGCACACACACATACACATACACACACACTCCCTCTCACTCCCTCTCTCTTTCTCTCTCGCCCCCCCCTCCCCCCCGGACACACACACGCACACACACACACACACACACACAACACAACACAACACATCACACAACACAACACAGCACAAGACACACATACACACACACTGATTGACTGATTGACTGGCTGATTACTTGGTTAATTGATATATTCATTCCTTCATCCATCGATTGAACAATTGATTGATTGATTGATTGATTGATTAATTGATTGATTAGTTCATTGGTTGATTGACTAATTGACTGGAAATTTAGCCATTTATTTTAGTGGAAGATTTCGCTTCTCTTTTCTTTTCGGTACATCGACAGTACAGGCACTAAAGTTGTCACTAAAATTTCTTGATAATGGATTTTTAGTCAACTTTATTTTCGAAAGGGACGGGATAGCTCAGTGGTCGGAGCACTCGCTTTCCCCCAGCTAAGGTTAAGCAGCATCGAGCGTGGTTACCACTTGGATGGGTGACCGTTTTGCACGCCTTGGCTTCCAGTACAGTCCTTAACTTCACCCAGCTGTAAATGGGTACCTGCCCTCTTTAGCGTCAGGGAAGGTAAAGCAGCGAGGGAGAGGAGATGGGTGTTGCCCTCAGTATGCTGGCCCTTTGAGAAGTTGAAGTCTCTGATGCCTCGCTCCCCTACGTGTACATTATGGGACACCTTTACCTTACCTTTATTTTCGGAGCCGTGATAACAGATATTTTCGACTGTCGATGATTGTTTTCATTTCGAACAAGAGAAGCTTGCATCTTCCTATCTTCTTCTTCTTCTTCTTCTTCTTCTTCTTCTTCTTCTTCTTCTTCTTCTTCTTCTTCTTCTTCTTCTTCTTCGCAATTCTTCTTCTTCTTCTTCGAACGCCTAGACAGCAATTTTTGTTCTCTGTCATATGAGCGAAAATGCGTTGCGCTGCCGTTAAGCGCCTCACAAGTCAGTGCCCAGCACACCCAACTTCAGCGTGGAAGAGCTTTGTTATCTGTTTAGATTTTCTGGAGAGAGAAAAAAAAATAAATGCAGGATAATGGACCAAGAAGGCAGAAAAAGGGACAAGGCAGAATTAAAGAGAGGGATAGAAAAGAGGGATAGAAAAGAGGGAATTTCTAGCACAGGATTTCCAGAAGGTGAGGATGGGATTAATTTTATACTGACAGGCCCCCGGCATCCCCACGGGGGAAAGATCTTTCTGGTTTCAGTCAGTCTGGCTGAGAAAATCTTGCTGGTATTGTGTGACAGGTGGCTGGCTAATGCTTAGTGTCTAATGTATTGTGGATCAGAACGAGCGCAACTGAACACACAAACTCTCACGCGCGCAAGCGCCCGCGCGCACACACACACACACACACACACACATACACACGCAAGCACGCATACAAGCACACACACACGCGCTTGCGCACACGCACACGCACGCACACACACACGCATGCATACACACATGCACACACAGATATACCACACACACACACACACACACACACACACACACGCACACAGAACATCTTGCGCACACGTTAAACCCTGTTCTCGCTTTTCGTAAGAGTAGGTCATTGTGTGCCGGTGGGAACAGATGACAAAATTTACAAAACCGCATACACACGGGGACTGGTTGTAAAAAAAGCACATAAGTACTTATTCCATTATCCTCGATATAAAAGAATACAATTTTTTAAAAATAATAATAATAATAACACACACACGCACGCGCACCATGAAGCGTAACATACACTGATTGCCCAGTCTGTCTGTCTGTCTGTCTGTCTGTCTGTGCGTCTGTCTGTCTGTCTCTCTCTCTCTCTCTCTCTCTCTCTCTCTCTCTCTCTCTCTCTCTCTCTCTCCAATTTTTAAATTTTTTAAATTTATTTTGGTTTTCGATATAGCATTGTGGTATTTTTCTTCTTCGCTTTCCCATGTTTTACTCATTAAATGTTTTGATCGACAAGGACAGATTGTAAAAGAAAGCATGGTATACAAATCGTCATTTTTGCGTGTCTACGACCCTTCCTTCATTCTTTCATTTCATCGATTCACTGACCCATTGATTGATTCATTGATTCCTTCATTCATTCACAGTGATTGATTTATTCATTCATTGCCCTTTGACCCATTGATTGATTGATTCATTGATTCCTTCATTCATTCACTGTGATTTATTGATTCATTCATTTCCGATTGACTCATTCATTTCCCTTTGATCCATTGATTGATTTATTGATTTATTCATTCATTCATTCATTCACTGTGATTGATTCGTTCATTCACTTACCCTCCTCCCCCGCCCCTTTAAAAAAATTTTTTTTTAATTCTGTATCTTTCTCATGATGCTACGCTTAACACTTTCAAATCAGACGAGTGCATTAGTCATTGTCAATGACGTATATTTTCCATGCTTCTTTCATTTTCTCTTCTTTGTCCATTTGTATTTCTCGACAACATTTTGTGGAAAAAGCCACTCTTATAGGGAAGCAAAAATACGACCTTTGAAAACAGGATTTTTTTTTTAAAAGGCGGGGAGGGGTGAGGGTGGGGGGTAGGGGTAAGGGTGGCACTGCTCTTGTAGCGACAGAAGCAAGGTGGCAGGATGGTTAAGATGTTCGCCTGCCAACAAGTCAACCGTGAGGTTCTGGGTTCAATTCCCAGCCTCGCCCTTTCTTCCCAGTTTGACAAAAAAAATCGAACTGAATGTCAAAGTCCGGTGGGAAAGTGTGGGTGGGAACAGATGACAAAATTTACAAAACCGCATACACACGAAAACTGGAGGTAAAAAAGCATAATATGAGTGCTTATTCCATTCTTCTCGATAAATAATGAATGAATAAATAAACAAACAAATAAATGAATAAATAAAAAAATAAAATAGATGAATAAATAAACATCACACTACACTACACCACAAGACAAGAAACAACAAGAAAGTTTTCTGTGTTTATTTCATGTGATGATGCGGGTTTTGTTTTTGTTTGTGGTTGGGATGGGGTTGTTGTTGTTGTTGTTTTTTTTGGGGGAGGGGGTGTTTTGTTTTTTGTTGTTGTTGTTGTTGTTTGTTTTTGTTGTTGTTTATTGTTGTTGTTCCTCAACTTGAGCTCCCAGCTTCACCAAAATGAACGAGATTCTGCGTATAATATGTGACCCTTTACCCACCATGAAGGTAGCCGCATTCCAACTTCAGGAATGATTTTTAAACACAATACCAATGTAGTGGATCGGTGGTCTAGAGGTAACGCGCCTGTCTAGAAAGCGAAAAGTCCGGGTTCGTTTCCCGTCTGGGCCCGAAACTTTTCCCCCATCCATTAGACCATGAGTGGTGGTCTGGGCGCTAGTCTTTCGGATGAGA
The DNA here is from genome assembly GCA_028751875.1 of Rapana venosa. Taxonomy (NCBI): domain Eukaryota; kingdom Metazoa; phylum Mollusca; class Gastropoda; order Neogastropoda; family Muricidae; genus Rapana; species Rapana venosa. Next base: position 27,075,503 of record CM054160.1, on the reverse strand, counting down.
CGATAAACCGAGGTCCCGTGTGTTACAGAAAATTATGCAGCGCACGAAAAAGAACCCACGGCAACAAGAGAGTTGTCCCTGGCAAAATTCTTAGAAAAAAGCCACTCTGATAGGGAAAGAAATACAGTTGCAGAAAAAAAAAAAGGGGTGGCGCTGCTCTTGTGGCGACGTGCTCTCCCCGGGGAGAGCAGCCCGAATTTCACGCAGAGAAATCTCGTGACTTAAAGTGGTATATATATATAAATAAATGTGCACGCGTTTTTGTGGGGATTCTGTCCGTCATCTTCTTACGATCATGCCATGACCTACACATCAGAAAGGCGGAAAACCGGTTTTACTATATATATATATATATACACGAGATGTTCTGCGAGCGTTCCTACTCAGGACCTCGATTCATAGTCTCATCCAAAAGACTTTAGGCAGAGAGTGGAGTCAGTACTGATGTTAACTCCAGGGAGGAAAAATTCCCTCGAACAGGTGTCTCTGTAGTGGCTCGAACCCGGGCCGTCAGATCAGGAGCGCAGCGCTCTGACCACTAGGCTATATCCCGCTCAGTCTCTCTTCCCCTTCGATGTATACGAAGTGTTTTATTACAGGTGTGGACAGTCAGATCACAAGCCCAACGTTCTAACCCCTAGGCTATATCCCGCTCAGTCTCTCTTCCCCTTCGATGTATATGAAGTGTTTTATTACAGGTGTGGACAGTTTTTTGTTGTTGTTGTTGAAGCACTGTGATTATTTTCTGTGGTTATGATTTTTTTTTGTGTCTGGTATTTATTGCTTGTGAGGAGACGTTCAATAAAGCAACATTGATTTCAAGCTTGTAAAAAAAATATTGTTGTTGTTGTTGTTATTGTTATTATTATTATTATTATTATTATTATTATTATCATTATTATTATTGTTGTTGTTGTTATTATTATTATTATTATTATTATTATTATTATTATTATTATTATTATTATTATCATTATTATTGTTGTTGTTGTTGTTGTTCTTCTTCTTCTTCTTCTTCTTCTTCTTATCATCATCATCATCATCATCATCATCATCATCATCATCATCATCATTATTATTATTATTATTTATTATTATTATTATTATTATTATTATTATCATTATTATTACTTTGTTGGTTATTGTTGGGTTCGTGATGCTGTTTATCCTTGCTTGTGGTAGTGTTATTGTGTTATTAATGTTATGGTTATGATAGTTTCTTGTTTTTCCTTTTCTTGTTTTCTTCTATTTTCTTCTTGTTCGTTTTGTTCTTGTTACTGTCGTTCTTGTTCTTTTTCGTTGTTTTTCTCCTATTTGTTATTATCATCACCATCATTATTTTCATTGTTATTATCCTCTTCGTCCTCCTGGTCATCACCATCATCTTTATATCATTATCATTGTAATTATTGTTATAATCATACCATCATCACCATCATCATCATCATCATCATCATCGCCGTCGTCGTAGTCGTCGTTGTCGTTATTGTAGTAGTAGTAGTAGTAGTAGTAGTAGCAGCAGCAGCAGCAGCAGCAGCAGCAGCAGCAGCAGCAGCAGCAGTAGCAGCAGCAGCAGCAGTAGCAGCAGCAGCAGCAGCAGCAGCATATCATCACCATCATCATTATCATTATTATTACAAGAAACACTTAACTCAACATCATGCATCTTCCTGTAGAGGAGAAAATATTTGTTTAATGTGAGGTCGGATTACGGGTGTCTATATTATGACATGGCGACGTACTTGAAAACAGTCATACTTGCACATTTCTCATCCCCCGTGTACTTGCGATCTAAGAGTGCTTTTCAAGTTTGGTCAACTGTGTGAGACAGAGAACATAGTTTTAGGGACCCCTGAGGAACGCCCAACAACATGTATGTTTGTCCGTCGTGTCCGACGATGACCTCCAAAACAGCAGAGGAGGCCGCTGCTGTTTCGGAAAATGGGCAGAAATTTGATTATAGTGGAGATGCCTTGCCCACAGCACATCCCCACTCTCTCGGCCAAGTGGGCATAAGGACAGTCAGCGTTGGAGATGTTCTCCAAAGGCCAACCAGCCCCCAGTGCTGCAGCACATAAGGACTGTGCGAGTCAAGCCTCCTAGTCAGAGAGTCATAGTCGATCACTAAAGACTAAGCTGTAAAGTGGAATTCCATGAGTGGGAAAGAAAGCCACTGGTCATACAGCCTCTCACTTTGCTGTTGCCCCCAGCGTCAATGGTTTAATCAAGAACTGTGATAAAGCCCAGGCGCTGACGGCTAACAGCAGCAGCAACAACAACAACAATGACAACACACAGCTCCAGTCCCCCCCCCCCCCCATCCCCTCTCACTAAACCCACCGAGATAGCCTGGTGGTTAGAGTGATGCGCATTGCGCTCGTGATCTGCTGTCCCGGGTTCGAATCTCGTTCAAAAGGATTTTTCTCTGAAGTTAACATCAGTGCCGTCTCCACTCCTCTTAAAAGTCCGGATGAGACTATAAACCGAGGTCTCATGTGCAAATGAACACAAAACATCTTGCGCACTCGTTAAAACCCGTTCCGCTTTTTGGAGGAGTAGGCCCTTATGTGCCCGGTGGGAACGGACAACAAAATTGACAAAACTGGATACACACGGGGACTGGACGTAGAAAAGCACATGCGTGCTTGTTCCACTATCTTCGAAATAAATCAATAGATCAAGAAAGAAAGAGAGAGATAGAAAAAAAGAAAGAAAGAACGAAAGAGTGAAAGAAAGAAAAAAGAAAGACAGAACGAAAGAAAGAACGAAAGAGTGAAAGAAAGAAAGAAAGAAAGAACGAAAGAAAGAATAAATGAAAGAAAGAAAAATAAATGAAAGAAAGAAAGAAAGAACGAAAGAAAGAAAGAAAGAACGAAAGAAAGAAAGAAAAAAAGAAAGAAAGAAAGACATAGACCCACCTTGGTTAATTAAAAAATTTAGCGAAGATGTTTACGAAGGACATAATGAGACATTTTAGATTGTTATAAAAGTTTATTTCTGTGCTTTTGTTATTTTCAAAGAATGTTTTTGTGTTCATGTATGTACTTTGTGTTTTGTTTTGTTTTGGTTGTGGGTTTTTTCAACTACATTTTATTTGGATCGAAACAACTTAGCAGTAGTAGTACATGAAGTAACATCACAAAAAGCATAAAATGGATATGGCAACAAAATAGAGTTCAGCTAGATGACTTGACATCATATTAATGAAAACAAAATCTACAAAACGTATTCAGACTACAAAAAAATGAATGTTTGTAAAAGAAACAGAAAACAGAGAAACAAAACAAATAATCAAAGAAACAAAAAAAAACATTAACAAAAAATACAAACAGAAGAAAAGAAAAACCAAAACAGCCGAGCATATGTATTCAAAGCAAAAATTGTAAGCATCATGATAAAATAAGCTGTGACATGTCTACAGCAATGTCCAGGTAAGTCAGTGGAAAAGCAAAACAACAACCAACAAACAAAAAAACAACAATAAAAACAATAACAGCGAAAACAATAGAAAAGCAGCAAAATGACACCAAAAATGCTAAACTTGACAAGGTGCTGGTTAGTATTCATAGGCGTATCTACAACTACATACAAGAAAAAAATCATAAACAGTAAAGTTCCCCAAACTCAACTTTTTACTTCTCTTCTTCTTCTTCTTCTTCTTCTTCTTCTTCTTCTTCTTCTTCTTCTTCTCTTCTTCTTCTTCTTCTTCTTCTTCTTCTTCTTCTTCTTCTTCTTCTTCTTCTTCTTCTTCTTCTTCTTCTTCTTCTTCTTCTTTCTTCGCAATTCTTCTTCTTCGCAATTCTTCTTCTTCTTCGCAATTCTTCTTCTTCGCAATTCTTCTTCTTCTTCGCAATTCTTCTTCTTCGCATTCTTCGCATTCTTCTTCGCATTCTTCGCATTCTTCGCATTCTTCTTCTTTGCATTCTTCGCATTCTTCTTCTTCTTCGCAATTCTTCTTCTTCTTCTTCTTCTTCTTCTTCTTCTTCTTCTTCTTCTTCTCCTTCTTCTACTTCTTCTTCTTCTTCTTCT
>CM054160.1:27056474-27058974 GCA_028751875.1 Rapana venosa | reverse complement strand
GGAGGAAGAGGAGGAGAAGGAAGAGGAGGAGGAGAAGGAGGAATAGGAAGGAGGAGAAGGAACAGGAGGAGGAGGAGGAAAGAGGAGGGGGAAGGAGGAGGAGGAAAGAGAGGAAGGAAGAGGAACAGAGGAGGAGGAGGGGAGGAGGGGAGAGAGGAACAGGAGGAAGGAGGAGGAAGGAGAGGAGGAGGGAGGAAAGGAGGAGGAGGAAAGGAGGAGGAGGAACAGGGGGAGGAGGAACAGGAGGAGAAGGAATAGGAGGAGGAGGAGGAGGGGGAGGAGGAGGAGGATCAGGAGGAGGAAGAGGAGGATCAGAGGAGGAGGAGGAACAGGAGGAGGAGGAGGAAGAGGAGGGGGAAGAGGAGGAGGAGGAACATGAGGAGGAGGAGGAGGAACAGGAGGAGGAGGAGAAGGAACAGGAGGAGGAGGAGGAAGAGGAGGGGGAAGAGGAGGAGGAGGAACAGGAGGAGGAGGAGGAGGAGAAGGAACAGGAGGAGGAGGAGGAAGAGGAGGGGAAGAGGAGGAGAGGAAAGGAGGAGAGGAGGAGGAACAGGAGGAAGGAGGAAGAGGAGAGAGGAAGAGGAGGAAGAGAGGAGGAAAGGAGGACAGGAGAGATCAGGAGTAGGAAGAGGGGAGTAGGAAAGGAGGAGGAAGAGGAGGAGGAGGGAAGAGAGAGGAGGAGGAGGAAAGAGAGAAAGAGACAAGGAAAGAGAGAGAAGGAGGATCAGGAGGAAGAGGAGGAGGAGGAGAACGTCATCAATGACGACGATGTAAGAAAGGACATTGACTGCACTAGCAGCCACAGGAAAAATAGTCAAGTGTGGCAACCACAGTTGAAAACAACTACTGCTAACATCAACCACTACCACAGTACAGTAACAACAACAACACAAAAATGAGCATTCAAACAAGTCACACACGCTCGCGGCACGCACACATACGTAGAAGAACACACACACAACACACACACACACACCCGCACACACACCTCACTCACACACACACGCACACGCGCGCTGTTGTGTGTGTGTGTGCGCGCGCGCCGAGTGATGTGTGGTTGGTGTGTGTTGTGTGTGTGTGTGGTGTGTGTGGTGTGTGTGTGTGTGTGTGTGTGTGTGTGTGTGTGTGGTTGTGTGTGTGTGTGTGCTTACGTACGTCCATGCGTGCGTGCGCGCGCGCGAGAGAGAGTGTGTGATCTTTGTTTTGAATGCTACTACTAAAACAACAACACACACACACACTAACACTAACACTAAACACAACACACCACACACACTCACACTAACACACACACACACACACACACACACACACACACACACACACACACACACACACACACACACACATACACACACCAGAACCGAGATATACACAGCAAACGAATATGAATGCATACAGAGAGTCTGAGATAAGAAAATGACACCTTAGCAAACCAAATATTTATCGATCGTGATTTTAGGGGCAGAACCCTTCATTATTTATATTTATATCAACACTCTGCAAAAGAAACAAAAATATTAAGCAATTTACACACCGGATATTTATTTGTATACTCATTCATTTATTTATGTATTTGTCAATTTATCTATTTCCTCCTATCACATTAAACTTTATGTTTACTTTCTAAACATGGTAATAAAATCTGAATTATAAAGCAGTTGTAAAGAAAAATTAACAGAAAGACTTGCTAGTGCGTCAAGGAGTATGATTGAGGATCTGATAACAATAATAGTAACAATATCAACAGCAGTAGCAACAACATCATCAATAACAACATCAACAAAATAGCGAGAGCAAAACATTTTATCCCCCCCCCCCCCCTTTAAAAAAAAAAAAGCATGCCCCCCCCCCAAAAAAAAAACAACAACAAAAACCGCAGAGAGAAGAAGAATTATGCTGTTTTAATATATAATATCAAATGGGACAATATCAAAAGCAATTTGACTTTGCTTAACACAGTTACTACTTCTTGCAAATCCCTGTCTTTAATTCTCATCTATATACTTAATTTGTGTTGTGTTCGTTGTATCGAAATGGAAGTTCCCTCTTAACGCACAAGCCATAATGCTTTCTTGTCAACTTCAATGATTGTTGTTGAATTGTTCCCCAAGGTGAGACTGTGTTTTATGTTCTTAGTTACATGTAATGAGTAACAACACTTTCATATACATCAAACCGGTGTTTCGGAATTAATATTGCCTTGCCTTGCCTTGCCTTGCCTTGCCTTGCCTTGCTTTGCCTTGCCTTGCCTTGCCTTGCCTTGCTTTGCTAATGAGTCATCTTTTTGGCATTTAAAAAGGTATATAAAAAACCACATGTGAACCCTTCATTCGTAATCACAGCAAATCAAGAAGAGCAACAGATTCGCAAAATTTTTAAAGAAATACTGATAAACGTTTTGTTGTTTCTTTCTCCTAAATAACAAAGTATAACATCCAAAACATAACCTGAAAAAATTATTTCTACATTCATCACCATCAACATCGTCATCATCAAC
>CM054160.1:27043974-27053974 GCA_028751875.1 Rapana venosa | reverse complement strand
GTGTGCTTGCTCACATTGGCACGTTTATATTAATGTGGTGTGTGTGTGTGTGTGTATGTGTGTGTGAGAGAGAGAGAGAGAGAGAGAGAGAGTGAGAGAGAGAGAGAGGAGAGAGAGATCAAACCAAATCAAAATCAAACCAAATCCTTTTACTTCAAGGATAAGGAATAAGCGCTCCATAAATAATAACAAAATAACAGTAATGACAGTACATACATGTGCTTTTTCTTATCCTGTCCCCCCTTCTCATCGCAAATTCATCATGGAAAAAAAACCTCTAAACAAACAACCCCCAAAATAAACAATCATGTGCTGCCAAAACAACAACCATATAAACTGATCAACAACAACCACAGCCAACAGAAAAAAAAAATAGAGGAAAGAAAAAACCCCAAACTAAAATATAGTGAGAGAGAGAGAGGAGAGAGAGAGAGAGAGAGAGAGAGAGAGAGAGAGAGAGAGAGAGAGAGAGAGAGAGAGAGAGAGCGAGGGAGGGAGGGAGAGAGAGGGGGAAGGAGGTGGAGAGAGAGGGGGGAGAGAGAGCGCGAGGGAGGGAGGGAGAGGGAGAGAGAGGGGGAATGGAGAGAGAGAGGAGAGAGAGGGAGGAAGAGAGAGAGAGAGGGGGAGGTAGAGAGAGAGTGGGGAGAGAGAGATAGAAAGAGATAATAATAATAATAATAATAATGTAGTATGGAATTTATATAGCGCTGAATCTTGTAAAGCAACAAATCAAAGCGCTCAGATTTTATTTCATACCACTTTAAGTCACGGCAGATTTCTCTCCGTGAAATTCGGGCTGCTCTCCCCGGGGAGAGCGGGAGAACGCGTCGCCACTTAGCGCTGCGCCACCCTTTCACCCTTTTTTTTTTTTTTTCTGCAGCTGTATTTGTTTCCCTATCAGAGTGAGATAGAGAGGGAGAGAGAGGGGGAATGGAGAGAGAGGGAGAGAGAGGGAGGAAGAGAGAGAGAGCGGGGAGGGAGAGAGAGAGGGGGGGTGGAGAGAGAGGGGGGGGGGGGAGAGAGAGAGAGAGAAACAGATAGAGAGGGAGAGAGAGGGCGGAGGAGGGAGAGGGAGAGAGAGGGGGAATGGAAGAGAGGGGGAATGGAGAGAGAGGGGGAGGGAGAGAGAGAGAGAGGGGAGGGAGGGAGAGAGGGAGGAGGGGGAGAGAGAGGGAGGGAGAGAGAGAGGGGGAGGGAGAGAGAGGGAACATCTGATCCAATATGCCTACCCGTGGGATATATATATATATATATATATATATATATATATATATATATATATATATATATATATATATAATTATATTTGTGTGTGTGTGGTGTGTGTGTGTGTGTGTGTGTGTGTGTGTGTGTGTGTGTGTGTGTGTGTGTGTGTGTGTGTATGTATGTATGTATGTATGTGTGTATGTATGTATGTGTGTATGTATGTATGGAGAGATTATATATATATATATATATAGAGAGAGAGAGAGAGAGAGAGGAAAGATATATATATATATATAATATATATATATATATATATATATATATATATAATCTCGCTCTCTTCTTTTCAGCAAAAAAAAATGATCTTGCTTGTTTTATTCATGTGTTCATTAATTGTTCCACGATGTTTACGACGAGTTTCAAACGGGTGTTTTCAGATGGCATATGCAGATTCCTCATTCTTGTTTACAAAGGACTGGACAACTTTCAAGCTGAATCAGTTGGTCAGCATTTGGTCTCTCACGTATCAATAATCCAAGCCATTGGCAGTGCATTCTCTGAAAACCAGTTCGTTGCCAAAGACGGAGTCTGACATGGAAAGATGCAAAATTAAAAATATTGAAGATTCGGAAGAATCGCATCTAGGCATTTGCCGTTATCTTCTGTTCAGTTTCTCGGCTAGTGAAGAGCTCTGAGGTTCATCAATGGTGAGCTTTTGCGTATAAGACCGTTTTTTTTCCCCACCATGAAGGTAGCCGCATTCCGACATCGGTGATTGCCATTATCTACACTTGTTTATTTATTGTGAAGAGTTTGTAAAAGCTTTGGAGTCTTTCAGCCTTAATGCTTCAGGGTTTTTGCAAGATATAGCGCTGTATAAATTCCATGTATTATTAGTAGTAGTAGTATCTGGGATATCTCATGGTATATCCCACTGAATATCAACACAATTGTCTTCAGTTTGGGAACATGTTATTTTATGTTTATTTTCAAAAGGAAAAAAATGGATAAATGGTGCTCTTCTTACCTGTGCCACTGAGCTTGCCAGTGTCCTTCAATACCTGTTACAAGCCTCACTGGATACTTGTCAGATTCCAGGTATTTGGAAAACTTCCAATGTAGTACCTCCTCCAAAGAAACCCAATCCCTCTCGGCCTAACGATTTTAGACCTGTAGCTCCCACATCTCTTGTGATAAAAACGCTAGAAAAAAAATCGTAAAATGTCTCATTCTTTCCGCTACAGAGAAAGACTTTGACCCACTACAATTTGCGTACAGGTCTCGAAGGGGTGTGGAAGATGCCAAACTATTCATTTTGAACAAGTTGTATAGCCACTTGGAAACACCTGACTCTCATGCCAAAATATTGTTCGCTGACTTTAGTTGAGCTTTCAATACAATGCAGCCTCACGTTCTGGTTAACAAAATGATTTCAAAATTTGACGTAGACAAATCATCTTGTTCGTTGGCTGATTGAATTTTTAACCACAGACCACAGCATGTTTTTTCCAACAAAATATCTTCATCAATTAGATTTATCTGCACTGGTTCTCCACAGGGTTGCGTCCTCTCGCCATTTCTGTACATTCTATACACAGATGATTGCAGAAGCAACTATGGAAATTCCTTTCTGGCAAAGTTCGCAGACGACAGTGCTCTGTTATCTCTCTTATCCCGATCAGTCTTAGACCACGGTCCAGCCCTCACCGAGTTCGTACACTGGTGTGACGAGGCCTATCTGGAGCTAAATGTTTCTAAAACTAAAGACCTTCCTATCGACTTCAGAAGATCAGGGCATACTCCTAAGAATATTATTATCCATAATCAAGAAGTTGAAAACGTGTCGAACAGTATCTGGGAACTGTTTTTGACCACAAGTTAAACTGGGACATTAACACTGACCCTACTGTCAAAAAGGGACAACAACGTGTGTATTTTCTGAGGAAACTGAAGAACAAAGAGATGTCAAGTTGTTCTGCAATCAGCTGCTTGTACACAAAGCCACAGCCATTGTCGTGGATCCCTCCCATGCTTTGTTTTCAAAGTTTCAGTTGTTGCCTTCAGGACGCCGTTTTCAGAGCCCCAACAACAAAACTAACAGCAAAGAAATTCTTTAGTGCCAGCAATCATTCGAATTCTAAATTCACATTGACATTGACTACCTAGTTTTTACATTTCTCTGAATTACTCGCCTGATTGTCATTGTTATGAGTGTAGTCAATACATATGTGTGTGTTTGGGGGGGGGGGGGTTGGGGTATGAAATAAGTCTCTGTCTTTTTAGTCAATGGTCTTTAAAACATTGTATTCATACATTGGTGTATGTGTGGGGGTGTGGGTGGATATGTTTTCCCCCATGCAAAACACGTGGGTGTGTGCGTGTTGCGTATGTGGGTGCATAAATAATCAGTTTATATGTCTTTCTAGTCAATGTTTTTTATTAACATTGTGTTCCGAATTGGTGAGAGAGAGAGAGAGAGAGAGAGAGAGAGAGAGAGAGAGGTGTGTGTGTGTGTGTGTGTGTGTGTTCGTGACATTTTTATTTGGAGTTATTTTGGAATGTTTTAACCAATAATAATGAAATGTAGCTTTTTGTGTTTTTCGAGATTATGATTCATATCAGTTTGCCTGTCAGTATTATAATTGCCCTTCCTTAATTCACACAGCTGTAGTCTTTGTCTTATTCATATGCATGAGATGTCTTCCAGTACAGCCACTAAAAATAGCCTTAGTGACCTTCAAAAGCAAGGTCAGCCAATCACTGCCCATGTGTTTGAGTTCTCTACAACCACAATGAGCCAACCTTAGGTCTAACCAAGTTTAAACCTGCTATGGTCCTTTCTGTATACCTACAGTTATTTACTACACATTCTGAACATCATATACAATAGTTGCTGACCAAAATTCTTCTTTATGTTAGTTATGTGCTTGAGCTTGGGTTTTTAAAAACCGTTTGTCTATCCTACATGGTTCTTTGTCCACTGATTTGGTGGGTTTTTTCCTGCTTTTCTTTTTAGTCTGTATCCACAACAGTTCACCATGAGACCAGAACAACTTGGTTCATCACATCAGAGACAAAGATAAACTTTAAATAAAACGTTCATCCCATGGAGCTGAAGTAATTCATAGATTTTTTAAAATAAAAATGTGGACAGTTTAACATTGTTATGGACAAACAAAAACTGACAGTCTTATTCAAAGCTATTACCTATCTATCTATCTATCTATCTATCTATCTGTCCCGTAGTCTGACGACCGTGGGGGCACCCTCAAAGACTCAGCAACCAGTTCCCTCCATTCCTCTCTCTGTTCTGCCTTTCTCAGGGTTTTGTTGAGCTCTAGGCCTGTCCATTCACTGATGTTATCCTCCCAGCTCTTCCTTGGTCTGCCTCTTCTTCTTCCTCCTTGGACAGTGCCTTGCAAAACTGTCTTTGTAATTCCTTGGGATCTTGTGACATGCCCATACCACTTAAGTTTACGCTTTTTCACGATCGTTAGAAGGTTCTCATAGGGTCCAATGGTTTGCAGAATCCAGCTATTACCTATAGGGGAAAAAAATCTTGTGCATCTAAAAGTTTATTTTGAACTATGTGCATACGGATATCCAACTAAATAACTAAGAAAATATTAATAAAACAAAAAAGCAGCCAAATTAGATCTTTATATAACAAAAATTAAGAAAACAAACAGAAATAGTTTCAAAGAAGAAGGCTGGTCCCTACCCACCACATCCAAATATTTCTAACGATGTCATCTTATTGATAGTTGTTCTGGAAGATTGACATCGTATCTTCTTCTAGCTTGTTTGGTAAGGCAGTTGTAGAACACCATCCTACATGACAGAACACATGCTACATGACAGAACACATGATACATGACAGAACACATGCTACATGACAGAACACATGATACATGACAGAACACCATCCTACATGACAGAACACCATCCTACATGACAGAACACCATCCTACATGACAGAACACCATCCTACATGACAGTACACATGCTCTTAGCGTCAGCTGTAAGAACACGCCTAGCTACATTTTTTATCACTGGAACGGCATAGTGCCAGAACCCAGAGGACACGTTGTCTTCAATGACGTCCTCTTTCACCATGTTCCTGGCTTGAGTGTGTGTGACAGCCTTTCTTCAGCAGCTTTCCTTCCTGCCATCTCTTCCACTCTTCTTGTGATGTTCTCAGTCATCTGGGTCTTGAAGTAGCGGCCTTTGTTCTTCCTCACCGGGTCTTGTTAAAGGGGAAACAAATAAAGTGATCATCCATTTCTAGTTGATGACAGCTCTCTTCCCATCTTGTTCAGTAGATGTTTAAAAGGTTCTAATATTTTTGTTTACATTTTTGCCTACTGTCATTCATCTCATCTCATCTCATTTGCTCCCATAACCCCCTCCAGGGTCGTAGGGGCACTGTAGTGACGAACGCTCCATTAGCGGCGGTTGTGGGCATGTGCCTGGGTTGTGGAGAAGCTCTTCCCGGTCCATTCAGTGATGTTGTCTGCCCATTTCTTCTTCGGCCTGCCTCGCCTTCTCTTCCCCTGCACTGTTCCTTGCAGTATGGTCTTGGAGAGCCCATCCGATCTTGTCACACGTCCATACCATCTGAGCCTTCCACTTCTGTGCATGTAGAAAATATGTATGGCGCCACCTGCCATTTTGCACTTGACTACCGCCGTACCATCCGTACCATCCAAATGTGGCCCGCCATGCTCTCGTCTCCCCACTGTTGCAGACCTGGTGTAGCTGTGCTCTGTGCTTGGTGCTTTCTGTTTAATTAAAAGTGAATAGAAAGAAAGACTTGCACCTTAAGGATATACCGGTTTCAGAAAATAAAGGAAGAATAAATTCATCCTTCGGATGAGACTATAAACTAAGGCCCCGTGTGCGATGGCATGCAGAACATCTTGCGCACACGTTAAATCCTGTTCCGCTTTTCGAAAGAGTAGGCCATTGTGTGCCGGTGGAAACAGATGACAAAATTTACAAAACCTCGTACACACAGGAACTGGATGTTAAAAAAAGCACATGAGTGCTTATTCCATTATCCTCGATGTAAAAAAAAAAATTAATGTCATCTGAGCGCTTTGATTTGTTGCTATACAAGATTCAGCGCTACATAAATTCCATACATTATTATTATTATTATTAAATCCATTTTCAGCAAGCAGGATGTGATGGACAGCTACTTTAACAACTGATGTGGAAATACTATTTGCACATTTTGGGTCTCAGCCAGCATGTTTCTGGGCGGGTGTCTTCACTGACAGGGACATATTCTTCTTGCCTTTGTTGTTGCTCTCGGGTCTCATGTACACAGCAGTGGAGAGTTGCAGCCAGTAAGTAAGAACTACAACCCACTAGGTGAGGCCTACCTAGTGAGATGAAACATAAACTGGCAGGAATAGGTTGTAGATAGGAAGACGTGCACATGTCCATCCAGTTTTTACCAATTTATTACAGATATAGTCTTTGGCATTCCAGATTATTACAATGCATGAAACCACTTGTTAATTTCTCTCACACCACTACAACCATTCCCCTCTCAAAACCAATATAGAGAAAATTACATGAGGACATCAAACATGATAGTGACTTTTCAGTTCTTTCTCACGTGACAAACATATCAAATAATAAAAACCAAAAGGACCTTTACACATCTTTACTTAGTACTTACTCACACAAAGAACTGACACAGTCACCTACGTTCACATTGACAGCTAGATTGGAATAATCTATGGCAGGAAACATGTGCACAACCACCAACTGGGATGATTTATCTGACGGCTCAAATAATTATAATTATCAGTACTCAGAAAACACAATTATCATACATATACATATTGAGAGCAATAGCAAGTCAAAAGATTATAGCTTGCTCAAGACAACGCATTTAACTCTATAGTTTGGCAGCTGGTATCCATAATCACAAACCTCATAAAACCAAATTAGTCCGTTCCAAACATAATTTCAAATCAGGCAGTTATGTTCTTTAAAATGCCTTTCATTCTTGTTGCAAATATTTTTCACAGACATAACAAGACCAAAAAAAATAAGCAAGGACAAAGAAATAAACACTTATAAAAAGAGAAAACCAAAGATACTATGAGAGAAGCAACTTTGCGTGTATGTCCGTGCGCGCGTGTGTGTGTTTCTTCAATTCGTGTATACCGATATGCATAAGACTAATAATTATCCAAGTTTAAGTTGCCACTCATGTCAGCACTCGATGAATATTGCTGAAGCCTAATACAACATAAAATGTTTTTATAACTGACGTGTACCAACAAGTATAACAGCATATTATCGGACAACATGAATCTCACTCACGTGGCGTCTGACTGATGTGGCGTTACGGATAGATAATAATTATTATGTAGATCTATTCATCCCCGCTGTTATTATTCTTTAATAAAACCAAAACCAAAAAAAGAGAAAGAACCCCCCCCCCCCCCCCCACACACACACACACACAACTACAGCAGCAGCAGCAGCAGCAGTAGTAGTAGTAATAGCAGTAGTAGTAGTAGTAGTAGTAGTAGGAGGAGGAGGAGGAGGAGAAGCAGCAGAAGCAGCAGCAGCAGCAGCAACAGCAGCAGCAGCAATAGTAGTAGTGGAAGTCCTAGTAGTAGTAGTAGTAGCAGCAGCAGCAGCAGCAGCAGCAGTAGTAGTAGTAGTAATAGTAGTAGTTTCCCATCGCCAAAATCCTACATTTGATACTTTCAAATACAGTCTCAAACACACACCTAATTCCTACCTACCCTTATTGCATTTTGTCTAGTGTCATTCACCTCATCTCATCTCATCTGCTCCCATAACCCCCTCCGGGGTCGTAGGGGCACTGTAGTGACGAACGCTGCACCAGCTGGCTCCATTTGCGGCGGTTGTGGGCAAGTGCCTGGGTTGTGGAGAAGCTCTTCCCGGTCCATTCAGTGATGTTGTCTGCCCATTTCTTCTTCGGCCTGCCTCGCCTTCTCTTCCCCTGCACTGTTCCTTGCAGTATGGTCTTGGAGAGCCCATCCGATCTTGTGTGTCACACGTCCATACCATCTGAGCTTCCTTTTCTTGACTGTGGTCAGCAGGTCTTTAATTTCCTCAAAAAAAGGGTATTAGTAGACATAATTATTGTTATTGTTTGCGCGTAACTGAACAAACCGATAAGAACCATTTTGATGGAAAGAAGAACAAATATATATATGAACACATTTTCTTTTAAACTTTCGGCAATTCGTATACATGTCTTCTGTATTTAGGACTGTGTACTTCTTAGGAACAGATGCCTCTCACAAGCATTGTCTGACTTTGATTTAAACCAACAGTAACTGCGATCAATAATAAAATAATATTTCTTAATTCAACCAAAACCCACGTCGAAGTCGGATGCGCTGGGTCTGACTTGTCAGGTGCTTAACGGCAGCGCAACGCATTTTCGCTCATTTGACGGACAACAATAGTTGCTGTCTGAGCGTTTGACGAAGAAGAAGAGTCAACCGAAACCCATTCAAACATATCTCGTCTAATGTATTTTTTTTAATGTTTTTCAGATAATTCGAATAAAAGCTGTGCTAGGTATACTGTTTGTACAATGATTTGCTAAACAGAATAGGGTAAAGGTAAAGGAGTCCCATAACCTATAAGGTCGTAGGGGAGCGAGGCGTCAGAAACCTCACTTCTCTAGGGCCAGCATATTGAGGGCGGCGCCCATCTCCTCTCCCTCGCTGCTTTACCTTCCCTGACCCTAAAGAGGGCAGGTACCCATTTACAGCTGGGTGAACTGGGGGAACTGTACTGAAGCCAAGGCGCGCGAACGGTCACCCATCCAGCTGGTAACCATGCTCGACGCTGCTTAACTTGGCTGGGGGAAAGTGAGTGCTCCGACCACTGAGCTATCCCGTCCCCAAACAGAATAGTTTATCTAAATAATTGCATTTTTTAATTGTAGTAATCTGTAACAAAAGCCTGTGTTGTGTGTGTGTGTGTGTGTGTGTGTGTGTGTGTGTGTGTGTGTGTGTGTGTGTGTGTGTGTGTGTGTGTGTAATGTGTGTAATGTGTGTGTGTATTTATATTTTTTTCTTTGATTATATTAGAGTCCCAGCAGAGTTATCCGATCAAGGGTGTGTATCAACAAACGAACCACCATCACCACCACCACCACCACCACCACCACCACCACCACCACCACCAGGCATATCACTCTTGCTTTAATGTTAGCAGCATTAGAATTAATACTAGCATGAGCAGCAGCAGGAAGAGGAGGAGGAGCAGCAGTATCATCATCATCATCATCATCATCATCATCATCATCATCATCATCATCATTATATCATCAATCAGTAGTATCGTATGAGGAGGAAGGGGGGGGGGGAGTAGTAGTAGAAGGAGTAAGGAGGAGGAGAGGGTAGGAGGAGGGGGGGTAGTAGTAGGAGAGGAGGAGGGGGAGTAGTAGTAGGAGGAGGAGGGGGAGGAAAGTAGTAATTCGTAGTAGTAGTAGTAGAGGAGGAGGAGGAGGAGGAGGAGAAAAGGAGGAGGAGTAGGAGGAGGAGGGAGGAAGAGGAGATGGGGGAGGGGGAGTAGTAGCATTATTATTGTTATCATCATCTCAGTAGTAGTATTAGGAGGAGGAGGGGGAGGAGGAGATGAGGGAGTATTATTAGAGTATTAGTGTGTACGTGTACCACGGTTTGTAGAATGATAAAATGATGTCTTGTTTTTTTCTTTCTCTAGGCTTTTCTGTTCATCTGTCTCTTTGTCTGGCCTATCCAGCCGTCTCGCTTTTCGTTTT
>CM054160.1:27013974-27038974 GCA_028751875.1 Rapana venosa | reverse complement strand
TGAAGTGGCTGGAAGTGTAGTGTTGTGTAGTGTAATGTAGCGTAGTGGAGTAGAGTGGAGTGGGGTGTAGTGTAGTGTGCTTGGTTTTTTATGTATATATTAATGTATTTATTAATTTATTTATTTGTCTGTTTATTTCTTTATTTATTTGTCCATCTGTTTATTTACCTATTATTTTATTCCGAGCACAATGGCATCATACACTCCTGCAGGTATTTGTTGTTGTCGCTTTCTTTTCTTTTTTTTTTGGGGGGGGGGGGGGGGGGGGGGGCTTGGATTTTTTCTCTCTTTTAAATTTTTTTTTTTTTTTTTACATCTAGTCCACTACAACATGAGTAAACTCATAAGGTATCAAAGGAGCAGTATCTTACTATGGGAATGTTGCAATAGAAATAGCAGTCCCTCTTTATTGAAATTTTGTTGCCAGAAATTTCCCCGTTTCTAGCTTTCGTTTTTGTTTCAATTTTTTTTTCTTCTTTATAAAGTTTTTTTATTATTTTTTAATAATCATCTTCCTGTTACATGTCTCTTATTCATTTTCTTCCTGCTCTGTCCATTTTCCTGTCCTTTTTGTTGTTGTTGTTGTTAGTTGCGGTTTGTTGTTTTTCGTTGTTGTTGTTTAAAAGAAAAGACTGGCAAGGTTTTCGTTTGTTTGTTGCTGGGTTGGGTTGGTTCGGGGTATTTTTTTTTACATTAACATTTTTCACATTTTCCTTGTAGTGCTTTGTTCTGACGACCAGGTAGTGGAAAATTGAAAACAGCAGAACGGGCACAGGCTATTCAGTTTGTGTGTGTGTGTTGTGTGTGTGTGTGTGTGCGTGTGCGTGTGTGTGCGTGCGTGAGTGAGTGCGTGCGTGTGTGTGTGTGTTAGTTCTTCAGTTTAACGTCCTTCCACCAAAAAGTGATATCAGACGATTTTGTGTGCGTGTGTGTGTGTGTGTGTGTGTGTGTGTTGTGTGTGTGTGCGTGTGCGTGTGCGTGTGCGTGCATGTGTGAGTGTGTGTATGAGAGTGTGTGTACGTCCGTGTATGTATGTGTGTGCATGTACGAGTGTGTGAGTGTGTGTATGTGCGTGCGCACACACACACGCGCGTGTGTGTGTGTGTGTGTGTTGTGTGTGTGTACGTGTGTGTCTGTGTGTGTGTGCTCGCGTGTGTGCATGTATGTGTGTGTGCCCATGCGTGCGTGCGTGCGTGCACGCGTGCGTGCGTGTGTTTGTGTGTGTGTTGCGTGCGTGCGTGCGTGTATGTGTGTGTCTGTGTGGGTGCGTGCGCGCGTGCGTGTGCGTGCGTGTGTGTATTGGGTGGGCGGCGTGTGTGTGTGTGCGCGCGTGCGTGCGTGTGTGTGCGCGCGTGCGTGTGTATGTGTGTTTCCAAGGTTTGACATGTTGTGGACGTTTTTCGTTTTTTGGTTTGTATTTTGGCAAGGATTACAACGAACCTTATCTGTTCCTGTTTTTGCCATAGGGACGTACATTCGTACACGTTCAGAAATTTAAAAGGAGGTGGCAGCCTCGATAAATAATGATTACGGTCTTCGCTGTCGGCAGGGCTAGCCTATAGACAAGAATGAACGTGAACGGAACGCCCCCGAAGTCAGAATGCGGGTACCTAGATGGTGGTGGTGGGGGGGGGTGGGGAGGGGATAAAACGACGCTTATGCAAAATTCTCACCATTGGTGAACCTCGGGCATCTAGCTGAGGAATGCACCCCTCCCTCCAACTTCCTCCCCCCAAAAAAAACAACAACAACCAAAAAAACAACAAACAAAAACAACAACCAAAAAACAAACAAAAAAACCCCCCACCCCCCCCCACAAAAAAACAACAACAACAACCCAAAACAAACCAAACCAAAAACAGACCCCACAAAAAAGAAAAAGACAAGAAAAAACAACACACCCACCACCACCCACCTACCACCACCCACCACCCACCTACCACCACAACAACAACCCAAAAAGAAATGAACGGAACAACCTTGCGCTGTATGTGCAAAAAAAAAAAAAAAGCACATGAGTGTTTATTCCATTATCCTCGATTTGAAAAGAAAAGAAGTCATCTGAGCGCTTTGATTTGTTGCTTTACAAGATTCAGCGCTATATAAATTCCATACATTAATATTATTATTATTATGTATACAAATTATATACTTTCTGCAACTAGTACTGTTTGTACCATCCCTTTCTTGTTGTTGTTGTTGTTGTACGACTTGTTAATTACCAAAACATCAACCATTAGACCGTGTGCGTGCTTGCTTCGTAATGAAAACGCCCCTGGTTTTGTTTCTAATAATTATGTGGCCTTTTCACATGGCCACTAACACTACACTATGCTGCTGGAGTTATGCATGCCCTTCTTTTGAATGTTCACACTTGTTTCAACCGTGATGTACAGTGTACAGCTCTGTCTCTCTCTGTCTCTCTCTGCCTGTCTCTCTCTCTCTCTCTCTCTCTCTCTCTCTCTCTCTCTTTCTGTCTCTATCTCTTTCTGTCCCTCTCTCTCTTTCCCTCTCTTTCCCTCTCTCCCTCTGTCTCTCCCACCCTCTCTCTCTCTCTCTCTCTATCTATCTATCTCTCTCTCACTCTCCTCTGCCCCGCCCCCGCCCTCCCTCACAATGACCCCATCTCCACCCCTTTATGTTCTACTACTACCTCTTTCTGTTATAGTTTTGATTTCATATATATATATATATATATATATATATATATATATATATATATATATATATATATATATATATGTATATATATATCCTCCTCTTCCCTTTTTACAGGCCACTAAAATAAAAAAACGATTTACTTGAAAAACACCCCCCCCCCCCCCCCTCTCTCCTCTCTCTCTCTCTCTCTCTCTCTCTCTCTCTCTTATTATTTAAATAACTATTGATTTTTTTTTTAATGGCTGGAAATCATTATTTGTGATTATCAATGATAGTCCCCTCTCAGGGCAAAGGCCCTGATTAAAAACGAAAAGTATGCCAATACTTATAATCTGTAACCCTTGGGAATACTCTCTCTCTCTCTCTCTCTCTCTCTCTCTCTCTCTCTCTCTCGTTCTCCCCCCACTCTCTCCCCCTCTCCCCCCCCCCCTCCTCTCTCTCTCTCGTCCAGGGATGGTGTAATTAATAGACTTGCACTTGAGGCCTGGCTAGCTGGGTTAGACACGTTTGATGCATGATTTGAATGGCATTATGTTCAAATCCCACAGGCGCCTGCTATTTTGGAGATTTTTTGTGTGTTTTCGTTCTTTCTTACAGCCAATTGCAGAACATCTTGCGCACACGTTAAATCCTGTTCCGCTTTTCGAAAGAGTAGGCCATTGTGTGCCGGGGGGAACAGATGACAAAATTTACAAAACCGCATACACACGGGGACTGGATTTTAAAAAAAGCACCCGAGTGCTTATTCCATAATCCTCCATATAAAATAATAATAATTTTTTTTAAAGTTATCTGAACGCTTTGATTTGTTGCTTTACAAGATTCAGGCTTTAAAAATTCCTACATTTTAAATTATTATTTTTATTATTTTTTTATTAAGTATTGCGGCAGGTTTGGGCCCCTTTCCCTATCTATTCTTCAGAAGATATGTTAATTAAGGTCCTGTGTTGAATTTTTTGATGTCTTGCGTAGCATGGGTTGAAATGAAAACTTACACACGAAAGTAGACGTGAAGGCGCACCTGGGTAACATGCGCACCCACGCACCCCAAAACAAAAAATTGGGTGCGCACGCGGCGTGCGCGCCCCACACAAACATGCACAGTAATACACAGGGGAAACCCCACGCACGGCCCCGGCGCGCACACAACCAACTTACTCACCCCGCGCACGAAAGCACAAGCACACACATAGACACACACACATAAACACACACATACCCCAAAAAATCACAATGCTCACGGGTGGGGGGAGAGAGAGAGAGAGGGGTGAGAGAGAGAGAGGAAAAGGGAGAGGAAGAGAGGGAAAAAGTGAGGAGAGAGAGGAGAGAGGAGGGAGAGAGAAGAAAAACAAGACAATGAAAAAATTCTTTTTTTTCGAGGTTTAATGAAAAAGCCCCCATGTGCTTTTTTACATCCAGCCCCCGCCTTTAGGGATATTTAGGGTTTTAAAAAAAAAATTAAAGAAATAGCAATACTTTGAGGGGGAAGAAGAGGAGGAGAGGAGAGAGAGAGAGGGGAGAGAGAGGGGAGAGGTTGGATTTTGAGAGAGAGAGAGAGAGAGAGAGGAGAGAGAGAGAGAGGGTGAGGAGAGAGAAAAAAAATTTTTTTCCCCAAAGGGGTTTTACAAAAAAGAAATTGAAATTTTTTTTTTTTTTTAAATCCACCCCTTCCCCGGAAAGGAATATCTATGAAAACCCAAAACTTATAATTTCGACCCAACATAAACAATAGCTGAATCAATTATTCATCATCATCATAAATCATCAGTCCGGGGGCCCTTGGCGGTTTTCGGGGAGGGGACAGAAAGACTTTTGGGGGGAAAAGGCCCCCTCCACCCATCTCGGCCCTTCGGCTCTGCCAGTAGTCCCAAAGTCATTAAATCTGGTCCATTTCTTTGGGGTTTGTCCACCCTGACTTGTTCTGTTTTTCCCTCTTTCTGCCCCAATTAAAGGAAACAGATATTAAAAATTAATTATATGGTAGCTAAAGGGATAATGGGTGGCGGGGTGAAATTTTTTCCCCAAAACAGGGAAAAGAAAGGTTTGCCCCTTTCCCCTCCGCTACCCTGTGGGAGATCGGGGCAAGTCGGGTCCCCAAATTACCCTCCCGACGGGTTTAAAGTAAAGGGTCAGGAAAGGCGGGGGTGACGGATGTGGGGGTTGAGCACCCAAAAAATAGTTTTTGGGAACTGGTCAGAAATTCAATGTGTTGGGAGATGTTACTATTGAGTAAAATGGCTAAGAAATTTCCGTCAGTACGAGCACTCCCTCTTTTGAAAAGAATTGCACCCTACTATGGGTTTACTTCTGCAAAAAATTGTTTTGGGTAATCGGGAAAAAAAACAAAATACAGATAAAGCGGGGGAAAAGGGGGGGGGTTTCCCATTTTTCCCGGGAAGTTCCTCGTCTTTGGGGGTGGATTTGTGCGACAGAAAAACCCTCGATCGTACCAGCGCTGCCCGCATCAAAAAAACCTCTCAGAAGGGGAAAGGGAAAAAGGTAGGGGACTATGTAAAAAAAGGGAAAATTTGGGAAAAAATCTCAAAAAAAAGAAATGGAAAAAATTGAACCAAAAATTTTACTAGGACTTTCGGGAAGGGTGAGAGGGAAAGGGGAGCGGTTGCTAACATCCGCCAACTACCCCCTTTCTTTACTCAGGAGGGATCAACCCAAAAAGGAGTTGGCAGGATTTTTTAGATAAAAAAATCAAAGCCCAAATAAAAAGGTTTTTGGGGACTGTAAATGCAGAGTCCTGTTTAGTAAAAAAAAAAGGGGAACCCTTCGACTTTGGGAAAATAGAAACAAGTATATGCCCCAAAACAGCGATAAAGTTTTGACGCGAAATTGAGGAGTTTTAAGAAAAAAACAAAAAAGGCAATGAAGAAAACCTAAAGTCTCAAGAAAATTCAGAATAATAAGGGGGGGCCTAAAATTTAAAGGGTTTGGGGGAAAAAGGGGAAAGATAAAACCCACATTTGGCCCCTTTTGGGAATGGGAAAGTGGGGAAAGGAAAGGAGAGGGTCAGGGGAATTTGGTGAAAGAAAAAAAGCTGGTGTCATGAACACAGGGTTTAAAAAAACCTTTCCAAAAAGATGCTGGACATGGAAAAGCCCGGGCGACAAAACCCAGGAATAAAATTTGTTTAAACTTTCCTGATTCAAAAAAGTTTCCGAAACTTTTAACATTTTTTGTAAGTCCTGCCTGGGCAGCTGGGGAAAAGTGATCATGCCCAGTTATGGGGAAAATGCGAAAAAATTGAAAAATTTTCCCAAAAGCAAAAAAAAACCCCAAAAAATGAAAATGAAACTTGCTAAAAAACTGACGAAAAATCAAAAAAAAAATTACAAGATCAAAGTTGGAAACAAATTGTTTGCCCTAGATCAACTCAAAAATACAGGGGGAAAAAAGGGGCGGGAATTGGATAAAAAAAAATAGCATCGCGAGGAAACCCCAAAAGAAAAATTACCAGTCAAAAATTAGAAAGGAAAAAAAGAAGTGGATGAGCCCGAGTTTTTTAAACCTAATGGAAAAACAGGGAAGGCAAAAGTAGATGAAAAGAAGTATAAAAAAACCTGGGAAAAAACTGGTTTAAGAAAAAATGGAAATTGAACCCAAAGGGAAAAAATGGATAAAAATGCAGTGAAAGGGAAAATTTGGGAAATGAAGGGAAAAATTTTGTTTAGCAAACTTAGGGAATGAAAAAAAAAAAGATGTGACAGGGAAAAAAATCATCTGAAAAAACAGGTTGTAAAAAGTGGGAGAGGATGGAGATATATCTGGAAAAAAAAAGGTATTTTTAAACCCGGGTTGGTCAGAAAAACATCGAAGATTTTATACCACGACGACAGAGGTCACCCCCCCCCATATTAGCAACGAAGATGGCCACAACATCATGGAAGACGAGGTGAGACTTTGCACTCAGCAAATGAAAAGGGGTAAGGCGCCGGGGACCTGATGTTTACCCCTTTAAAATTTGATAAACCTGGAGGGGAAGTGGGAATTAAGGGCAGTCACAAAACTACTAAAAAATATATATGACAGGAGAGTTTCCCGACGATTGAAGAAGCCCATCTACATTCAAATCCCTAAAAAATGGGTAAAGTGAAGTGCCCAACATTTTTAAAATTTCGGGGGCCCCTTTGGTGAGTCCCCCTCCCCAAAGTTTTTTACGAAAACTCATGAAGAGAATGGAAAAAAAAATTATCCCAGAAATTCGAAAGGGAAATTTGGATTCATGGCAGAAAAGGCCCCGAAAGCTTTTTCGCATTGAAAACTCTAAGGGAAAGACCCATCGAGGTCCAGAAAGACCTTACCTTGTTCATTAAACTACCAAAGCTTTTCGCAAAGTAGACACTCTGACTTGGTTTTATATTCTGGCAGGGTATACATCGACGGGAAAGATCTTCGAGTCCTCAGAAACATTTATTGGGAAAAGGGGGAGGGCCCTTAGAGTCGACAAAAGCATCAGTCAAAAATTTTGACCAATCTGAAAGGGGGGTGAGGGGGGCTGCGTGTTTTCGCCTGATTTATTTAAAGTTTTATAGTGAAAAATTTTTTACGAAATATTGGAATAAAGAGGGGGAAATTTGTGTAGGTGGCCACAACATCAAAACCGGATATGGGATGAAAGCAAATCCCTTTTCGCCGGGGCCTTTAAAAAAAACTGCAAAAGATTTTTAAAAACAGTTTAAAAGGGCGAAAGCGAAAAAAAAGGTTTTCCGCTTTAATGCAAGGGAAAACAGAATGATGGTGATCTTTTTTTTGAAAAAAAGTGTTATACCCCAAAAGCAAAATAGCCTGAAAGGAGAGAGAATCGGGAAAAGGGGAAACACCTTTTTTAAAACCTTTTGGGTTTTTCTATTTACCCCCGGCCCGGCCAGTGTGACACGAAAAAAAGAAGAGAATTTGTCAAAACTTTAAAGGGAACTTTTAACAAAAATGGGAAATTTCATTTTTACCAACAGTAAAATAAGCCCCAAGCCCAAGATCCTTTTTTTGAGGGGCCCTTAAAGGTTTTTTGGTCCCTTTTTCTTTTAGGGTTTTTGAGTACTGGGGCCCCAGCCCCAAAGGGCACAGAAAAAGCGACTAGAAACAGTGGGGAAATGTGGTTCATCCCCGGGGGGAATCATGAAAATTTTCATGGACAAAAAAAAAAAAACCAAAGCAAAGTAATGGAAATGGCTGGGTACAAGGGATCCCCTTTTCAACACCATCAGAGAAAGAAGTAAATTTTTTGGCCCTTTAATCAGGGCTGACGGACTAGGAAAAAATGTTTTTGGAGTGGGCCCAAAAATTTTTGGAAAAAAGGCAGGGAGAAACGCAAAAAAAATTTACAGGGCAGCTTAAACAAATTTGCAACGAATAAAGAGGGCACCAAAAAATGAGTATGAGGGGACCGAGAAACCCGGGGGAAAAATGGAGAGTCTTTATCGTCGATGTCTGCAGGGGCCAGACCGACACTTGAAAAAGAAGAAAAAGACAGAAGAATACACAAAAACGTGGTTTTCTGCAAAAATTGAAGCTTTTTCATAAAAAGTACATTTTTAGACAAAAAAATCCCGGAGAGAAAGAGAAAGAGAAAAGGGGAAAAGAAAGGAAGAGAGAGGAGGAGAGAGAAGGAGGAGAGAGAGGAGAGGAGGAGAGAGAGAGGAAAACAGTTTTCATTAAGGGAAAGATTTCAAACCCTGCAAAGGAGGACATTTAAACAAAAAAAAATTGGGGGGAAGGACCATTCGAAGAAAAAAAAGGAAAAAAGAACGAAAAGAAAAAGAAGAATAAAAGAAGAAGAAGGGGAAAAAGCAAAAAAGAGGAAGAATGAAAAAAAGAAGAAGAAAAGCAAGAAGAAAAAAGAATGCAAAGGGAAAAAGAAGAATGCAAAAAAGAAGGGAAAGGGGGAGGAGGAGGGTTTCAAAAAGAAGAAGAAGAATGCAAAAAGAAAAGAATGCGCAGAAGAAAAAGAATGCACAGAAAAAGAAAGGGAAAAAGGGAAAAAGGGGGAGGAGGAGGGGAGGGGATGGGAAAGAAGAAGAAAAATGCAAAGAACAAAAATGCCAAAAAAGAAGAAGATGAATGAGAAGAAGGGGGAAGGAGTAAAAGAAGAAGGAGGGGAAATTTGGGGGAGGGAAAGCAAAGAAGAAGAAGAATGTAAGAAGAAGAATACATAGAAGAAAAGCAAAAAGTAAAAATGAAAAGGAGGAGAAGGGGGGGGTAAAGGAGAAGGGGGGAGAATGCAAAAGAAAAAAGAAAAATGAAGAAGAATGCAAAGAAGAATGCAAAGAACAAGAATGCAAAGAAAAGAAGAAATTTAGAAGGAAGAGGAGGAGGGGAAGGAGGAGTTTAAAAAAAGAAGGAGGAGGGGGAATGCAAAGAGAATGCAAAGAAAAGAAAATTTTACAGAAGAATCACAGAAGAATGCAAAGAACAAGAATTTCACAGAAGAATTCCAAGAAGAAAAATGAAAAGAAAAAGGGAAAAGGAGGAGGAAAAAGGAAAGGGCAAGAGGGAAAAAAGTGAGGGGAGGAGGAGAAGGAGGAGCGAGGAAGAAGGGGGAGGAGGAGGGGAAGGAGGGGCAAAAAGAAAAACAAGGGTTTCCCAAAAAAGAAGGGAAAAATAAGAAGGGAGGGAAAAAGTAAAAAAAGTGAAGAAAAAAGAAAGAAAGAAAAAAAAAAAAAAGAAGGAGGAGGAGGGGGAAAGGGGAATAATGGGAAAGAAAAATGGGAAAGAAAAAGAAAATTGCAAAGAAAAAAGAAAGAAAAAAAAGAAGAATACAAAGAAAAAATGCAAAGAAAAAGAAAGGGGAAAAAGGAAAAAAAAAGAAAAAAGAAGATGATGATGAAGGAATGCAAAAAAAGAATTTCAAAGAAGAAGAAGGGAAAAATGAGAAGAAGAGGGAAGGAGAAAGGGGGGGCAAGGGGAAAGGGGGTGGGGGAGGGAGAAGAAGAATGCAAAAGAAGAAAAAAAAAAGTAGAAAATTTAAGACGATGGAAGAAAGAAAGAAAGAAAAAGAAGAAGAAGGAGGGGAGGAGGAGGGAAAGAAGAAGAAAGCAAAAAAGGGGGAAGGGAAAGCAAAGAAGAAGAAAAAAGCAAAAAAGAATACAAAGAAGAATGCAAATAAGAAAAAAGAAAAGCAAAGAAGAAACGGGAAAAAAAAAGGGGAAAAAAAGTTTCAAAGTTTAAGGGGTGTTTGAAGGGAAAGCAAAAAAGAAGGAGAAAAGGGAAAAGGAGGAGGAGAGAAGAAAGGAAGAGGGAAAAGAGGGGGGAGAAGGAAAAAGAAGCAAAGGGAAAAAAAAAATGCAAAAAAGAAGAAAAAATGAATGAGAAGAAGGGAAAAAGGGAGTAAAAGAAGAAGGAGGAGGGGTTGGAGGGAATGCAAAGAAGAAGGGGAAAAATGTAGAGAAGAAGAATACATTGAAAAATGCAAAGAGTAAGAATGAAAAGGGGGGAGAAGGGGGAGTAAGGGGAAAGGGGGGGAGAATGCAAAAGAAAAATGCAAAAAATGAAGAAGAAAGCCAAAAAAAGAATGCAAAGAACAAGAATGCAAAAAAAAGAAGAATGAGAAAGGGAAAAGGAGGAGGAGAAAGGGGGAGTA
The DNA here is from genome assembly GCA_028751875.1 of Rapana venosa. NCBI lineage: Eukaryota > Metazoa > Mollusca > Gastropoda > Neogastropoda > Muricidae > Rapana > Rapana venosa. The sequence goes on along the minus strand of CM054160.1, from coordinate 27,028,725 downwards.
AAAGAAGAAGGAGGAAAGGGGGAGAATGCCCAAAAAAGAATGCAAGAAGAAGAATGGCCCCAGAAAAATGCCAGAAGAATTTCAAAGGGAAAAAGAAAGACAAAAAGGGAAAACCAAGAAGAAAAATTTAAAAAAAAAAGGAAGAGGAGGAAAGGGAAAAAGGGGGAGCAAGGAAGAAAGTGAGGAGGAAGAGGGGAAGGAGGGGGCGAAGGGGAAGAAGGGGGGAGGGGAGAAGGGGGAAACAAAAGAAGAAAAAGAATGCAAAGAAGAAGAAGAAAAAGAAGTAGAAGAAGTAAAACAAGATGAAGAAGAAGAAAAAAAAGAAAGAAAAAAAGAAGGAGGAGGTGGGGGGGGAGAATAATGCAAAAAAAGAAAGCAAAAAAGAAAAAAATTGCAAAGAAGAAGGAAAGCAAAGAAAAAGAAATACAAAGAAGAAAGCAAAGAAGAAAAAGAAAAAGGGAAAAAAAAGCAAAGAAGAAAATTTTTGGGTGGAAAAATGCAAATAAGAAAGAAGAAGAAGAAAAAGAAAGAGAAAAAGGGAGAAAGGGGAAAGGGGGGGCTAAGGGAAGGAGGGGAGGAAAGGGGAAAAAAGAAGAATTTCAAAGGGAAAAAGAAGAAAAAGTTTTAAAATGAAGACGTTTAAGAAGAAAGAAAGAAAAAAGAAGAAGAAGAAGGAGGAGGGAGGAGGAGAAAGCAAAGAAGAATGCAAAAAAGGAGAAGAAAGCAAAGAAAGAAAGAAAGCAAAAAGAATAAAAAAGAAGAATGCAAAAAAAGCAGAAAAATGCAAAGAAAAACGTAAAAAAAAGAAGGAAAAAAAGAGTGCAAAGATGAAGATGATTATGAAGAATGCAAAGAAGAAGGAGAAGGAAGAGGAGGAGGAAGAGAAGAAGGGAAGAGGAAGAAGAGGAGGAGAAGAAGAAGAATGCAAAGAATAATGCAAAGAAGAAGAAGAAGGAAGAAGAAGAAGAATGCAAAGAAGAAGAAGAATGCAAAGAAGAAGAAAATAAAGGAAGAAGAATGAGAAGAAAGAGGTGGAGTAGGAGGAGGAGGAGGAGAATGCAAAGAAGAATGCAAAGAAGAAGATGAAGAACGCAAAGAAGATGAAGAATGCAAAGAAGAAGAATGCAAAGAAGAAGAAGAAGGTAATTACACCTTTATCTCAATCAGAATAAATTTTGAACTGGCTTTGCTGTTTTCAGTTTTAAGTTAAGACTTTTGATGTCTTTTTTTCCTGTTTATTGTTTGGTTTTCTTAGTGGTTGTGTTTGTTATTGGTTTTTTATTAATGTGTTGATGTTGTTTTGATGTGAAATGCTTATTATAGCAGTTACATTTACTTGTCCTTGTCAGTATGCTCTTTGAGAATGGCCTTCTTGTTTGATTAAAAATGCAACAGAAATACAAGTATATAATAAGGTCTTTTTCTTCGTCGTCTTTTGAATCCTCCTCCTCCTCCTCCTTCTTCTTCTTTTCATTATCGAACGTACTCAATACTTTGGTTTTTGTTAACCTAAAAAAGATGGAATTATACCCCCAATTAATCAAAAGCCACTTTAACATCCTTTATAGTACTGCCAGTTTTATCTGTCCACCGCTATTTGCCATGTGTTGCGCTGAAAGTAATAATTAAGACCGTTTTACTAACTCTTCCTACTTTGATAGTAAAAACTATTTTTTCAGACGCCTCTGAGTCAGCGGGCGGTAATCAGCGAACATGGGCGGATCCTAGCGACTTTTCTCCCTTCCCAAGTCATTCTTTCCCTAGGCTAGCCTAGACGGAACGCACACACTTTGCTCAACGTTGTAAAAAGACAGCAATGTTTTCGCGTTCTGCCTGCTGAACCAGTTTTTCTGCTTATCGGCTTACATTGCAACTTGTTTACTGAGATGTGAAGTAGAAGATTTGACTGTTTGTTTACCAGGATCCGTTCAGCGTCTTTGATATTTCGAACGTCGGTGTGCTGTTCTGCTATAGTGACTCTGCCTCTGAATCATTTTTTTTGTCGGTGTTGTGAAACACGTCTGCAGACCTTCTTGGAGTGAAAGATAACGAACAGCAGTGGAGATTGACCTGGTTTTAGCTGCGACCTTGGCAGAACTGATTTTTTGCTCTGTTGCTTGCCTTACTAAAATAGCAAAACACTAAAGTGAACAAAATTTGAACAAAAAATGGCGACGTGTGTTGTTGTGACGGCTGTCATTTGTGTGTTGATTACGACTGTAGCCACCATTGTAGCTTTTGCAACTCCCAACTGGCTCAAGTTTCGAGGAGTCAACCCTACCGGTCTCTGTGCGGCTACATCTTTCTTCGACAGATGCGATTCTTGTGATTGCGGTCTGTGGTTGAGATGCCACGGGGACATCACTCAGACGGGAAACCTTGACAACTGTCGCTGGTTCTTCGCCGACGATTTCCGTATCGAGCAGAATTTGCCAGGTGAGATAAGATTGCGTCATGATAAAGCCTCCAGAACAGTTTCTCAGCTAAAGTTCTGACTGCTTGTAGAAGTCGGGGTGAAGGACTGACAAGTGATGACGTTGGAGTTGTAACCCAAATACTGAAAAAGTGGAGTCATTAACTTGTATTTGGTAGAAATTACTGTCTTGAGCTGCTTGTTGATCATAATTTTGATAATTTTCTTGTGCACTCACATAACTTTTGAAGTACTAACTATACATATACTATAGGCAGATGATGATTCTGTGAGTTTGTGTGCTTGCACATGTCACATGTGTAATGTGCATGTGGCTGCATCACTCTGTCACAGTGTGTGTGTGTGTGTGCCCATGTATACATTAAACTATGTGTGTGGGTGGGGTGTGGGTGTGTGTTGTGAGTGTACACATGTGTACATCATTACATGTTGTGTGTGTGTGTGTGTGTGTGTGTGTGTGTGTGTGTGTGTGTGTGTGTGTGGTGTGTGTGTGTGTGTATACACAGGGTGGCACAGCCCATTGGTTAGTGTGCATTAGAGTAGACTCATGATCTGAAGTGAAGGCCATGGGTTTGAACACTTTAGCCTTTAGGTAAATTCAAAGTGAGTGCGTGCCATCTTGTTGAAAAGATCAGTCTATAAGTCTCCTAAATATAGTACATTGTAAGAGATCATTCAGCATGTTTAACGATGACAGTTTGATTGGCTTTTTGTTGCCCCTTAGGTTTAGCTCCATGAGGAGTTGATGGGGCACTGCTCTTCCTGAATATTTCCCAGGGCACATCCAACCTGGTGGAGCTCAAAGATTCTCTCCAGGTAGCATGCATCCAGAGCTTTAATTTAGTTTAAAGTTATAGGTGTATATGTCTGGAAGTAGAATTTTAGTGTAGTTTCGATGAGCCCAGTGAATGATGTGTGTGTGTATATAATATAATATGTATTTGATCTATATATATATATATACTATATAGATCTATCTAGTATATATATAGTAAACAGTGTAATGAACTTGTACAATTTTTATAAAGTGATGCAGTTTACTTTTCAAGAGCAACACTCCTTTTCAGCTTTTGTTGAATATGGCAATGATCATGAAAATTGGACAAAATGTTGAAAAACATATAATGATATATATTATAATTATATATATAATTATATATAATATATATATATAATATATATTATTATATATAATTTTTGTAGCTGGCTGGACCAAGGGCAACCCAGCTTGCTGTCATAGGGGAAGGCTATAAATAATAAATCTTCTGATCTCCTTGCCTTTGACTAGAAAGCCTCTTCCGAGATTTGCATTCAGCTTAGCGCCTATGAATATTAATATCTTCCTCCCCACAGTTCCCCTCCCGTCTGCGCATACATTTATTTATACTCTTTCTCCTGCCTGGCGAAAAGGGGACAGAATCTGCTGGCATAGTAAGGGGATCTACTGTCACTGGTCAGGATCTACTAAAGTACTATGCTACTCCATCCTCAGTCCCCCTCCCTCAGTGTCCCCCCACCCCCACCCCCCAGCAGCCAATCTGCATTCCAATTTGGGAATGTGCCAGTTCCTCTGCCTATATAGAGGACGTACCATGTATAGTATAGATGTATACAGTATGTGATGTGTAGACACGTTACCATGTATAGTATAGATGTATACAGTATGTGATGTGTAGACACCATGGATCCAGTTTTGCTACTAGTGTCTGTAATGTAGACCTAGTACTACACAGTACTTAGTAGACTTACCAGTTGTTGTTTGTTTGTTCCCCAGCTTCAAGTTAAACACTCCGGGGGTCACCCAGAATGTGCGCTCTGACTCACTCACTTATCCTACCTGGGAATCACTGTGAGATTGAAAGTGCACACTGAATGAGAAGTTTGCATATTCGTGACTCTTTTTTTAAGTACCTCGCCATAATTTATAGGCAGCCACACTCTGACTTCAGAGGATTTTTTTTTCCTCCTTTAAAGGAGAGTGCAGGTTTGTTATGTTAAGAGCTTGTCATGGCTGAATTTATAAGGCCATCTCGACACACTATTTTACAACATATTCAACATTTTAGTGTAGGCCTTGGCAATTAGCAGACATAGATAGAATGATAGATCGATAACTGACACAGCTTTTGGCTTGGGCCAGACTTACCAGTCTAGTGGACCTTCTGCTGAGCTGTTTTATTCGATACTAGTATTTATAGTAGTAATTTAATTAGTATTACTATAGATCTAGGCTATAGACTCACACAGTTGAGTTTGTATGGCATTCATGATCAATTGAAAATGAGGGGGGGTGGGGGGGGAGGATTGGGGGGGGGGGGGGGGAGAGATGGTTTGTGTGTGTGAATTATAATATTAACTTCTTAAGTTCTTTCCTTGAAAACTTAAGCTAAAAGGTAGAACCATGAAAACAAAAGATAAACGAATAACATTAACAATACCTACACAATGAGATCATTCTGTTAGACTGAATGTTGTTCTTATTTATATAGCCAGTTTTAAACTGAGCACTGAACGCATCTATGTGTCGTGTACATGCATGCATGCAGTTGATGAGTTGTACCTACACACACACACACACTCACTCACTCACTCACTCACTCACTCAATCCTGTTCCGCTTTTTGGAAGAGTAGGCTATTGTGTGCCGATGGGAACAGATGACAGAATTTACAATACTGCATACACACGGGGACTGGATGTAAAAAAGCACAGAAGTGCTTATTCCATTATCCTCAATATAAAACAATTAAAAAACAACAACAATCGCATTCATGTACAAATACATACATGTGTATACATGTGCGCATGCACACACACACATAATTATATAATATACATATATATACATGCATGCACATATACATGCACGCACACACACATACTCATGATACTGTACACAGTCACACACATGTGTACACACACACACACAATCACACATGGAGAAATACTTTTACACCCCCCCCCCCCCACCAACCCCCCCCACCAAAAAAAAACACCCCAACAACAAAAAACAAAAAAAACAAACAAAAAAACCCAACAACCAACAACAACCAACAGCTCATTTTCATGAAAATGAAATCTTTTGGTAGGCTACTCCCTCCAACCCCCACCCCACCCCCTCCCCCCTATCTGTCTTCCCTGCTCTTCTGTAACACTCCCCCCCCCCCCCCCCCCCCCACCCCCCACCCCCACCCCACCAGTCCTGCCCCATTCTTCCTTTCTTCCCCATCACACTCACAGTCAGGACTTTCAGTACAGATTTGTCAGTTTTCCTTTTGACTTCTTCCCTCAGCTGGAATGTGGAGAGACAGGTGGAGAGACTGAACCCCCTGTCCTGTGCCTGTGGCTGTGTGAGAGCTAGCCTCTAGAAATTCTTCCTCCATTGTAGATCCTATCCTATACATGTTTATGAGGGCATTATTTGTGGGCCCTCTCGCTCTCTCTCTCTCTCAGTTCACACTGACTTAGGTTGTGAAGTGTGTATGCATGATGTACAGTGTGTTGGCTAGACTAAAAAAAAAAAAAAATCGCTATCAGCTTATGTCATGTTATGGTGTTGTTTCACTTCATGTTTCTCTGGTCTTGGTGATATTACTAGTTAAATATTACACAATAAAAGCACAAAATAAAGCAAAAAAGTCTAATACATGTATAATTGTATATATACAGTGCACGACAAAAATCTCACCATTGGCATTGGTGAACCATGATGCTCAGATTGCCAAGGAACAATTATTTCAAAGCAAAAATCAAAAAACCTAGTCATCATGTAGGGCGTATTATTATGAAAACATGGAAAGAACGGTTGTTAGAGTAAACTGTGTTAAAAGTTTTAAGTTCACAGTACAATTGAGAATCTTGGGTTCCTTTGTTCCACTGGCAAAGTACGTCACAAATGTACCTTGGCTCATAGTCATAGTGATACCTATCTCAGTACCTGACTCAACTCTCTCTTTTGTTTCAGGAATTTCAACCCTTATCTTGGAATGTTCAGTGTTTTCAGAAATCCAGAAAACAGTGGATTCGTAAATTGTTCTGGCAGTCTAGAAGATAGATTGTAAATACAGATCTGGTGGTTGTTCATTATAGAATGTTGGCTGATGTTCACTTCGTTTATATATATTTCTAGAGCAGATCTTAATATGTATTCAGCTTAGTGTTAAAGTAGTGTGTGCTAGTCGTTTATGATATTGTGTGTGTGTGTAGTGTGTGTTTGTTGTGTGTGTAGTGTGTGTGTTTGTGTGTGTGTGTGTGAGGTGTGTGGTGTGACTCTGTGTGTGTGTGTGTGTGTGTGGGTGACTGTGTGTGTGTGTGTGTGACTCTGTGTGTGTGTGTGTGTGTGTGTGTGTGTGTGTGTGACTGTGTGAGTGTGTGTGTGTGTGTTTGTCTGTGACTTTGTCACAGTATGTGTGACTGTGTCACAGTGTGTGTGACTGTGTGTGTTTTTATGTGTGTGTTTGTGTGTGTGTGTGTGTGTGTTGAAAAAAAAGCCACTCTGATATAGTGATAGGGAAGCAAATACAGCTCTGCAGACAGCAAAAAGAAAAAAGAAGAAGAAAAAAAAGGTGGCGTTGCACTTGTGGCAACAGGCTATCCCAGGGGGAGAGCAACCTGAATTTCACACCTGTAGAGAAATCTGCCATGACTTCAACTTGAAAGTGACAGTATGAATAAAATGATGGGCCAGCCTTCAGTTTCGGAAGACTGTGCTCTAGATCTATGTTTACTTCTGGTACAGCATTGGTTGTGGTTCGCCAGTCTGACACGGAAATGACAGTCCTTCATGGCAGAGGACACAGATATTATAAAGTCTGATGCTGGTCTGTCTGCCTGCCTGGGCTGCAAATAAAACAGAATAAATAAAATAAGATGAAAATAAATAAATAAATTCATGATCAAGTGAAGGTTAAAGTGTCCCATAACCTATGTGGTCGTAAGGGAGCGAGGCGAGGCGTCAGAGACCTCAGCTTCTCCAGGGGCCAGTATATTGAGGGCAGCGTCCATCTCCTCTCCCTCGCTGCTTTACCTTCCCTGACCCTAAAGAGGGCAGGTACCCATTTACAGCCAGGTGAACATCAGAGAATGGACCAGGATGAATGACTCGACACTACTGCGCAGAGCCGAGGACCGAGATGGATGGAGGAGGCTTACCACAGCATCGTCTTTCGTGTCTCCTCCACAACCGCCAAGGTCACGGGACTGATGATGATGATGATGATGATGATGAACTGGGGGGAACTGTACTGAAGCCAAAGCGCGCAAACGGTCACCACATCCAAGTGGTAATAACCACTCTCAATGCTGCTTAAACTACATTATTCATAAAAGTATATATATATTATTACTTACCATAACTTGCCATGTTTTATGCTGTGTGTGTGCAGTGTGGTTCAAGGCCGTGCAGGGCCTGATGGCTGTGGCGGTTGCCAGCAGCCTCCTGGCCTTGCTCATCGGCCTCTTCTCCCTGTGCTGCTACTGCAAGACCTGCAACCCTCACCATGCTGCTGGCGCCTTCATCGGCCTTACCTGTGAGTACCTCACTACCTGCCACTGTGCCACTGTGCCAGGCATGCAGGATAAAGCTGAGGGGGTTGGCTGGGGGTGGGTGGGGGTTGAGGTTGGAGGGAGGATGGGGGTGGGGAGGGGGGTTGGAGGGAAGGGGGGGGGAGATGGGTGGGGGGATGGGGGTGGGGAGGGAGAGGTGGGTGGGTTGAGGGATGGGGGTGGGATGGGTGGGGTGGGGGGAGAAGTTGGGGAGGGAGGTGGGAGGATGGGGGTGAGGGGGAGGTGTGTGTGTGCAAAATGTGTGTGTGTGTGTACACTCTATGTGTGTGTGTGCACATGTATTTTTTATTTTATTTTATTCTATTCTTTTATATCAAGGACAATGGAATAACAAGCACTTATGTGCTTTTTTACATCCAGTCCCGTGTGTATGCGGTTTTGTAAATTTTGTCATCTGTTCCCACTGCCACACAATGGCCTGTGAGGTGGGGGGATGGGGGTGGGGTGAGGTGGGGGGATGGGGGTGGGGTGAGGGGGTGAGGTGGGGGATGGGGGTGGGGTGAGGTGGTGAGGTGGGGGATGGGGGTGGGGTGAGGTGGGGGGATGGGGGTGGGGTGAGGTGGGGTGAGGGGGTGAGGTGGGGGGATGGGGTGGGGTGAGGTGGGGTGAGGTGGGGGGATGGGGGTGGGGTGAGGTGGGGTGAGGGGGTGAGGTGGGGGGATGGGGGTGGGGTGAGGTGGGGGGGTAGGGTGAGGGGGTGAGGTGGGGGGATGGGGGTGGGTGAGGGGGGGGATGGGGGTGGGGTGAGGTGGGGGGATGGGGGTGGGGTGAGGTGGGGGATGGGGGTGGGGTGAGGTGGGGGGGATGGGATGGGGTGAGGTGGGGGGATGGGGTGAGGTGGGGGATGGGGGTGGGGTGAGGTGGGGTAGGGGTGAGGGGGGGAGGTGGGGGTGGGTGGAGGGAAGTGTTGATCAGGGAGGGAGTTTGGGAAAAGCTTATGAAAAAAAGATGTAGACCTCTAAAATACAATGGGTCATGGGAGGTAGGTATATAATATATAAATATGTTTCTTTTTTTCTTCTTTCTTTTTTTGCCTACATCAGCACATGTGATGTCAGATTTTTGTTTTGTTGTCTTTTTTGTTGTTGTTGTTGTTGAAACATTAAAAAAAAAAATCTTGTATAATGTGATAGTGTGATACTAGGGGAGGTGGGGGTGCCAGTGGGAGAATTGAAGAGGAAAAGAATTTTAAAGAAAGTAGTTAGTGGTTGGCATGAAATATTCTTAGGGGAGAACAGACTTTGTGTGTGTGTGTGTGTGTGTGTGTGTGTGTGTGTGTGTGTGTGTGTGTGTGTGTTGATGTAATTAAAAAAAATCTTTTTTAGAACTGTTATTTTAGTTTATTCTTTTATTTCAAGGATGATGGAATAAGCACTTATGTGTTTTTTATTTTTTTTACATCTAGTCCCCGTGTGTATGCGCTTTGATTTGTTGCTTTACAAGATTCAGCGCTATATAAATTCCATACATTATTATTATTATTATTATTATTATTATTATGCAGTTGAGTAATTTTTTTGTCATCCATTCCCACCGGCACACAATGGCCTATTCTTCTGAAAAGCGGAACAGGTTTTAACGTGTGCACAAGATGTTCTGCGTATGGTTTGCACACAGGACTTTCCTTTGTAGTCTCATCTGAAGGACTTTGTGTGTGTGTGCAAAATGTGTGTGTGTGTGTACACTCTATGTGTGTGTGTGTGCACGTGTATTTTTTATTTTATTTTATTTTATTCTTTTATATCAAGGACAATGGAATAAGCACTTATGTGCTTTTTAAAAAATCCAGTCCCTGTGTGTATGCGGTTTTGTAAATTTTGTCATCTGTTCCCACTGGCACACAATGGCCTACTCTTACGAAAAGCGGAACAGGATTTTACGTGTGCGCAAGATGTTCTGCATGCGTTCGCACACAGGGCCTCGGTTTATACTCTTGTGTGTGTACATGCGTGTGTACACTGTGTGTGTGTGCATGTACACTGCTGTGTGTGTGTGTGCGTGTGTGTACACTGTGTGTGTGTGCATGTGCATGCACATGTACACTGTGTGTGTGTGCATGCATGTACGCTGGGGTTGTGTGTGTGTGTGTGCGCGCGTGCATGTACACTGTGTGTGTGTATGTGCAAAGTGTGTGTGTGTGTACAAAATGTATGTGTGTGTATGGGGTGGTGGGTGGTGGTGGTTGTATAGATGTGTTAGGCAGTTAGTTCCTAAGATGAGAGAGATATGTAAGGTGTGTGTGTGTGTGAGGGGGGGGGGGGGGGGGGCATGCTGAGTATTTGACAAGCAGTAAAACCCAGGGGGAGGGAGGGAAGGAAGGAAGAAGAAAATTCCTATAATATGCATATATAGGAGGCAGTTACTGTAGTAGCCACAGGGGAAAAGAAGGGGTGGGAGGGGGGTGAGAGTGAGAGAAGAAGGGGGAGGGGAAGAGAAGAAGATGGGGGGGGGGGGGGGGGGGGGGAGGTAGGAGAGGAGAGGAAAGGGGGAGAGGAGAAAGAGTCCAAATGGTGGTGGGTGTTGGATCAGTATCAGTGAAACAGTCAGTTCCAAAAGGGGGAGGGAAGGAGAGGGATATGGGGGTTGTGGGTTGTGTTATGGCAATTAGTGGGTTGGGAGGTGGTGGTGTTGGTAGTGGGTGATGGGGGGGTGTGTGTGGGGGGGGGGGGGGGTGTGTGTTGCATATGAAGCAGTTACTAGCTGGGGGTAGGGGGTGGGTGAGGGTTTGGGATGAGGTGAGGTAATGAGGGGGGGGGGGGGGGAACTGGTGGGGGGATGGAGGAGAAATATCTGTATTTTGCCTCTGCTTTTTGTTGTATTTTTTTTGCTTTTTGTTATAGTTTTGTTTTTGTTTGTGCCTGTTCGTTGCTTTAATGTGTGTGTGTTTGTTTTGTATGCTTGTTTCATCATCATCAGCTTTAGCATTACCAATATTATTGTCTTGTTGTTGTTGTTGTTGTTGTTCTTCTTCTTCTTCTTTTTCTTTTTTTATGATTTTATTTCTACTTCTTTAACTTCCAATGGCAGCTGAAGTGAGGTGTTAAACATTCTGGATAGGACTAGATACATTAAGGAAAAACTTGAGCTTCTATGCATACCCTGTATGTAATTTTATAGATACTGTGAACAAACACAGAACATCCTCTTAACCGCATATATGTTGAATCCCCAGCTTCCTGGTTTATTTATATATTTGTTTATTTATTTATTCTTTTATATCGAGGACAATGGAATAAGCTCTAGTAATAGTATGCTTTTTTTTTTTTTTTACATCCAGCATGTGTATGCGGTTGTGTAAATTTTGTTATCCGTTCCCACAGCACACAATGGCCTACTCTTTGGAAAAGCGGAACAGCATTTTATGCATGCTCAAGATGTTCTGCGTGCGTTCGCACACGGGGCCTCAGTTTATAGTCTCATCTGAAGGACTTTTGGGGAGAGTGGAGTCGGCACTGATGTTAACTCCAGGGGAAAATATCCCCTTGAACGGGAATTGAACCCGGGTCGTCAGATTACCCCAATATAATGAGTGAGTCAGAGTCGGAGTGCACATTCTGGGTGTGCCCCCCCCCCCCCCCCCCTCCCTGTGTTAAGCTGGGGAACGCACAACAACAAAGTTCTACTAGTGAGGGTGTACTGATACATCCTTCGGATGAGACTATAAACCGATGCCCCCGTGTGCGAACGCACGCACGCAGAACATCTTGCGCACACATTAAATCCTGTTCCGCTTTTCGTAAGAGTAGGTCATTGTGTGCCCGTGGGAACAGATGACAGAATTTACAAAACCGCATACACATGGGACTGGATGTAAAAAAAAAAAGCACATAAGTGCTTATTCCATTATCCTCGATATAAAAGAATAATAATTTTAAAAAATACATACAGTTAGTGATAATTGGTGTACACACTCTTTCACCGCATACACATAGGGACTGGATGTTAAAAAAAAGCGCATAAGTGCTATTTCCATTATCTTCGATATAAAAGAATAATTAAAAAAACAACATACAGTTGGCGATAATTGGTGTACATAATTATACTCTTGCCTGCTTTTGTTCTGAGGGGGGCTTGGCGCAACAGCGTAAATGATTAATATGATTCATGGGTCACACGTCTGGATGGGAGGTAGATAGATCTATGTATACATACATGTGCCAGCCTAGCCTGATAACAGCGATAATCATCATATCAAGAGAGGATGAAGGATTGTGTGCGACTGACTTGCAAAGCATAGTGTGCACATCAAAATTTGAACTTTATTTTTATTTTGTTGTGGGCGTTATCACAGACTTGGTTTCATTGTTTGTTTGCGGTTTGATTTTTTATCTTTCATACTCATATTATATATATATGATACTGTGGTGGGTTTTTGTTGGGGGGTTTTGTTGGTTTTTTGTTGTTGTTGTCCTGTTGTGTGGCTGTGATGTTGTTCAGTGTGTGTGTGTGTGTGTGTGTGTGACATTTAAAACGAAACAAAAATTCTTGTAAAATTATTTTATTCCTTTATATCGAAGATAATGGAATAAGCACTGATGTGCTTTTTTACGTCCAGTCCCCGTGTGTATGCGGTTTTGTAAATTCTGTCATCTGTTCCCACCGGCGCACAATGGCCTACTCTTCCGAAAAGCAGAACAGGATGTAACGTGTGCGCAAGATGTTCTTCGCGCGTTCACACACGGGACCTCGGTTTAAATAGTCTCATCCGAAGGACTTTTGGAGAGAGTGGAGTCTGCACTGATGTTAACTCCAGGAGAGTTGTGTATGTGTATAGGGGAGGGGTGGGGGGGGGGGGGGGGGGGGGTGGGGGGTGATGGAAGGAGGGAGAAGGCTTTAGTTACATAGAACTTTGTTACTATAAGGTATATTATTTGCATTGGAACATTGTTCAGTGTGTGCATGCGTGCATCTGCATACATTACATCACACACGCATGCATGCACATATGTGTGCACTGATGCATACATGTGTGCTCTCATTCACTCTCTGATGCACTCACTCTCTCTCTCACTCACTCACTGAGTGAGTCACTCACTCATTCACTCACTCACTCACCAGGAGATGTTTTTAACCCAGAAACAAATTCCTGACATGGAGTGTTTTATTAGTCTGTGGTTAGGGTTTGCCATTGATGAATACATGTTTATATCTGTGACCCTGTGTCAGCCTTAACACGGTAGTAGTTATTTATTTATTTTTTATTTTTATTTTATTCTTTTATTTCGAGGATAATGGTATAAGCACTCGTGTGCTTTTTTTTTTTTTACATCCAGTCCCCATGTGGATACAGTTTTGTAAATTTTTTCATCTGTTCTCACCGGCACACAATGACCTACTCTTCTGAAAAGTGGAATGGGTTTTAATGTGCGTGCAAGATGTTCTACATGTGTTTGCACACGGGACCTTGGTTTATGGTCTCATCCAGACTTTTGGGGGGAGTGGAGTCTGTGGTTGCTGGTCTGCCAGGGGTTCTGTCGCCAAATCTTGGCTGTCATTCTGTTTTGTCTTTCGATTGTCTTTTCATATATATCAAAATGTGACAAAGAAGGAAGGTGGCCGAATCATTCAGACATTCACCCGCCAACAAGTAAACCGTGAGGTTATGGGTTCGATTCCCAGCCTCACCCTTTCTTCCCAGTTTGATGAAAAACAAAAAATAAAATGAAACTGAATGTGAAGTCCTGCAGATGAGACTAAAAACTGAGGCCTCCTTGTGCAAACGCATGCAGGACGTCTTGCACACTCGTTAAAAACTTGTTCCGCCTTTTGGAAGAGTAGGCCACTTCATGCCAGTAGGAACGGATGACAAATGAAAAAACAACAACAACAAAAAACCCGCATGCACACAGGTATCATGTTCAGACACCATCCCTGAAGTCAGAATACAGTCACCTAAAAGGTGGAGGAAAAAAGGTTGCATATATATATAATATGCTTTCCCCCAGCCAAGTTAAGCAGCGTCAAGCGAGGTTATCAGTTGGATGGGTGACCGATTGCACACCTTGGCTTCAGTACAGTTCCCCCCAGTTCACCCAGCTGTAAATGGGTACCTGCCCTCTTTAGGGTCAGGGAAGGTAAAGCAGCGAGGGAGAGGAGATGGGCGCCGCCCTCAATATGCTGGCCCTAGAGAAGTGAGGTCTCTGACGCCTCGCTCCCCTACAACCTTATAGGTTATGGGACTCCTTTACCTTTACCTTTTATAGATAGATGGATGGATGGATGGATGGATGGATGGATGGATGGATGGATGGATGGAGAGAGAGAGAGAGAGAGAGAGAGAGAGAGAGAGAGAGAGAGAGATTATGGGTATCCATGGATATTCACTAAGTATAACTGTTTAGATTTAAGAGAGGAAAGGGTGTTTATTTTCATTTATATTTTCAAACCTAGGATAAACAGTCAGCTAACCTTTTCCTGTGAGAATTTTGAAAGAGACATGCACTGGCATTAATAATAAATTAACAATTATTTATTGTGACACTCCACCACGAAATGAGTCGCTTAGCACCTGACCCACTTTTTCACTTGGAGCCATTTTAGGCAGGTAGGGGGTCAGGTTGTCGATTTTGAGATTTTGATTGATTACAAAACTATAGCCATTAATGTGCCTCGTTATGAAATAACAAGGAATAATTTTGCTTCCTTTTGCTTTTAAACACGTTTTAAAAATACCCAAGCCTTCATTCTGACCACCTATTATGATGCTAAACTTGTCAGTTGCTCATTTTGTCACATCCTGCATACAGGATATCA
>CM054160.1:26981474-27011474 GCA_028751875.1 Rapana venosa | reverse complement strand
TTCTTCTTTCTCCTAAGAACAGAAGATAGGAACAAACTTAGAAGGTAGACAGGTTTACATAGAGGACTTAAAGCAAATTTCTTGGTTTTTTTTTTAAGGGGGGGCATGAGGGAGGGAGAGGGTGGTGATCGTAGTCATGACACACACACACACACACACACACACACACACACACACACACACACACACACACACACACACACACACACACACACACACACACACACAGATGTAAGTAAGCACACACAGATGTGAGCACACAAGCATGCACGCACATGTACATAAAAGCATGCACTCATGTGGGCGCACATTTAGTGATTCACATATTCACACTTGCTCTCTCTCACACACACACACACACACACACAGGCATGCATGCATGCACACACACACACACATACACATACACACATATACATTCATTCATTCATCAGAAAGTAAATTACACCAAAAAATACATGTTCTCTCTCGGAAATTTATTCATGAATCAAAACTAGAAGAGAAGCATTTTTGCGACCCTGTCCAATTATGTATGCCTGCATTTTATTTGAACTACTATATATTTTTCACTCTTTCACAACACCCACACAAGAAAACAAGTCACATATTTTCAACAGCATTAAAACAATTTTTTTTCAAAGAGACCACCCCTCCGGGTGATGGACCTTTTGGCAGGAAGTCATATATATAATTATCAGAAGATAATTTGCTGATCAACCAGAACATCTTCCATATTTTAGATTTGACAATATTGACCTTTTTTTGTTCAGATGAGAAATTACACATGATCGGTTATGCTTCAGCCTATCTGATCAGCATCTTTAAAGTGCAAGGGAGTGTATTAATACTGCAGTAAGATCAAGAATACAAATTTGTAGGAATTATGCAAAGCAAAAGGTGGATATTTTGTTGTTATTCAATGTTTCCCAGCTTAACACCCTTGGGGGGGGGTCACTCAGAATATGCTAATTGCTACTCTGTTTGCATTCATCACATATTTTAGGAATTTCTGTGAAACCATTTATGTTAAAAGATATAAAATAAAAAAAGTACAAACTGGATGAAGAGTTTGCTTACATGTACGGCAGTTTTCAAATACTTCATCTTGATATGGGCAGCCATACTCCCAACTTCAGAGCATTTTTTTCTCCTTCAAATTTTAACGGATTCTTTTTTCCTTTAATGGAGGATATGAAGAAGACTTTATTTCAGTTTATATATCCCAGGTTCCCCTGTGTGGGGATGCAGGGGTGGGTGGTGGGGAGGTGTTGGGGGTGGGGTGGGGGGTGCTGTCAGTATAAACATCATCGCCACCTTTTGAAAATCCTGTGCGAGGAATTTCCTCTTTTCTATCCCCTTTCTGTGTTTCTGCCTTGTTCAGGGCTTATCGTCCTGTCACCTTCTTGGATCGGTGGTCCAGAGGTAACGCGCCTGTCTAGAAAGCGAAAAGTCCGGGTCGGAAGTGTGTGGTGGTTCGTATCCCGTTTGGACCGGAAACTTTTTCCCCATCCATTAGATCATGAGTGGTGGTCTGGGCGCTAGTCTTTCGGATGAGACGATAAACCGAGGTCCTGTGTGTTGCACGAATTATTAAGCGCACATAAAAGAACCCACGGCAACAAGAGAGTTGTCCCTGGCAAAATTATGTAGAAAAAAGCCACTCTGATAGGAAACAAATACTGTTGCAGACAGGAAAAAAGAAAAAAAAGTGGGTGGTGCTGCTCTTGTGGCGACGTGCTCTTCCCGGGGAGAGCAGCCTGAATTTCACGCAGAGAAATCTGCGTGACTTAAAGTGGTATAAATGAAAATAAATAAATAAATAAATTTTCTGTCTGCTTGGTCCATTTTCCTGCTTAAAATTTTTTTTTTTTTTTTTTAACCATAAAGACTTATTAAAATATAACAAGTGTATCCCCACACTTAAATCGGAAGTACTGGGTCGGAAGTGCTGGGCCTGATTTGCCAGGCGCTTAACGGCATGCATCACAATGCATTTTTGCGCATTTGACATGACGACAACAGTTGATGCCTGAGCGTTCAACAACAAAGAAGAAGAAGAAGAAAGATAAACAATTCTTGCCTACACCTAAGTTGGATGTGCTGGGACTGAACTTGTCAGGCGCTGAACGGCATCGCAACATATTTTTTGCTCATGAATATGATAATGATAATAATAATAATAATAATGTATGGAATTTATATAGCGCTGAATCTTGTAAAGCAACAAATCAAAGAGCTCAGATGAGTTTTTTTGGTGTGGATTTTTTTATTATATGCGTGTGTATGCGGTTTCTTAAATTTTGTCATCTGTTCCCACTGGCACACAATGGCCTACTCTTTTGAACAGTGGAACAGGATTTAACGTGTGCGCAAGATGTTCTGCATGGGTTTGCACACGGGGCTTCGGTTTATAGTCTCATCCGAAGGACTTTGACATTCAGGCTGGGAATCGAACCCAGAACCTCTCGGTTTACTTGTTGGCAGGCAAACGTCTTAACCATTCCTGCCACCTTCCTTCACAATATGACACGACAACAACAATAGTTGCTGTTTGAGCGTTCCGTAAAGAAGAAGGATATTAACAATAATTTTCTCCTACAGCTAAGTCGGATGCGCTGGGACTGACCTGTCACTAGGTGCTTAGCAACAGCACAAGGCATTTTCGCTCTTAGGACAGGGCAACAATAGTGGCTATCTGGAGCATCCGACAAGGAAGAAGATGATTGTCACTGTAAGGAGCTTGTCAAGGATGAATTTGGAGACAGTAACCAGCATAGGAAACATACAAAAGTGTAGGTCAACATCCATCTATTTATCAGTCTATTGTCTGTCTGTCTGTCTGTCTGTCTGTCTGTCTGTCTGTCTATCTATCTATCTATCTATCTATCTGTCTGGCTGTCTCTGTCTGTCTGTCTGTCTGTCTATCTATCTATCTATCTGTCTGTCTGTCTGTCTTATAGTATCTATCTTATAGTATCTATCTTATAGTATCTATCTATCTGTCTGTCTATATATCTATCTATCTATCTATCTATCTATCTATCTATCTCTGTCTATCTATCTATCTGTCTATCTATCTATCTATCTATCTGTCTGTCTGTCTGTCTGTCTGTCTGTCTGTTTATATCTATCCCTCCATCCCTCCATCTGTCTGCCCACCCATCCGTCCATCTGTCTGTCTGTCTCAGTGTCTGTCTGTCTCAGTGTCTGTCTGTCTGTTTGTCTGCTGTCTGTCTGTCTGTCTGTCTGTCTGTCTGTCTGTCTGTCTGTCTGTCTATCTATCTATCTATCTATATAGATATATGCACTATGCAGTAGTTAGTATTAGGCCTTGACGACTGTTGCTTACATCCATGACTAACTGACCAAAGTTTTGTCCTGGGTCATTTAGCTTAGGGCACAATATGTAATGCATGTATTGTATGTACATATATACATGTCATGTACAGTGAAGTGGGAGGCAGGACTTTGCTCTTCTATTATCCAGAGGAGTGTGTGTGACCGTGTTGGGGTGTGTGTGTGGGTGGGTGATTGTGTGTGTATGTGTGTGTGTGTGTGAGAGAGAGAGAGAGAGAGAGAGAGAGAGAGAGAGAGAGAGAGAGAGAGAGAGAGGTGTGTGGTGTGTTGTAGTGTGTGTTGTGTTGTGTGTGTGTTGTGTGTGTGTTGTTGTAAAAGAGAGAGAGTGTGTGTGGGTGTATGTATGTATGTGTGTGTTTGTGTGTGTGGTATGTGTCACAAGGGGCAGGAAGAGCTAGGTTTGTGTGGACGTGAGTGAGTCACATGAATCAGTGAATGAGGGAGCTGATCTGTGTCAGCAGTGTAGTGGTTTAGTGGCTGTGTGTATGTGTGTGTGTGTGTGTGTGTGTTTATGCACGTGTGTGTTTATGCATGTGTGTGTGTGTGTGTGTGATACAAATTCAAACAATATTTAGTGGCAGCCAGTTCTACTCTTTAGCCCTCTCTTCCACCTTCTCACCTCTCTAGCCTGGCATCTTTAGTTTCTTTTTGTCTTTCTTTCTGCCTGTCTGTCTGTTTGCCTGTCTCGTCTGTCTTGTCTTGTCTGTCTGCCTGCATGTCTGTCTGTCTGCCTGCCTGTCTGTCTGCCTGTCTGTCTGTGTGAATGTTTCAGTATCAGTCACCCTAATGGCAGTAATGGGAATGCCAGCAAGCCTGTCAGTATAAATTATAGCATCCCCACCTTCTGACAATTCTGTGCTAGGAATCCCCTCTTTTCTGTCCTACTCTTTTGTTTTTGCTTTGTTCCTTTTTTTTTTCTTCTTTTCTTGTCACCTCCTTCTTGTCTATTTTCTGCCTTCTTGGTCCATTCTCCTGTGGTTTTGTTTTGTTTTCCAGAAAGACTTATAAGAGATAACAATTCTCTTCCATGCCGAAGTCAGATGCGCAGGGTCTAATTTGTCAGGCACTTAACGGCAGCGCAGTGCATTTTCGCTCCTATGATGAACAACTATAGTTCCTGTCTGTCTTTGTCTGTCTTGAGTGTTTGGAGGAGGAGAAGAGGTGTCAGTCAGTCTGCCTGTTGGTTTGTGTGTCTGTCCGCGTGTCTGCCTGTAAATGTTTTAACCAATATGAAATATAGCTTTATGTGTCTTTGAAATTTTTTATGCGTATCAATCTGCCTGTCAGTATTGTAATTGCCCTTCATGGGATGACTAAAGTGTTTTTGACTTTGACTTAACTTGACTTGACTTGACTCGACTTGGTTTGCGAGTCTGTCTGCATGTCTGCCTGTTGTTTGTCTGTCTGTTTTTTTCTGTTTGTCTGTTGTGTGGTCATTTCTCAGCCAAGGGTTACTCATACTACATTTATTTATTTATTTATTTATTTATTTCATTTCGAGGATAATGGAATAAGCACTCAATTGCTTTTTTTTTTACATCCAGTCCCCATGTGTTTTAGATGGCTTGTTGAAAAAAAAAGCAAGTATTTTGCCTATTCAGTGTACCATCTGTAAATAAAAATTTGACTTTGACTATGCAGCTGTGTAAATTTTATCATCTGTTCCCTCCGGCTCACAATGGCATACTCTCCCAAAAAGCGGAACGGGGGTTTTGAACATGTGCGCAAGATGCACATGGGACCTCCATTTGTAGGACTTCTCATCCAAAGGACTTTTTAGGGCGAAGTGGAGTCTGCACTGATGTTAACTCCAGAGAAAAAAAAAAGTGCCTGTTGAACGGAGATTGGAACCCGGGTCAGCAGATCACGAGCACAACGGGCATCCCTCTAACAATAATAATAAAAAAAATATTAAAAATAATAATAATAATAATGTACGGAATTTATATAGCACTGAATCTTGTAAAGCAACAAATCAAAGTGCTTTTAAAATTAAAAAAAATAAATTGATGCGTGTGTATGCAGTTTTTTAAAATTTTGTCATCTGTTCCCACTGGCACACAATGGCCTACTCTTTCGAACAGCGGAACAGGATTTAACGTGTGCGCAAGATGTTCTGCACTCGTTCGCACATGGGGCCTCGGTTTATACTTATAGTCTCATCCAAAGGACAATCAGGTTATGCGGTCTGTCTGCCTGTCTGTTTTTGTTTGTGACGTCGACGAGATGTGTTCTGCTGGGGTCTCTCCACCAGGGGTTACCCACTCAACGGCTGTATGACTTTACTATGAGTCAGTGTATGTGTATGTTTGTCCGTCGTGTCCGACGATGACCTCCAAAACTGCAGAGGAGGCAGCTGCTGTTTTGGAAACTGGGCAGAAATTGGATTATAGTGGAGATGCCTTGCCCACAACAGTACATCCCCATTCTCTCAGCCAAGTGGGCATAAGGACATTCAGCGTTGGAGATGGTTCTCCAAAGGCCAACCAGCCCCCAGGGCTGCAGCACCATGAGTCAGTGAGTGCGTGGTGATCTCTCCAGTGAAGGGCCCCAGTGGACAGGAGTCGAGTGTGCTTTTCCGTTTAGTGGTGGTGATCCTTGGCCAGTCCCCTCAGCTCAAGTCATTGTCTTCTGTTCTGTTCATTCATTTTCTTCCTGGTGCTTTGGCAGTTGGACTTTGAGGTTTTGAGAGAGAGAGAAAGAGAGAGAGAGAACTCGGAACTCGGAACATTTAATGTACCAGGCCATATGCCCATGACATGAGATTCAGAACATCTTCAAGCAAAACAAACCAAAGCAAAACACTTCACATTAATTTGTCAACAATTTCAAGGTTGCATGTAAAGATCAGTCTAATGTGCACTTTCTCTCTCTCTCTCTCTCTCTCCCTTTTTTCTTTTTCCCTCTCTCTCCCTCACGCTCACACATACACACACACGCACACACATGCACACACACACGTGCACACACACACTCACACACACACACACACCTATAATTACACACAAACACATGTGCATGCATGCACACACACCATACACACATGCCCATACAAATGCAAATAAGCTCATTCTCATTAATATACAAATGGCATACCAAAAAAGAAATAATCAAGATCTTCCACGTTTTCAAAACAATAAACATGTTGGTTGATTGAAGAAGTCTGTATTGGTTTTTCTGTTTCATTTTGCCTCTTTTGAAAAGCTTCGAATATATACTATGCAAGTGCTTTAGAATGTTTTTCACTGGCCATCAGAAGTGTCGCAAGAGAGAGGAGAGAGAGGAGGGGGGGGGGGGGGAGTAGAGAGAGATGGGGGGAGAAAGAGAAAAGAGAGGGTAGGCAGAGCAGAGATGTGAATGGGAGGACGGGGGGGGCGAGTAGTGGGTAAGACAGACTGGGGGCAGTTGCTAGGGGTTGTTTCTGACATTGTTTGGCATAGAGAAGGTTGGAGATGAGATGGGCTGTTGCTAGTTTCATGAAGCGATAGTTACTAGGAAGTGTTTAGAGCATGACTAGACGTAGACGCAGAAGAGAGAGAGGACAGAAGACAGACAGAGAGAGAGGGGGGGGGGAGGGAGGGAGGGACTAGACTAGACTAGACCAGACAGACAGACAGACAGCAGACAGCAGAGAGAGGGGGGGGGTGGGAGAGAGGGAGGGGACTAGACTAGACTAGACCAGACAGACAGGACAGCAGAGACAGAGAGAGGGGGGGGGGGGGGTAGAGAGGGAGGGACTAGACTAGACTAGACCAGAAGACAGAGCAGGACAGAGAGAGGGGGGGGGGGGGTAGAGAGGGAGGGACTAGACTAGACTAGACCAGACAGACAGACGAGAGAGAGAGAGGGGGGGGGGGGGAGGTGAGAGGGGAGGGAGGGACTAGACTAGACTAGACCAGACAGACAGAAGAGAGAGAGGGGGGGGGGGGGGATGAGAGAGGGGGGAGGGACTAGACTAGACTAGCAGACGACAGACAGAGAGAGGGGGGGGGGGGGGGGAGGGAGAGAGAGAGAGAGAGGGAGGGACTAGACTAGATGAGACAGACAGAGAGAGTGGGGGAGGGGGGGGAGAGGAGGGAGAGGCGAGAGAGAGAGAGAGGGAGGGACTAGACTAGATGAGACAGACAGGAGGGGGGGGGGGGGAGAGAGGGGAGGCAGGAGAGAGAGAGAGGAGGGACTAGATAGATGAGACAGACAGAGAGAGGGGGGAGAGGGGGGGGAGGGGGGAGAGGCAGAGAGAGAGAGAGAGGGAAGGGGACTAGACAAGACTAGATGAGACAGAGAGAGGAGGGGGGGAGAGAGAAAAGAGGGGGGGGGGGGTGGAGAGAGAAAGAGAGAGAGGGGCAGAGAGAGAGCAGAGAGGGAGGGAGGGACTAGACTAGACTAGATGAGACGACAGAGAGAGGAGGGGGAGAGAGAGAGGGGGGGGGGGGGGGGAGGGGGGGGGGGGAGGGGGGGGGGAGGAGAGAGGAGAGGAGACAGGAGAGAGGCAGAGAGAGAGGGAGGACTAGATAGATGAGACAGGCAGAGATGAGGGAGGGACTAGACTAGATGAGACAGACAGAGAGAGGAGGGGGAGAGAGAGAAGGGGGGGGGGGGGGGGGAGAGAGAGAAAGAGAGAGAGGGGCACAGGAGAGAGAGAGGGGGGGGGGGGGGTAGGCAAGGGTGTGACATGTATACTCTGTGTGTGTTTGTGTGTGAAAGACAGACTTGGGGTGCAGTTTTGCATATATAGTATGTTTCTTCATGTTGAGCAAGAAAGAAATAGAGAAAGAGAGAGAGGTGTACATGTATGTATACTGTGTGTGTGTGTCTGTGTGAGAGAAAGACAGACTTGGGATGCAGTCTTGCACATAGTCATAGTCTGTTTCTTCATGTTGAGAGAGAGAGAGAGAGAGTTGTGGGAGTGAGAGAGACCTTATAATATATCTAAAGACAGTGTGCGCACTTGTGTAATATGATATGTTAATTTTGTTTTTCATATTGAAGGAAGTGTGTTTGTGTGCTGTATCAGTGTATGTATGTGTACTGTGTGTGCATGCGTGCAAGTGTGTGTGCATGCGTGTGTGTGTGTATAGGTTGTGTGTGTGTGTACTCTGTGTCTTCGCCAGAAACCTAGTTATGACACTTTTAAATCCAGCCTCAAGACATATTCATTTCAAACCTAAGATTTCCCCCCTCCTGTTTCATATCAGAGCTATCCCACCTTCACTACCCATGTCCTATCACCCTGCTAAAGTATACGACCTGTGTGAGTGTGTGTGTGCTTTTTGAAAAACATTTGACTATTGAAATTTTATTTCATAGATTTTGTCTGCAGCGCACCATGTTTGTAATATATCTGTTTGTTTAAACTATTGATTATTTATCATTGATTGCATGACTGAGTAAGATTAGGTTGAATGCATGCGCTTTGATTTGTCTTTACAAGATATAGCCCTATATAAGTTCCATTTATGATGATGATGATGATGATGATTATTATGTGTGTGTGTAGGTTGTATGTGTGTGTGTGTGTGTGTGTGAGAGAGAGAGAGAGAGAGAGAGAGAGAGAGGAGTGAGAGAGAGAGAGAGAGAGAGAGAGAGAGAGAGAGAGAGAATTGTGGCATACAGTACAGTAATGTGCCTGAGGGAGATGCAAGCTTGCTTGCAATATGATGCTGATGGGGATGTAGATCTACAAGGATGTTGATTTAGCCAAGATCAACCTTTTGAAAATATCAAGTGCATCCGTGCATGATTGTGTATTATATGTGGAAGACTTCTTGTTGTAAATTAAATAGCTTATATAACATTTCCATTAACATTTCATGGGGGACGGGATAGCCTGGAGGTTAAAGTGATGTGCTCATGATCTGCTGACCCGGGTTCAAATCTCTTTTTTTTTCCTCTGGAGTTAACTTCAGTGCCAACTCTACTTCTCCCAAAAGTCCTTCGGATGAGACTGTAAACCGAGGTCCCCCTGTTCGAATGCATGCAGAACATCTTGCACACAGGCTAAAACAAGTTCCGCTCTTTGGAAGAGTAGGCCATTGTGTGCTGGTGGGAACGGATGACAAAATTAACAAAACTGCATACACATGGGGACTGGATGTAAAAAGTCACATGAGTGCTTATTCCATTATTCTCAAAATAAAATAATAAATAAAAGAAAAAAAATATCTTTGGAAAAAAAATTGTCTGCAGATCCATGCATCACCAATTAGGAGTTTACAGAGATTTTGTAATATGGCTTTTGAAAGGATCTTCATTGGATGGTTTGCATTGCAATGATGTATCACTTTATAAAAAAAGGTAAAGGTGTCCCATAACCTATAAGGTCGTAAGGGGGCGAGGCCTCAGAGACCTCACTTCTCTAGGGCCAGCATATTGAGGGCGGCGCCCATCTCCTCTCCCTCATTGTGTTACCTTCCCTGATCCTAAAGAGGCAGGTACCCATTTACAGCTGGGAGAACTGGGGGACTGTACTGAAGCCAAGGTGCACGAATGGTCACCCATCCAACTGGTAACCACACTCGACGCTGCTTAACTTGGCTGGGGGAAAGCCAGTGCTCTGACCACTATTCTAAGCTATCCTGTCCCCAGTTATGTAGTTTATATAACATTTATATGTGTGTGTTTGTACTGTGTTCTTTTTTCCAGGTTGTCAGTGTGTCATATAGTTATGATGGTATTAGTATCTGTTGTTCAAAACCGAACTTGAAATGACTGTTGATCAATGGGGAGTCTCTTAGTTAGAATTGAAGGGGGTGGTGACTGCCTGATATGACTTGACTGTCATGAAGGCTTAGGGCTCTAGCCAAGCACCATGAAATGGTGTCATAGTTGGGCGTTCCCCAGCTTTAAACACCCAGAACAAAATGCGCTTTTTGCCTCACTCATCCCCGCCTGGAATTCATGATTGTAAAACCATAATAAACTTGTACACTCAGGTTGAGAAGCTTGTGTATACTTTGCTCGTGATTCTTTTCTTTTTTTCCAAGTATGTCACCATGTATGCACGGATGTAGCATAGGCAGCCACATTCCACCTTCAGAGGTTGTTCTGTTTCTCTCTTTAGTGCAAAGGAGAGTGTGTAGCGCAGGTTGTTATGCTTGTAAGTAATCTGAGCTTGTCGTGGCTGAAGACAACAATCTCAACGCAACATTGTAAAACATATTCAACAATACTTTGGTACAGCTAGCTAGCTCCACCATGGGGATGCTGAGGGCCTGTCAGTACAAAACAGCATCCTCACCTCCTGGAAATTCTGCGCTAGAAATTTCCTCTTTTCTATCACTCGCTTTCTTTCTGCCTTGTTCCTTTCCTTCCTGTCATCTCCTTGTTTATTTTCTGTCTTCTTGGTCCGTTCTCCTGCTTTTTTTTTTCCACAAAGAGTCATGGTGATTCTCTCTTATGCCGTAGACGGATGCGCTGGGCCTGACTTGTCAGGCACGCAACGGCAGCTTGACACATTTTCCGCTCAAATAACAGACAACAATAGTTTTGCTGTATGAGTGTTCGATGAGGAAGAAGAAGAAGAAGAAGAAGAAATATAGCAGCTGGCCCTCAATACTTCGTGCTTGTAACAACATTTACAAAAAACGCAATGCACACTGGGACTTGATGTAAAAAAACAACAACAACAACAACACACGAGTGTTTATTGCTCAAAATAAAATAATAATAATAATAACACCCATAATAATATTAATACTAATAATGATAATAATAATAAATATAATAATAATAATAATGATAATAATAATAATAATAAATAATAATAATAATAATAATAATAATATTTACAAAAAAAAGAAACCAACAAAAAGTTTTAACCTGAACCAGCATCATAAAATCCAAACAAATTTTTTTTTTTGGTTTCATATTTATCAAACAAAAATTTCTTAATTTTTTTTTTTTAAATCACAGATTTTCTTCTTGCCTCAAACAAATGTTTCATTTTTATCAAACAAATTATTATTATTTTTTTTTAAACACAAAAAATCACCGATGTTCTTCTTCTCCTCCTCCTGCCTTGCTTTCAGTCATGCTGCTGACGGTGGCCGTCTGCGTCTTCGGGGCCATGAGTCACGAGAAGGTGGGCGCGGAGGTGCAGGCCGATGCCTACATCTTCTCCCGGGGCCCCCTCTTCAGCTGGAGCTTCTGGGTGGCCGTCGGAGCGGCCGGGATGGCCTTCGTCTCCAGCGTGCTGTACGGCTGTGCCGGAGCCCGCAACGACTACGTCTGAAGAGAGAGAAGGAGAGAGAGAGGGAGAGGGTGTGATGAGGGGAGAGAGAGAGGGGTGGGGTTTGAGGAGGGAGAGGGAGGGAGGGTGGGGGGGGGAGAGAGGTGAAGAGGAGAGAGAGGGTGATGAGGAGAGAGAGAGGGGAAGAGTGAAAGGGGGAGGGATGAGGGTGATTGATGAGGAGGAGAGAGAGAGGGTGATGAGGAGGGAGAGAGAGTGGGATTGAGGAGGGAGAGAGAGAGAGAGGGTGATGAGGAGGGAGAGTGATGGGAGGGAGAGTGATGAGGGAGGGGAGGGGGAGTGATGAGGAGGGAGAGGGAGAGTGATGAGGAGGGAGGTGATGAGGAGGAGAGGAGAGTGTGAGGAGGAGGAGGGGAGAGGGAGAGTGATGAGGAGGAGAGGGAGAGAGTGTGGGTGTTGAGGAAGCTCAGTAAGCTTTGGGGAGGTAGGAGAAGGATGGGGGATAACATGACGTATATGCATTTTTCATTTTATGTGTATGACAAGCGTTCAGTTTTTGTTGTTTTTTTTGCTCCGGATTTATTATAAAAAATTTTTGGTTTTTTTTTTTTTTTGGGGGGGGGGGGGGGGGGGTTGGGGTTGTTGGTTAGGTTTTTTTGGTCTGTTGTTTTTGTTGTTGTTGTTGGGTTTTTCTTTTTGTTGTTGTTGATTTCCTTTTTTTTGGGGGTTGGGGGGGGGGGGGGTGGGGGGGTTCTGTTTTCATCACTTTGGTGTTTGTTGTTGGTTGGTTTGTTTTCATCGCTTTGGTTTGTTTGTCTTCATGACTTTTGTTGTTTGTCTTCATCATATCACCTTCAGCTGTTTGTCTTCATCACCTTCAGCTGTTTGTCTTCATCACCTTCAGCTGTTTGTCTTCATCACCTCAGCTGTCTGTTTGTCTTCATCACCTTAGCAGTCTGTCTTCATCACCTTCAGCTGTCTGTCTTTATTTATCACTTATACGATATTGATAAGGATGGGTATCGGCAACTGAGACCTGAGAAGAGTTAACCCTCTGTCTTTTTGTTAAGGGGAATGAGGTTGAAGTGGAGAGCTCTGCCGTGTTGCTGCTGTTGAAATGTATAGATACTGTAAGATCGATGTTGAAAAGTTTGTGTGGAGTAGGGTGAGAGACATCTTGGGGATATGGAGGAGGACTTTATCGTCCAGTATTTTTCTGTCTTTTTCTATTTTTTTGGCCTTTTTTTTTTTTTTGCACGTACACTTTTATATTAAACTGTATTGAGCTTTTGAAAAAAGGCAACAACAACAATAACAAAATGTGGATCTTGGTTCCGATAAAAAATAAGTTTTTGATGCTCAAGATTTGATTTCATCAAAGAAAATCTGAACAAACTGCCTCTTTCCGAAACAGTATACATTGAACCGTTCTTCCAGTTTTTTCTAGATGTGTGTTGAAAGGGGAGGGGGTCTGAAGAGTGTGTAGATATTTTCTTGTAGGATTTTGGAAAGTTCTGTGTTGTCATATTCAGTAGAGCCAGTGGTTTAAACTGTCCCCCCCTCCCCCCAAAAAAGTGTACATAGATTACCAAATTTCCTTTTTTGCCGTGGTGCTAGCGAAACTAACTTGGACATGAACAAATTTATGATCATGACTTTTTGGGATTTTTTTCCTTCTAACTTAATTATTTTTTATGTAGTATATATATAGAGAGAGATTTAAGCTTTTCTTGATCTGTTTTTTGCTTCCCTATGGGGTGAATATGATGCAGATTTTAAGAAGAAAAAAAAGCATTCTTTATTAATTGATCTTTTTGTCTTCAGCATTGGAGTTTTGCGTGGTGTATGGTAGCTAGAATTTCTATGGATTTGTGGGAAGGTTTTTGTAAGGGGTATTTGGGAGGTTTGCCAAGTTTTTGATTCAGTCACGCTTTGAAAGGTGAGGTAATGATGATGATGTGAAAGGAGAGAGAGAGAGGAGAGAGGAGAAAAAGTGTGTGTGAATGCGTGTATCAACAGTGGATCTTTCTTTAATGGTTGGGTGTGTCGCATAGACTGACTGAAAATACATTGAATTTTTGATTTGTTTTTTTTTTAAAATCTGACCATCAGTCAGATCATTGCTATTAGTTTCACTTTAAGATGTGTCATATAGAGGTTGTACTGTTTATGCAGATTTTTTCCTTTTCCTGTGTGTAATTTTCTAATTAAAATCAAAGCTACTTTTTAAAGCTTTGACATAACAAAAATGATGAACACTTAACAAGAACAACAACTGTCGATCTAAAATAAGTCTGCTACCTGAAGTCGTTGACACAATGTCATACAGGAAGGAAAAATAAACCCCATCCTAGTTGGGTTGTTGTTTGTTTGGTTTTTTAAAATTCTCTGTAGAGTCTGAGTAAATCAATTGCAGGTAGAATTGTTGTCAAGAAATGAATAGTCACATTGACCTCAGGAAAAAAAATGAAAGGTGTGTTACCCTATGATAAAGCCAGCAGTTAATTTTAACAGGAAAAGGGGAAAAAAATAATGGGTGGCGCTGCTTTTGTGGTAACGTACTCTTCGTGGGGGAGAGCAGCCTGAATTTCACGTAGAGAAATTTGCCGTGACTTTAAAGTGGTATACAGTACAATACAATACAATACAATAGAAATTCAGTTACAATACAATAACTGTGAATGCAGATTTTGATCATGAAGAAGCTGGCATCAAAAGGTTCTGGCTTGGAATAACTGTGAATAAATGTCTTCATGAAGAAGAAGATGATGTGTGAGCCTACACTATCAATTTCAGTAGAGTGAAAACTTGTGATTGTGAATTTCTCGAGCCTTTAAAGTTCTGCGAGTTGTTTTTAAGCTTTTAACTGGGAGTAATCAGTACAGTCCCCCAGTTCACCCAGCAGTCAAATAGGAACTCTTCCATGACTATACTACACATGGGGAAAGGTAAAGAGATCAGTTCCAATCAAATAGAGCGCCGCCCTAATTTATGTCTGGCTTGGAAGGAAACTGAAGATCTCTTTATACAGCCCAAAGCGAATAGGGCATTAACAAATGGGAAACAGGGGTTTGTCTATTGAGCACCATAACTAAATTGTAAAGTCGGGTTTGGATCCCCGGAATTACATCAGTAAGTAAATAATGAAGGTTTCCAACACAAATTTAGCTAAAAATTATGCGGGATGTATGTGAGAAGAGGGGGAGACAGAAAAATGTGAACATATTGGTCTAGGATGAATCATCGGATTCTGCGTAATGCGAAGGACTGAATGGATTTTGGAGAAGGCTTAAGTGTTATTATGTTAAAACCCAACACTTGTGTATATAATCAGTACAGATCACAGTTCCCAGCTGTAAATGGTCTTGCCTCTTAAAAATAAAGCAAAATGTAGCCCTCATATGCGCCCGGGGGCTGATCTCATTCTGTTCCCAACAATATTTTAAATGGACAGCTTTTGTCTTTTCCTTAAATTTTTTGTTTTTCATGATGAACGGTCCAACAATTTAGTGTTTTTGGCTTGATATTTAATATCATAATTTGGGTTTACTGCCATCTCAGGTTTTGGTTGAAATAGTTTTTTAGACGGGAAGATTGTAGCAAAAGGGTTAGAAAAGTGAGTAAGGTGACTTTTTTTTTTCGGGGGTTTGGAAGAGGGTATGGGGTTGTGGTTTTTGATAGTTGGCATGTCAGGGGGGAGGGGTCGAGGGGGGTGAGTGAGGGAGGAGGGTGGAGTTAAATTTATTTGTCCTGACCCCAAGTTTTTCTTGGGAGGGGCTTTTTTTTATTTATTTAAGAGGTACTACTTTTCACAAACTTACTACACATGTTGCATAATGCTTGTATCATGTTGTGTTGTGTGTGTGGATTGTATGTATAAATATATGGGTGATTTCTCTTTTTAGGTTGTTTATTTTTGTTGTCGTTTTTTGGTGTGTGTATTTTTGTGTGTGTTGTTGCTGTTGTTTTTGTTGTTGTTTTTTTAATTTGCGCACATCTTTTTTTGTGTGTATGTTGATATTCAGTGTCTGCTTGGTAACACTTCATTAGTAGACACTCACTGAACACACACACACGCACACGCACACACACGCACACACACACCACACACACACACACACACACACGCAAAATGCAGACCTAGTTTGACATAATCAGCCAAAAGTAAACTCATCATTTAAAGAGAAAGTCAGCATAACTTTTAGATTTGACTTACATTTGTTCCAAAAATCTATGTCAGCACAACTAAGATTTTACTTACATTTGTTCGACACACAAAAAAACCCTATGTCTGCTGCCTAAGTTGGTATTTTTTGCGTTTATTTATCTCTAAAGAGTGTTTTGATTTTTGTCTGCACTGCACCTGGGCATAATTCTTTGACGTGGATTCTGTTATCATAATTATAATATGTTGTTGTGTGGTTCAGGCTGTGTTTGTTATGAATTTTGTAGGTTATAAGAAAGAAAGAGACACAGACGTGTGTGTGTGTGTGTGTATGTGTGTGTGTGTGTGTGCATGAATCTCGAGGAAATAATCACCCACATGATCTGGCATAACTGTGTTGAGATTGTGGTGAGACCAAACAAAGCGAGACAAGACACACACACACATGCGCATGCTCATGCATGCATGAATACACGCACACATGTGTACATACATGCATGCATGTACGTATGCATGCACACACGCATGTATGCTCGCACACATGTGGTCGCACACACACGCTCGCACACACACACAACACAGTCACACACACACACACACACACACACTCTCTCTCTCTCACACACACACTCTCTCTCTCTCTCTCTCTCTCTCTCTCTCTCACACACACACACACACACACACACACACACACACACACACACACACATATATATATATATATATATGCATACTAAGCTGAACAAAGAAAATTATAGACCATCTAGATAATTATTTGTGACTATTGTGGTTGGAGTGTAAGGGTGCTTTTTTAAATTGTTTTTTTTCTCTTTTTTTGTGGTTGTTGTTTATTTTATTTTATTATTATTTTTTGTTGTTGCATTGTTAAGCTTTTTTTTAAAAACGGAACTCAGACATTGTATAACAATTTGTACAGTTCATTCTTTTTTCTTTTTTTTTTTAAAATCACTATTGATGCTGTATCATGTATCAAGATAAAATAAGTAGATCATTTTCATTTTTATACATATATATAATTTTCAGAAATTGTATTCATCAGATTGTGGTGGATGGGTTTATTTATACAAGTGGATGTCATGACTCTGTATCATCTGCATAAGGTGGTGTGATTATATTTGTGTTACGTCATTTTGTCATCTCTGTTTATCTGTACTTTTTTTCTGTTATCTTTTGTTATGAGTTTCGTTCTAGTCGCTGTTTGAGATAGCACGCTTTTTGATGATGATGATGATGATGATAGCAGTGATGATGATTATTATGACTTCAGGGTATCCCGACATAATGTGTGGGATGTGTGTGGTGTGTGGATCGGTATGTGTGTGTGGTGTGTGTGTGTGTAAGAGAGAGTAAGAGAGAGAGTGTGTGAGTGTGTGTGTGCGCACGTGCATGCATGCATGTGTGTTAGAGAGACCATATCACAGCTGTCACCTCATTCAGTGCTTCAGTTACAGTAACTCCAATAACGTTCACACATAATTCAAAAATCAACACTCACTCACTCACTCACTCACTAATCCCTTGAACTGTCCAACCTGAAAAATGAAATCGCACGACATTACAAAGTACTACGATAAGTATTTCACTCCTTAAAGCCAATAGAATCAGGCCAAGCGGAGAACAAACAGACGCCAGCAATTTTGCTTGATTTGTCATCCCCAGGTTATGAAAAGTAAAAAGTATAGTAAAGGATAATGACCACTTCATTGCAAGATCCATGAGGAGGAGTGCCACATGGGCAAATGTCACTGCAGAATGGACATCCTGTGCCCATCATAATATTTACAAATATCACTATATGGTTGCCATAACTAAACAACACAGGCACTATATATATATATATATATATATATAATATAATCTCAATTTCAGGAAATATATATATACATTCAATCTCTCTCACACAGATGCTCTCTCACACACACACACACACGTACACGCACACAATCAACATCCCCACTCAACTCTACCCCCATCCCTCCCCCAATCTCTCGCTCTTCAACAATATATATATATATATCTCAATGTCAGGAAAAAAAATTGTTGAATCAGATTTGCTTTCAAGAAAAAAAAGGCAAGAGAACGGATGGACAGGCAGGTAAGGCAGAAATAAATCATCAAAACAGATGACAGAAAGGTGACGACAGAAAGACCAACCAAGAGAGAGTGATAGAAAAGGGATATATTTTCTTGTACAGAATTTCCAAAAGGGAGGGATGGCATTTATTCTAAAAGAGCAACCAGGAAGTGGGGAGGGGTGGGAGGGAGAGAGGGATTTTTTTCTCTCTCTCTTATTTTGTGAGTGGGCATGATGGTATGAAAGGAGAACTGCTAGTGACATCATTGCTTCCTTGTGTGCATGTGTGTATGAACAGGGTTAGGTGTGGTTGTGGGTTTGAGTGTGTGCTTCATCTTTACCACTCTGTGTGTGGGTGTTTGTGTGGGTGTTTGTGACCGTGTGTGTGCATGCGTGCATGGTATGTGTGTGTGCATGCACGTGACATGTGCGTGTGTGTGTGTGTGTGTGTTTCTATTTCTATCTGACATCCCTTTTTGTTGCCTATTTTAGTCCTTGTTCATCCACTTTTTTTTTTTTTTTCTTTTTTTTTAAGCTAATGCTTAACATTGACAATGTCTGATAATACTGTATCTATGTAAATGTATTAAGCATTTTTATTGTAGTAATTTGATAGTAGCGATAGTGGTGTGTATTGGTATATTATGCATAACCTCCATAAGATCGAGAACGATATGAAATCTGAAAGGAGGTTTGACGCAAAAGTCCCATATCATCATCGTTATGGAATTTTGGTGTCACTTTTATTTTCACAACTTCGTTATTTTACCAAGAAGCCAAAAAAACCACCTTGTTTGAAGATTGTTTCATTCAAGAAAATACATTGACTCCTTGAGAAAAAAAAAAGATGGTGTTGTTTTATATTTTTGTTTGTTTGAGTTTGTTTTCGTTTTTGTTTTGTTTCGTTTTACAGTATCGGAATAATACATTAAAAAAAAAAAGAGTGGGTAACTTAACTCAGCATAACATGCTTTCTCTAAAACTGAAAATCACTGCTAAAAATATCTACTTTCAGTTGGCCACTCTTCCTAGCCGATGAAAGAATCAAAATAAATCAAACATATTCTTTTTTTAATTTTTATTTTTAAAGTTTTATTTCAGTTTTACACTTGTTTCCTCATGGTACAAAAATCTTCATGGATAAAAAAACCCAAAAAACCCAAACAAAAATATTGCAGTGCTGACGAAATCGAAATATCTTGTCGGCTGTTTCGACTTTGGAACAGATGGTTCAAACGGGTTTGACATTTTGGGGGGGATTGGCATACGTGTGGAGAATGGCAAGATAATGGCAGTGTTTTAGGGATAGCTGTGTCAGGCAAGGGACGTGTTTAGACTGGGAAAGGTCAGCAAGTGGTGGCGTAATGACGCTGATGACTGTCATGATGATGTGGCTTATCTTTTGTTGAAGAGAGAGAGAGAGAGAGAGAGGGGTGGGGATAGAGTTGAGTAGGGAGGGGGGAGGGGGGGTGTTGATTGTGAGTGTGTGTCTTCAATTTTTACGTCTGTTCACTTAAGTGATATTAGACGATGGAGGCAGGGGGGAGGATTGGGGGGGGGGGGGGAACATAATGAGATAAGGGCTTTAAGTAGAATAGAACGTGTTGGTATGAATGCACATTAAAGATTTATTCCAATCTATATAAATAGTATGTTGCAAAAACATGGCATAGAACTACAAAAATTAACAAAAACCCACAACAATTGAAAAAATACTCTAATGTTTGAAAACAAACAATTTGAACTACTTGTAACGGCAGCTGTGAAACAAGCAAATGTAGATTCCCACGGCCATACTTTACAAAAAAGAGAATACTGGGGATTGCAACAGAGACAGGCTATCTACATGTAACTCTTGAGTGTGGTGTATAAGTATGTGTGTGTAAGTGAGAGAGAGAGCTATCTGTTGAGAGAGATAGAGGTTGAATGTAGTGAGTAAGAGGGTGTTGATTGAGTGAGTGTGTGTGTATGTATGTGAGAGATGTGAGAGAGAGAGAGGAGAGAGAGATGATGAAGAGAGAGAGTGAGAGAGGAGAGAGATTGAATGTGTGAGTAAGAGAGAAAGAGGAGTGTAGGTGTGTGTGCGCGCATGCACGATACACATGCACCTTTCTGTTTTGTGAAAGCCCTTCCTCTCGTTTAGTTATAAGAATGTTTATGTGTCTGTGTGTGTGTGTATCTATGCGTGTGAAGTCATCCCCTTCTTTTGTGTGTCTTGCCTTTATGTGTTTGCTTGCCTGTCTGTCTGCCTGTCTGTCTGTCTGTCGGTCGGTCTGTTTCTCTGTGTGTCTGTCTGTCTGTCTGTCGGTCGGTCTGTTTCTCTCTGTGTCTGTCTGTCGGTCGGTCTGTTTCTCTCTGTGTCCTGTCTCTGCCTGTTTTCCATCTCTGGATGCAAGTAAGACTGTAAACTTGGGCAGTCGGACATTGCGAGTCCTGAAAATGTCATGACATGGTTTGTTTTGGGTTTTTCTTTTTCCTCGGTAGATCTCCCAAGTTCACCAACGGTGAGATTTTTTTTTTTGGGGGGCGGGTGTCTGCTTTTACCCACCATGAAGGTAGCCACATTCTGACTTCATTCAGGTAATCAAATGTCATGACACGAGTCGCATCACGTATGAATTACACAGGTGTTAATGAATTGAGGGAATGATATCGGCAGCATATGTATTCCACCAATTTCCTTCTCTGCTTTAAAATTTCGATGTTTCAAATGTAGCATATTCATTTAAAAAAAAAAAAAAAACCCAAAAAAAAAACCTTCAGATAATGCAGAAATTTATGTTTCTAAACATTTCAAAATCTGTACTTCGAAGCAGATTCAACTTGAAAAAACAAACAAACCCATCCCCAAATGCACCAAAAGATGACTTAAAAAATACTTGGATAAAGCAGTAGAAATCTCTGTCTCTAAGCATTTATTTCGAAATCTGTACTTCGAAACGGATTCAAACTTGAAATAGCATCACAAAATGCAGGGGGATAAAAAGATGACTTCAGAAGAGTATGGTTGATCATGCTTTAACTCACTGTGACATGCTGAAGCTTAAGATTCGGCAGAATTATTATTTTAAAAAAAATACACAGATGTTAAACTCAAGGGAAAGTACTCTGGCCTGTGGGGCAATCATTTTTCTAAACACAGTTGCTTTCCTTGACCATAAGCTTGCCTAGTTTGTGTCTGTTGGCTAATTTTGTTTGACATGTCAACAAGTGATAATCTTTGGGATTTCAGGCTCCCCAGTGTTATGATTCTTTAAAAAAAAAAATCTGTTGTACAAAAAGTGACATCAGATGGATTCAGCCAACTTCAGGGAACTTTACTTTGGTGAAAAATCATCACACTGTTTGAAGGGGACTAGTTGATGAACAGTTCAAGCCACGTAAGATACGCAGCCCTAATTTTCAAAACTTTTTATTTTTCAGCGTTCAGTGACATATTTTGAAAATTTATTTTAAAACATTAATGCAGCCATCTATTGAAAAACTGTGAAACAATCTCAAAAGTAGACATTATAAACTTTTCAATGATGTATAACGTGTATGTCATTATTATGTAAGTTAAGTCTGCTGAACCACAAAATGGCGGGATCCATTTCACTGCGACTCCATCGAGTTAAAATGAGAAGTGTTTTATTCAAACAGACCTTTAAACAACACTGCCAACAATTCACCAAGTTGAAAGTTTTGTGTGCGTGTAGCATTGTGAAGTATTATGAACCAGACACCTGTACAGGTCAATTACACACACCTGCCATTTGATATGATTAAACGGCTGCTGATAATGAGAAACTGATAGCTAGTTAGCTTAATGTTGCGGTAATGGAGAGACAATTTTTTTTTTGGTTTTTTTTTGCAGGGTCTATTGTCAATGAAGCAGGGGGAAAAAATGTGTGGTATTTGAAATCTGAGTCAGTGTTGTCATGAGTAGGCGCTTTTGTTGTTTTTGTTTTGTGAGAAAGAGAGAAAGAGAGAGACTCTGGGGGGGGGGGGGTGGTGTGTGTGTGTGGGGGGGGGGGGGGAGTAGGGTGTGTGTGTGGGGAGACTGTGTGTGTTTTGTTTAGTATTTTTAATTACAGTGTGAATTGGAGAGGAAAAGAAATGTTTCCTGCAGCACTTATTCATTTTGGTCGCTTTCATTTGCTGTTTCTTCTTCCTTGGGTTTTTTTTTTTTTGGGTCTTCTTTTTTTTTATAAAGCTGCATTTTATCAGGAAAATATTAACCCCAAAAGTCTTTGTACATGTTTGTGTGTGTGTGCGCACAAACATGCACGCACACATGCATAAACACACATACATGCAATGCACACATGCACACACACATGCACTTTCTCTCCCCCCCCTCTCCCTTTCTCTCTCTCTCTCTCCTCTCTCTCTCTCTCTCACACGTGCGTGCGCACAACACACACACAAACACACACACACACTACCGCACCCCCAACAGCACATGCACTCACAACACCCCCCCCCCCCCCCCCACCTCCCCTCAGCGCATGCACACACACATATACATACACTACACACACACACACTATTTTCCCCCCCCCCACCCCCCACCCCTGTCACATACGCACACTACACCTTGCCCATCCCCCCCTTCAACCCCCCCCCCACCCCCCCCCCCCTACACACACACACACACAGGCGAGAAGAGGAGAGATGGTGCTTTAAAGGCTGCAGATTTACTGCCGTTAATGTTATGATCCCTGTGTCGGGTTTATGGGTCTTTTTTTTTGTTTACTGCCGGGCAGAAAAACCTGTAAAATAAAAACGTCAAGCGTTTAAACTGTATCAAAGGAAAGAGAAAACCTGTCAGACCTTGCCAGAATGTTATGAGATGGGAGAAGAAAATAAAAAGGACAGGCCTTTTTTCTTTCTATGCAGATGTACAGTGAGTACAGAAATATAAAATATGAAAAAATGAATAAATACCACAAAAAAAATCTGTTCATGCATTTATGGCCTGATTTCTTTCTTTCCAGTCACAAGGTGTTTATATATATATATATATATATATATATATATATATCTGTATATAATCTGTAATTGAGAAAAAAGAGTGAGGAAAAAAAAGTGCAGGTAACCAGTTACAACTTCATTCTCGTCATAAAAATGATTTTTGTCCAAGATTCGATATGTATATATATATTATTCGTTTTGTCATTTGTTGGTTACAGCTCTGACACTTAACTTATCAAGGCTGTTGTTGTTTTGTTTTGTTTGTTTTGTTTTGTTTTGTTTACATGGTGGCTGTATGTATGTGCATACCTGAAGTTGGAGTGTGGCTACCTCACTGGAGGACAAGCTGTAGCAAAATGTCACTGTCGGTAAACCTCAGTTCTCTAGGCTAGGAACAACCACATCCCCCTTCCCCTTAAAACATACACACACACACACCACACACACACACACACACACACACAAAGTAAACAAAAATCCCAAATAACATCTCCCCCCCCCCCCCCCCCCCCCCCCCCCCCCCCCCCCCCCTCTAAAAAAAAAAGCAGAAAAAACCCAAAGCAAAACAAACCCCCAAACAAAATTTGTTTAATCAACTCTTAAGTTGTTGTTTATTAGATTTGTTTGTGTATGTGTGTGTTTTTGTTGTTTATTTGTCTGTGGTTGATGTTGTGTGTATGGTTGTTTGTGCATTGTTTATATATATATGGATGTTGTGTAAACTGTAACTGTTGTTTTATAATAGGAATTGCTTAGCATGTTCTTGAAGAAACCCTTGCACCTATTGTTCTGTTTTGTGGGGATGCTATGCATTTCATGCTGAGTATTTCTGTGTCCC
Source organism: Rapana venosa (assembly GCA_028751875.1). Lineage (NCBI taxonomy): Eukaryota > Metazoa > Mollusca > Gastropoda > Neogastropoda > Muricidae > Rapana > Rapana venosa. The sequence continues at coordinate 26,987,875 of CM054160.1, read as the reverse complement.
GAATTCATGCAAAGCTGAGGTTAGGCTGAATCTGAAGTTTAAGTTCTTCAGAGTTTTGTTACACATGTGTGTTTGTTTGTTTGTTGTTGTGTGTGTGTGTGTGTGTGTGTGTGTGTGTGTGTGTGCACTCTGTGTGCATGTACACCTATGGAAAGTTCTGAGGCACTAGCAGTTCTGCACTACATGAAAGATTGAGCTGCAAAGGAATGGTCACAGTTTTATTGGAAGATTTGATTGAAAAAATAAAGACTATCTTTTGTAGGGAAAAAAAAGTTCATCTTATAAACAGACAGAAAAATAATAATCCTGCCCTCGAAAAATTGTAAGATATTGTGAAAAATTGTTCCTGGCATATTTTCAGTGAAGGTTCTTGCAATCGCAAGCTTATATGTTGGGTGCTTGCTTGCCAGAGTTATGGGTGATAGGAATTGTGAGAGAGAGAGAGAGAGAGAGAGAGAGAGAGAGAGTTTATTCACATTTTGAAATCAGGGTATATTATGATGACTACTGCAATTTAAGAAACTGACATACAGTGCATTGGATTTGGACATAATACATTTTGGAGTCTGCATATATTCACACGTAAACACACACACACTCTACACTACACACTACACTACACACACATACACACCCACACACACATACACTGTCATTGAAAAAAGCAGTGGACAACGCAACACTGATTGTACATCATACTAAATTTATCCCTCCCCTCTACCCCTTCCTCTTGCCCCCCCTCTCCCTCCCCCTCCCACCTCCATCACACAACTGTTCTGTACCTTCTGTTCCCACCACATACACAGCATTTTTGTTTATATGTTCTTCATTACATAACTAAAAGATGTTGAGTAAAACTTTTTGCCTTAATGAATGAATGAAAGAATGGATGTTAACAGTGTCCAACATTAACTGATATTTCTGCATTTTCCGTTTCTTTAAGGCTTGTATATATTATATGATATTTTTGCATGCAGACTGAAATGTTTTGTAATGTGTCCTTTTTTATGTGTAAACTATGACTTTGCATTTCAATTTGTGGGGTAGGGGTGGAGGGGTGGATGTGGTATACTGTAGATGCTGTGCTGTTTTGCGTTGAAGAATTTTCGTTTCTTGAGAAGCACGATGATGAAGAAATGGCAAAATATTGATGAGCGATGATGCAAGAGAGGAAAATAGTTCTCTGTTATTTTTCAGCGGTAGATATCTTGGTGTAAAAAAACCATGCTCCGTAATATGAAAAAAAAAATCGTGAAGGAAAAGAAAAGAACTTTGAGGATGTTATTTGTGCTGCTGAGTTTATTTTTTGCCAAAATTTCTGCTCAAAATATGAAATGCGTATTATACAAGGTTAAGTTTCAAGGCAGCTTGATGTGTAATATTTTTTAAGGGGTACCGCAGAAAAATATAAAAGAAAAAAAAGCTTGGTATTTTATATATTCATATGAACCCAGTGATTCTTGTAGATGTTTAAAATTGTTTCTTCGTGAAATTTAAAAAATATATTTTTGTATTTGGTAGGTCTTGATGGTTATAGTATTTGTTTCTTTTGTAATTTTTATTTTTATTTTTCATAATTATTAAGTAGGTCTCCTAGGTTTGAGACTTGACTGTTGTTTTGTTTTGTTGTTGTTGTTTTTAGAAAAAATTAATTCAAGCTCAGATTAAAAAAAGTTGTTATCGGGATTTCATATATATTTGTATTATTATTATTATTATTATTATTATTTGTAACTGAACAGTGGCTTTAACTGAGAAGGGGAAAGAGGGAGAGTGGGTTATTTTTTTTATTCTTTTTTTTTTTTGGGAGGGGGGGGGGGGGGGGGCGTTGTGTGTGTGTCTTCCCTTCCCATGTCTTCGATTTCTTGTCAAATTGCAGTATTCGGACAGCATTGGTGTGTGGATTTTTTGGGTCGGAAAATGGGGAAAGGGGGGGTATGGTGCTGCTTTTGGATTGTTGGGTTTTTTTGGGGGGTGAGCTTTCTCTTAGCTTTATGTTGATTGTGTGTGTGCTATATTGCTGGTCAAATTTTGGCTCTTGAAGCGTTTTTTCATATTTTTGACTGAAAATGAGGGCTTCTTAATATGTCTTGATCATTGTTATCGTGATTATTATAATATCAGGATTTGAAACTTGAATGCAAAGTTTGTTTTCCCTCTTATGCACGGAGAGAAAAAAAAAGTCTCTACCAAAAACAAAAAATTGTCTCTGAATATCACTGTCATTATTATCATTTTCATTATTGTTAATATAAGTATTTGTCTTCTTCTTTTCCTGTTTTCTTTCTCTTCTTCATCATCATCTTTATTATTTTTTGTTGTTCTTCTTTTTATGCTTTCTTTCTTCTCCTTCACCTCCTTCTCTTCATCTGCTTCCTCCTTCTCTTATTCTTCTTCTTCTTCTTCTTCTTTGTCTCCTCCTCTTCCTCTTCCTCCTGCTTCTTCCTCTTCTTGTTTTCTTCTCTCATCATTATTGTTTTTCATTATTGTTAAAATAATGACTATATATCATGCTATCCTGGTGAGTGTTGGCTTTACAAGGGCTCTAAGTTTGGGGCTCATTCACCCAAAGTGTGTGCATTTTGGGTTTTGTTTTGTTTCTTTGTTTGTTTTTAAAGTGAAGATGATGTCTCTATTGTCTGAGAATAAAGCTTAGCGTTTGAAATGGGATTGTTTGTTGGTTTTTTGTTGTTGTTTTTTTGATTTGGGGGGGGGGGGGGGGGGGGGTCTGTCACTATTTCTTTGTCTTCTTTTGACGTTTCTCTCTGTATTTTCTTTCTCACAAGGTGTTCTTTGTCCAGAACATTTTTTTTCTTTATATGGGTATGATGATTGCATGCTCTATTTGTTTTTTTTGTTCTAAAATAAATGCAGATTGATTTCTTTGTTTTAAAAAATATATATATTTTTGGTTATTTATCTATATTTCTGCTGTCATTACTTTTGTTATTGATAGAACCATATCTTTTATATTTTGTAGGTAGTTATTGTACTCAAAGTTTTCTAACCGAAAAAAAGGGGGGAAAACCCAAACCAAAAAAAAAACCGTTGATGTTATTCTGAAAAACAGTTTTCCTCACATTTTTTTTCCCTGTCCAAACCTGTCAAAGGGTGAATTTGCTCATTTATCATTTTAAGAAAAGACAAGATGTAGTTTTGGTCACAGTTCATATGAAAATTGGACGTGATTCAGGAGTTTTGAGATACGTATTGTTGATAAATCAGGTAGCTTGCATGCCACTGGTACCTCAGGCGACTATACATATTCTGTGGAATTTTCTTTCATTTTGATGTAAAACGAGCTGTGGTTTTCTGTAGTTTGCTTTGAAAGAAACATTTATCTGTGTGCTCAATACAGAAAACAAAAATGACCAGGTATTTTTCTTGGAACGCTTCCATCTGTATAGTAGTCTTGTCTGTGGTGTCGATTCAGTTTTGAACCAGTGGCTTGGTGAGTTTTCTCCCTTTGGTTTTCAACACATCTTGCCCTAGTGCATGGGTCATTAAATTGTTGGCTTTTTGTTTTTGTTTTTTTAATCACCCCAAAAATAGTAACTGCAAGTGAATTAAGCGAAACGTTGAAAAACAGCTGTCAATAGCATAATAACGTCCATATTATTATGACATGTTATTGCTTTTGCAAAAATTCAGCGCTAAATAAATGGTATACATTGTTGTTGTTGTTTTTATTATATTTATTATTATTATTATTTATTATTATTATAGCATGTTTATTCAGAGAAAACGCGGTTGTGTTGTTGTTATTATTTATTATTGCTGTTGTTGTTATCATTATTATTATTATTCAAAGTTTAGGATGTTTATTCAGAGAAAACACCATTATATTGTTGTTATTACTTATTATTGCTGTTGTTGTTATTATTGTTGTTATTCTTCAAAGTTTAGGATGTTTATTCAGAGAAAAGACTGTTGTGTTATACACTTCAACGTTGTGAGCATTAGGCCAGACAGAGGCTTACAGCATGCTGGCAAGTGTAACCCTGGAAAGCCTGGAATCAGCATTGCCTGCAAATTGTGACGTAGTTCTATGGAAGTTTTAGACGTAGTAGTAAGTTTGGCCAAAACTCATTCGGCTACTGCCTTGCAGAGTTTACTCAAACTAGAAATGCCCTGCTTATGGGTATACAGTACTATGAGGAGGATGAAGACAAGTGTTCTTGTTTATTGGCTAGTTTTCTATACTATTTGGGGGAAAAAAATCAAACGCGTGTCTTTTTCAGAGAAAATTTATACAAAATAGAAGACCCTTTCTGAAAATGAAATTTCAAACTCATTTATTTTTCAGAGAAATACATACAAAATAGAAGACCCATTCTGAAAATGAAATTTGTAACTTGTGTATTTTTCAAAGAAATTTATGCAAAATAGAAGACCCTCTCTGAAAATGAAATTTCAAACTTGTTTATTTTTCATAGAAATTCATACAAAGTAGAAGACCCTTTCTCAAAATAAAATTTGAAACTCATGTATTTTATACAAAATAGAAGACCCTTTCTGAAAAGGAAATTTGAAACGTGTATATTTTTAAAAGAAATTCATGCAAAATAGAAGACCCATTCTAAATATGAAATTTCAAACTGATGTATTTTTCAAAGAAATTTGTACAAAATAGAAGACCCTCTCTGAAAATGAAAAGTCAGACTTGTTTATTTTTCAAAGAAATTTGTACAAAATAGAAGACCCATTCTAAATATGAAATTTCAAACTCATGTATTTTTCAGAGAAATTTATGCAAAATAGAAGGAAGACCCTTTCTGAAAATGAAATTTCAAACTTATTTTCCAAAGAAAATTTATACAAAATAGAAGACCCTCTCCGAAAATGAAATGTCAGACTTGTTTATTTTTCAGATAAATGTATATGAAATAGAAGACCCTTTCTGAAAATGAAATTTGAAACTTATTTTTCAAAGAAATGTATACAAAATAGAAGACCCCCCTTTCTTTTCTTTTTTTTTTTTTTTAGGTATAAAGTTACAATGGAAAGAAATCACATTTTGCATTTATTTTGTGTATTGCTTTTTGCTTTTTAGATATTTTATTGTTGTAGGACAAAAAACTTTGAATTGAAAAAAAAACCCAAACAAAATAGACTCTCTTTTGTAGAAAATAATGAGGGTTGTGTACATGAGTTAAAATGTATACTTTCAAGATCAGTCATTCTTTGTGTGTGTGTGTGTGTGTGTTGTAACAGATTTTTGTGGGGTTTCTTTTTCTTCTTTTTTTGTTTAGTGGAGGGGGTGGGGGCTTACTTTTTCTTTACAAGTCCATTTTTTGGTTTGAGTTTTTTTTCCCATATACTCCCAAAACTTATAAGGTTGGGCCTTCTTTTCTTTTTATTATTCATTTAAAAAAATTTTTTGGTGTAGATTATTGTGCGATATTTTTTTCTTCCTCACATATCTTTCTCTGATCATGACAAACTTTTTTTTGGATGGTGGGGTTTTTTTGTTTGTTTTGTTTGTTTTTGTTTTTTTTGGGGGGGGGGGGGGGGGGGGGGGGGTTGCATTCATTTTGGGGTTATGTTTTACTTTGTTTTTTAATTCACTGACCTTTTTTTTTTTTGGCTATTGGTTTTAAGGAATTGGTTCTGTGAACTGCATGTTTAGCTGGACTACATTGTCGTAACATGCTTGTATAATTAATTAATTTTGTGATTCTTATTGTTATTATTATGATTGTACTTCGTAGTTGATGTGACAGTGGTTGTTTGTTGGGTTGGGTTTTTTGGGTTGTTTGTTTTTTTGAAACACTTGTATGTACATTTTTTGTACCGCATGAGTCATTTATTGTCTGTACGAGTTGTATTTGATATAATTTTGCTTAAATAAAAGGCAACAAAAAAGCTACAAAAGAGTGTTGTGTGTTTGCTTTGTTTGTTTGCTTTATATTTGTAGTATGTGTGTGTGTTTTGTGTGTGTGTTTTGTGTGTGTGTTTTGTGTGTGTGTGCATGCATGCATGTGTGATGTGTGTGGTGTGTGTATTTTGTGTGTGTGGTGTGTGTGTGTAAAAGTTTTGTGTTTGTCTTGTTTGTTGTGGTATGTGTTTGGTGTGTGTATGTGTGTATGTGTGTGAGACAGTCTGTGTATCTGTCTGTCTGTCAGTCTCTCTGTCTGTCTGTCAGTTTCTCTGTCTGTCTCTCTATCTTTTGCTGTCAGTCTGTCTGTCTCTCTATCTCTGTAACTCTTTTTCTGTCTGTCACAGTCTGTCTGTGTCTCACATGGAAACTCCTGTCATCATCACTGTCTTACGGAAATAGACAAAGGGAAGCAACTGCGTTAAATCACTTCTGAGAAATTGCCTCCCATGCTTCGTGCTGTCTGTTCTGTCACTCTGGGTCTCTCTGCCTGTCTGTATTTGTTTGTCTGTCAGTGTGTTTG
>CM054160.1:26963974-26978974 GCA_028751875.1 Rapana venosa | reverse complement strand
GTAGTAGTGTAGTAGTAGTGTAGTAGAGTTGTAGAATGTAGTAGTAGTAGTAGTAGTAGTTGTAGTAGTAGTAGTGTAGTAGTAGTAGTAGTAGTAGTAGTATAGTAGTAGTGTTAGTAGTAGTAGTAGTAGTAGTAGTAGTGTGTAGTAGTAGAGTAGTGGTAGTAGTAGTTAGAGTAGTAGGTAGTTAAGTAGTTGTAGTTGTAGTAGTGTAGTAGTGTAGTAGTAGTAGTAGTTAGTGTAGTAGTATAGTAGTGTAGTATTGTGTAGTGTGTGTAGTAGTAGTAGTCAGGTAGGTTAGTGTAGTTAGTAGTAGTAGTTAGTAGTAGTAGAGTAGTAGTAGTATAGTAGTAGTAGGTAAATCGTGGTGTCACGTGTCTAGTAGTAGATAGTAGTTAGTAGTAGTGTAGCAGCGTCAGGTGGTAGTAGTAGTAGAGTAGTAGCATAGTGTTTGTAGTGGTGTAGGTAGTGTAGAGTAGGTGGTAGGGTGTGTAGGTAGTGTGTAGTGTAGTAGAGTAGTTAGTGTAGTTTAGTAGTAGTAGTGTAGTAGTTAGTAGTATGTAGAGTAGTAGTATATGTAGTAGTACTGTAGAAGTAGTAGTAGTAAGTAGTAGTTAGTAGTAGTAGATAGTAGGTAGTAGTAGAGTAGAGTCAGTAGTGTAGTAGTGGTAGGTAGTGTACAGTAGTAGTAGTAGTAGTAGTAGCAGAGTAGAAGTAGTCAGTAGTTAGATAGTAGCAGCGTCCTAGGTAGTAGTAGTAGCGTAAGTGTAGTGGAGGTGGGTGTGGTAGTATAGTAGAAGTAGCGTAGTATGTAGATCTAGCAGAGCAGTATGCAGCAGGAGTAGTAGTAGAGCAGCAAGTAGTTGTAGTGTGGTGGTGAGGTGGGTAGGTAGTAAGTAGTAGTAGTAGTAGTAGCAGTAGTGTAGTATAGTAGCTAGTAGTAGTAGAGTATTGGTAAGTAGTAGTAGTATAGGTAAGTAGTAGTATAGTAGTGTAGTATGTGTAGTAGTAGTGTAGTAGTGTGAGTAAGTAGAGTGTAGTAGATAGTAGTAGAGTTAGTAGTAGTTGTAGTAGTAGTTGTAGTGTAGTAAGTAGTAGAGTATAGTAGTTGTAGTAGAGTGTAGAATAGTAGTAGTAGTAGTAGTAGTAGTAGTAGTTAGTGTAGTTAGTACGTAGTAGTAGTAGTAGTAGTAGTAGTGGTAGTAGTAGAAGTAGTGTAGTAGTTAGTAGTAGTAGTAGTAGTAGTAGTAGTAGTAGTGTAGGTAGGTTAGTGTAGTAGTTAGTAGTAGTAGTAGTAGTGTGTAGTAGTTAGTATGTAGTAGTAGTGTAGTAGTAGTAGTAGAGCAGTCAGTCAGTAGTATGTAGTAGTAGTTGTAGTAGTAGTAGTAGTAGTAGTAGTAGTAGTAGTAGTAGTGTAGTGAGTAGTGTAGTAGGTAGTAGTGTGGTAGTAGTAGTAGTAGGTAGTTGGTAGTAGTAGTAGTAGTTAGTAGTAGTAGTAGTAGTGGTAGTAGTAGTAGTAGTAGTAGTAGTGTAGTAGTAGTAGTAGTAGTGGTGTAGTAGTAGTGGTAGTAGTGTAGTAGTAGTAGTAAGTAGTAGTAGTAGTAGTAGTAGTAGTAGTAGTAGTAGTATAGTAGTGTAGTAGTAGTAGTAGTAGTAGTAGTGTAGTAGTCGTGGTCGTGTAGTAGTGTCGTAGTGTAGTAGTAGTAGTTATGTAGTAGTAGTCGTGTGTCGTAGTAGTAGTAGTAGTTAGTAGTAGTGGTGAGTAGTATGTGTAGCAGGTGGTTGAGTAGTAGTAGTAGTAGTAGTAGTAGCAGTGTAGTAGTGTAGTAGTAGTAGTCAGTAGTAGTAGTAGTGTAGTAGTAGTAGTTAGTAGTGGTAGTAGTAGTAGTAGTTAGTAGTAGTTGTAGTAGTAGTGTAGTTGTAGTAGTAGTGTAGTAGTGTAGTAGTAGTTAGTAGTAGTAGTATTGTAGAAATAGTAGTAGTAGTTGTAGTAGTTAGTAGTAGAAGTAGTTAGGTAGTAGTAGTAGTAGTAGTAGTAGAAATAGTATGTAGTAGTAGTAGTAGTAGTAGTAGTAGTCGTAGTAGTCGTAGTAGTCGTAGTAGTAGTGTAGTCAGTAGCAGTAGAAGTAATAGTGTAGTAGCAGTAGTGGTAGTAGTAGTAGTAGTAGTAGTAGTAGTAGTAGTAGTAGTAGTAGTAGTAGTAGTAGTAGTAGTCGTAGTCGTCGTCGTCGTCGTCGTCGTCGTCAGTAGTAGTAGTCGTAGTAGTCGTAGTAGTAGTAGTAAGTAGTAGTAGTAGCAGTAGTAGTAGTCATAGTAGTAGTAGCAGTACATCTGGTAGCACGTCTAGTAGAAGAAATTAGTAGTATTAGCAGCAGCAGAAGTGGTAGTAGTAGCAGCAGCAGCAGCAATAGTTGTAGTGGTGGTGGTGGTGGTGGTGGTGGTGGTGGTAGTAGTAGTAGTAGTAGTAGTAGTAGTAGTAGTAGTAGTCGTAGTAGTAGTAGTAGTAGTAGTAGTCATAGTAGTAGTAGCAGTACATCTGGTAGCACGTCTAGTAGAAGAAATTAGTAGTATTAGCAGCAGCAGAAGTGGTAGTAGTAGCAGCAGCAGCAGCAATAGTTGTAGTGGTGGTGGTGGTGGTGGTAATAGTAGTAGTAGTAGTAGCAGCAGCAGCAGTAGCAGTAGTAGTAGCAGCAGCTAGTAGTAGTAGTAGCAGTAGTGGTGGTGGCGGTGGTGGTGGTGGTAGTAATAGAAGTAGCAGTAGTAGTAGTAGCAGCAGCAGTAGCAGTAGTAGTAGTAGCAGCAGCAGCAGTAGTAGTAGTGGTGGTTGAGGTGGTAGTAGTAGTAGTAGTAGTAGTAGTAGTAGTAGTAGCAGCAGCAGCAGTAGCAGTAGTAGTAGCAGCAGCTAGTAGTAGTAGTAGTAGTAGCAGCAGCAGCAGTGTAGATCATAGTAGCAGCAGCAGCAGCAGCAGCAGTAGTATAGCAGTAGCAGTAGTAGTAGTAGTCGCAGCAGAAGCAGCACACAGCAGTAGCATAGTCAGGCTAGCAGCTAGTAGAGCATAGTAGTAGTAGTCAGTAGTAGTAGCAATAGTAGTAGTAGATAGTAGTAGCAAGTAGCAGTAGCAATAGTAGTTAGAGCAGTACTTAATTAGTAGCAGCAGCAGTAGCAGGTAGTAGTAGCAGCAGCAGCAGTAAGCAGCAGCAGCAGCAGCAGTAGGTAGTATTAGCATAGCAGTAGTATAGTAGCAGCAGCAGAACAGCAACAACAGCAGCACACAGCAGCAGCAGCAGAGCAGTAGTTAGTAGTAGTAAAGTATAGTTAGTAGTAGTTAGTAGTAGTAGCTGTAGCGTAGCAATGTAGTAGACATACATAGAGCAGCAGCAGTAGCATATAGTAGCAGCAGCAGCATACAGCACACAGCATATAGTATAGTACACAAACAAAGCAACAGCAGCAACAGCAGCAACAGCACAACAGCACAACAGCAGCAGGAGCAGAGTTGTGAACAAAACAATTAGTACTAGTCTAGTGTAGTATGCTGTACGCAACAAACAACAAAAAACCAATAGCAATAGCACAAGCAACACAACAACAAAAACAACAACCAAAGCAATAGCATCAACAGCAGCAGCAGCAACAACAATAACAACAAACGGCAACCACAACAATGCAGCAGCAACAACACAAAACAATAGCAGCAGCAACAAAACAACAACCAAAACAGAACAACGACAAACAGCAGTAACACACAACAACAGCAGCAGACAACAACAATAACAACAATAATAGAACAGCAACAACAGCAGCAAACCAAACAATAGCAGCAGCAAAAACACAACAAACCAAAAGAAAGCAGCAACAAAGCAACAACAACAACAGCACAACAACAACAAAGCAGCAACAACAGCAAACATAACGAACAACAGCAGCACAAACAACAACACAACAGAACAACAGAAGAAGCAGCAACACCAAAAAACAACAAACAACAGCAACGCACAACAGAAGCAGCAACAACAGCAAATAACATCAACAGAATGCAGCAACAAATACACAACAGACAGAAAACAGCACCAACAGAAAACAACACAACAGAAGCAGCAGCAACAGCAACAACAGCAGCAACAGAAGCAGCAAAAAACAACAACAGACACAGCAGCAACAGGAACAACAGAAACAGCAACAAGAGCAACAGAAGCAGCAAAAACAACAACAACAAACAACAACAACAAGAAGCATCATTAACAGCAACAACAGCAGCAACAGAAGCAGCAAAAACAATAACAACAAAAACAACAACAGAAACAGCAGCAACAGCAACAACAGCAGCAGCAGCAGCAACAACAACAACAGAAACAGCAGCAACAGGAATAACAACAGCAACAGAAAAAGCAAAAGAAAACAATAACAACAACAACAACAATAGACACAGCAGCAACAGGAACAACAGCAGCAGCAGCAACAGAAGCAGCAACAACAGCAGTACAGAATAGCAGTGACGAAGAAAGAGAAAGCGGTCGTTGGAAAGTTTGAACTTTTGGTTTTCAGTCGTGGGTTTTTCCTAAGGCCTCAGTATGACCGGGATATGGAGTGGATCACTTGTACAAGAGCTAATGCTTCCTTCTGCCAAAAATAACCACCCATCCCACCACCAACAAAAAACCTCGCAGTCACTGGATTACCCAGATTGTTCCCTTACCGACTAGATGTTGTACTGTGTTGTGTTGTGTTGTAGTGTTGTATCGTTTTGTGTTGTGTTGTATACTGTCTATCGTATTGTTTTGTATTGCATTGTATTGTATTGCATTGTATTATATTGTATTGTGTCGTATTGTGTTGTGTTGTATTGTATTGTGCTACATTGCATTGTATTGCGTTGTATTGCATTGTGTTTCATTGCATTGTATTGCGTTGTATTGTATTGTGTTACATTGCGTTGCATTGTTTTGTGTTACATTGCATTGTATTGCGTTGTATTGTATTGTGTTCAATTGCATTGTATTGCGTTGTATTGTGTCGTATCGTACCGTATTGTATTGTCTTGTGTTGTATTGTATTGTATCATACTACGTTGTATTGTATTGTTTTGATTTGTATTGTATTGTATAGTGTTGTATTGTGTTGGGTTGCAGTGTGTCGCATTGTATTATATTGTATTACATTGTATTGTATAGCATTGCATTGCATTGCATTGTATTGCATCGTATTGCATCGTATCGTATTGTATTGTATTGCATTACAACACAGCAACACTACAATACAGTAGGTAAAGATAAAGGTAAAGGAGTCGGAGCACTCGCTTTCCCCCAGCCAAGTTAAGCAGCGTCAAGCATGGTTACCAAGTGGATGGGTGACCGTTTGCGCGCCTTGGCTTCAGTACAGTTCCCCCAGTTCACCCAGCTGTAAATGGGTGCCTGCCCTCTTTAGGGTCAGGGAAGGTAAAGCAGCGAGGGAGAGGAGATGGGCGCCGCCCTCAATATGCTGGCCCTGGAGAAGCTGAGGTCTCTGATGCCTCGCTTCCCTACGACCTTATAAGCTATTGGACGCCTTTAATGCATTATATAATGATAAAGTTTTTGAGCTAAAGCTGGATTAGGTATAACATCACCAACAAACTCAACGGAAACTGAAGTGGTTTGGTCATGTCAGTCGAGCTCTGGTCTTGTTAAAACAATCCTACAAGGCACAGTGAGGGGAGGAAGAAGAAGAGTCAGACAAAGGAAGAGATGGGAGGACAACATTCGAGAGTGGACAGACACGGAGCTGAGAGACACCCTGAGGGCGGCTGAGAGACGCGAGGACTGGAGAAAGGTGGTTGACAAAGCTTCGGAGGCGCCCCAAAGGATTCGGAATCTGAGGCCAACAAATCCAGCCCAAGAATGTTTTATCTCATATCTCTTTCCAAGCTTGATCTTCACATCTTGTGTTTTATTTCTCTTCAGACCAGAAGACATTGTTAGAATTGAACAAATTCATAATCAAGCGTAAAGTTACATGCCCAAACTCAACTCAACTGTAGGCATCGCTACAGTCGTCGGTAGGTGCTCCACGCAATGCCACCAGGGTTCGCCATCTCTCTGTCTGTCTCTGCTTAATGGGAGACGGGATAGCCTAGTGGTTAGAACATTGTGCTCGCAATCTGACGTCCCGGGTTCGATTCCCGTTCAAGGGGATATTTTCCCCTGGAGTTAACATCAGTGCAGACTCCTCTCTCCCCAAAAGTCCTTCGGATGAGACTTTAAACCGAAGCCCTGTGTGCAAACGCACGCAGAACATCTTGTGGGCACGTTAAATCCTGTCCCCCTTTTCGAAAGAGTAGGCCAATGTTTCCCGGTGGGAACAGATGACAGAATTTATAAAACCACATACACAAGGGGACTGGATGCAAAAAAGCACATAAGTGCTTATTCCATTATCCTCGATATACAAGAATTGAAAAAAGAGAGATAAATCTGCTGAATTGTACGATCTCGATCTCCTGTAACCATCTCAGACCACTGACCTCATGAAATCACCACTGATCAAATCGCTTTGATTGTTGCTTTACAAGATTCAGCGCTATATAAATTTCATACATTATCATTATTATTATAGTTATTATTTATTATTATTATTATTATTATTATTATTATGGCAATGTAGGATGTTGGTGGTCTGCCTCTTTTCATTCTGCCCTCAACCTTACCTTGGAGAACTGTCCTCATCAGATTTGTCTGTGTGTTTCTGTTTGTATGACCAACGTATCTCAGTCTGCGCTTATCAGTTTCAGCCAACAAGTATGTGTCTTTGCGTAGAGAGTTGATCAAGAATGCTTCATTAAGTTGTTCTTATGTCTGACCATTTGAGCTCTTAGAAGTCGCCTGTAGAATCACATTTCGGTTGTGTGTATTTTTATCTCTTTCCGATGCTCGTAGTGTCCAGGCTTCTAACCCATGTATGTATGTTTGTCGGCCGTGTCCGACGATGACCTCCAAAACATCTAACCCATACAGCAATACAGACATAAAACATAAAACAGTTAAAAAGGCTGACTACATTTTATATTTTGTCGCATGTTATGTTGAAAACGCTTTTTGTCAATGCAGTTATAATTATACAGTTAATTTTCGTTGCATGAAAATCCTATATTCATTAACAGGGGGAGGGGGAGAGGGTAATTAAACCTTGAAGCTTGAATCTCCATTTTAAACAATGAAAAGGACTACTTCCGGTGACGTCACCACTAACCGGACATGAGGATTGACTGTGGACCATCCACAAGTTTTGTTTTATACTTTTTTCTTCTTCTTCTTCTTCTTCTTTTCGCTTTCTTTCTTCATTATACAGAAACAATATATAGCTTTGTACTTTACCCTGAACCTTCACTACAATGTCCTTGTGGGTTTTAAAAATTTTTCTTTATAGATAGACATAAGGGACTTTTCTGTGTTGGTTTTTTTCTTCTCTTCTACTCCAGATTGTCACGAGTGTAGCCATTGTGCAAGGAGGATGACTGTTCTATCAACACTTCCGTTTTGTGTGAGTGACCTACTTTCAGTTTGCTGTGACAGTGATCGGGCGAAGAAAAGATCCTCCTACTTAAGGAGAAGTTAGCCCTGGCGATTTTTTTATATATAAAAGTTCCGTTTTGTTTATGGTTTGTGTCTTGTTCAAATTCATTTAACGTCTTTTCACAAGTTGTGAGATTAGATGGGAAGAGCGATAGAGACAATGACAATGACAAATTCTTTTATTTCGAGGATAATGAATAAGCACACATGTGCTTTTTTACATCCAGTCCCCGCCCGTAGGGATACATCTTAATAATAATAACCCAACACTTATACAGTCTCACAATAGAAACAAGGGGAAATAACCATTTTCAAAACAGCCCCCCCCCCCCCCAACAACCCCCCCTCCCAAGCAAACAAATAAAAGAAAACCCTAAAAACACCCCCTTCCCCCAAAAAAAAGAGAGAGAGAGAGAGAGAGAGAGAGAGAGATGAGAGAGAGAGGAGAGAGAGAGTGTGTGTGCGTGTGTGTGAGAGCGAGAGAGAGAGAGAGAGAGAGAGAGAGAGAGAGAGAGAGCAAGAGAGAGAGAGAGCGAGAGAGAGAGAGAGAGAGAGAGAGAGAGAGAGAGAGAGAGAGAGCAAGAGAGATAGAGATAGAGAGAGAGCAAGAGAGAGAGAAATAGAGAGAGAAATAGAGAGAGAAATAGAGAGAGCGAGAGCGAGCGAGCGAGCGAGAGAGAGAGAGAGAGAGAGGGAGAGAGAAAGAGAGAGAGAGAGGAGAGGAGAGGGGGGGGGGAAATAAAATAAAATCAAATAATTTTATTTCGAAAATAATGACTAAACTCTCACGTGTGTTTTCTTACATAATATAGTCCGGGGGGGGGGGGGGGGGGGGGGGGGGGGGGGGGGGGGGGGGGGGAGGGGGGGGAGGAGGGGAGAGACAGAGACAGAAAGAGAGGGAGAGAGAGAGACAGAGACAGAGAGAGAGGGAGAAAGAGAGCAAGAGAGAGGGGGAGAGAGAGAGGGAGAGAGAGAGAGACAGAGACACAGAGAGAGGGAGAAAGAGAGCAAGAGAGAGGGGAGAGAGAGAGGGGAGAGAGAGAGACAGAGACAGAGACAGAGAAGAGGAGAGAGGAGAGAAGAAAGAGCAGAGAGAGGGGGAGAGAGAGAGGGGGAGAGAGAGAGACAGAGACAGAAAGAGAGGAGAGGGAGAGAGAGAGACAGAGACAGAAAGAGAGAGAGGGAGAGAGAGACAGAGACGAAGAGAGAGGGAGAAAGAGAGCAAGAGAGAGGGAGAGAGAGAGAGAGAGAGGGAGAGAGAGAGAAAAGAGAGGGAGATAAAGAGCGAGCGAAGCGAAACGAGCGAGAGAGACAGAGACAGAGACAGAGAGCGAGAACGAGAGAGGGAGAGAGAGAGAGAGAGGGAGTGAGAGAGAAGGAGAGAGAGAGACAGAGACAGAGAGAGAGAGAGGGAGAGAGAGAGAGGGAGAGGGAGAGCGAGAGAGAGAGGGGGAGAGAGAGAAGGGAGAGAGGACAGAGAGAGAGCGAGCGACACAAAGCGAGACGAAGTTGGAGAGAGAAGAGACAGAGAGAGAGCGAGCGACCAGAGAGAGAAGAGAGGTGAGAGAGAGAGAGAGAAGGGTACGTAAGCTAACAGGACAATTTCTTCCTCAAGTGAATCACCCACCATTGAAATTGCGCTGATCATACACAACGCGGAAGAACATCTCTTTGGCCCACAATGGAAATCTGTGTCCTCTCCATTGTGTTTAAAATAGATGCATGCGTTGCACAGAAGCCAGTGCAGTGGGGAATGAGAGCGGAATATCATTTTGTTTTTTGTGGTGGTTCCTACGAGTCCCTGGTGGGTGTGATAGCAGACTGAATCATTAAGGAAGCTTGCAGACAGGCAGTTGCAGTTGCAGGCAAGTGTGGTATGTCTATCATTATTATCTGGTTTATCCTTTGAAAACCCTGTGGTAGGCTTAAATCTTTATTTCTTGTGTTAGTTTTATGTGCGTTTAAGTCCATTATTTCGTTTCTTAGTTTTCTGTCTTGTATTCTGAATAAAGGGGTTTATCCTTTGAAAACCCTGTGGTGTGCTTAATTCTGTATCTCTTGTGTTAGTTTTATGTGTGTTTAAGTCCATTATTTTGTTTGTTAGTTTTCTGTCATGTATTCTGAATAAAGGGGACGGGATAGCTCATTGGTCGGAGCACTGGCTTTCCCCCCAGCTAAGTTACCAGTTGGATCGGTGACCGTTTGCACGCGCCTTGGTTTTAGTATAGTTCCCCCAGTTTACCCAGCTGTAAATGGGTAAACTTGCCCTCTTTAGGGTCAGGGAAGGTAAAGCAGCGAGGGAGGGGAGATGGGCGCCGCCCTCAATATGCTGGCCCCTAGAGAAGATGAGGTCTCTGATGCCTCGTGCTCCCCTACGACTTTGTAGGTTATGGGAACATCTTTACCTTTGCCTATGAATTTCTTTGTTTGAGAGATAATGAAGAGATTGAATTGTTAGTGGTGTTGTATGTACAAATTATCTGGTTCATTGTTTTGGAAACTGTGTTGTTTTCTTGAGTCCCTTATTTCTTGTGTTAGTTTTACGTCTTGTATTGTTAATAATTGATTAAAAAAATAATTTTATGAATTTTTGATTCGTTGTTGAAGATAACTTCTTTTAAAAACAAGTGATTTTCCTTGATGTTATAGAGTAATCATTTTCGTGGTCCAAAACTATTTCTTTTTGCACAGAATCTGGTATTGCTAGATTTTGCATGGTATATATTAAAACAGACAATTTTCTTTGTTTGAATGATAGCAGCTTACATGCTTCTGTACAAAATTTCACTGTATTTGCGAAAACTGGTATTCTAAGGGATATTTTGATAGCCATTGCTATCTATGCTTTGCAGGGTTTGTTTTTTTTTAGAAAAAAAGTATTAGAAGCAGAAAAAATATACTTCTTGACCATTATATTTTTGATTGAACCAGCTAGAGAAACAGCAAGGTGTATTAACATTTTAGTGTTCACCTGTTTGTTTGTTGGTTGGTTATTTTCTTTCTCTCTTTCTGTTATCCATGTTTCGTTCGTTCATCTGTTTGTTTCTTTATTCTTTCTTTCCGGCTTTCTTTTGGGATTTCTGTGTGTTGCATTTGTTTGCTCTTGCTGTGTATATTTGTTTTGGTGCTTTATTATGCATTGTTTATTTGTTTAGCTGGTTTTTTTGTTTTGGATCATCATCGTCATCATCATCATCATCATCATCTTCTTCTTCTTCTTCTTCTTCTTCTTCTTCGCAATTTTCGCAATTTTTCTTCTTCTTCTTCTTCTTCTTCTTCTTCGCAATTCTTCTTCTTTTTCTTCTTCTTCTTTCTTCTTCTTCTTCTTCTTCTTCTTCTTTTTTTCTTCTTCTTCTTCGCAATTCTTCTTCTTGTTCGCAATTCTTCTTCTTCTTCGCAATTATCCTTCTTCTTCTTCTTTGCATTCTTCTCCTTTGCATTCTTCTCCTTTGCATTCCTTTTTTCTTCTTCTTCTTCTTCTTCTTCTTCTTCTTCTTCTTCTTCTTCTTCGCAATTCTTCTTCTTCGCAATTCCTCTTTCGCAATTTTCTTCTCTTCTTCTTCTTCTTCTTCTTCTTCTTCTTCTTCTTCTTCTTCTTCTTCTTCGCAATTCTTCTTTCGCAATTTGTCTTCTTCTTCTTCTTCGCAATTCTTCTTCGCAATTTTCTTCTTCTTCTTCTTCTCTTCTTCTTCTTCTTCTTCTTCTTCTTCTTCTTCTTCTTCTTCTTCTTCTTCGCAATTCTTCTTCTTCTTCTTGCAATTCTTCTTCGCAATTCTTCTTCGCAATTCTTCTTCTTCTTCTTCTTCTTCGCAATTCTTCTTCTCGCAATTCCTTCTTCGCAATTCTTCTTCTTCTTCTTCTTCTTCTTCTTCTTCGCAATTTGTCTTCTTCTTCTTCTTCTTCGCAATTCTTCTTCTTCTTCTTCTTCTTCTTCTTCTTCTTCTTCTTCTTCTTTCTTCTTCTTCTTCTTCTTCTTCGCAATTCTTCTTCTTCTTTTCTTCTTCTTCTTCTTCTTCTTCTTCTTCTTCTTCTTAATTCTTCTTCGCAATTCTTCTTCTTCTCTCTTCTTCGCAATTCTTCTTCTTCTTCTTCTTCTTCTTCTTCTTCTTCTTCTTCTTCTTCTTCTTCGCAATTCTTCTTCGCAATTCTTCTTCGCAATTCTTCTTCTTCTTCTTCTTCTTCTTCTTCTTAATTCTTCGCAATTCGTCTCTTCTTCTTCTTCTTCTCGCAATTCTTCTCTTCTTCTTCTTCTTTTCTTCTTCTTCTTCTTCTTCTTCTTCTTCTTCTTCTTCGCAATTCTTCTTCTTCTTCGCAATTCTTCTTCTTCTTCTTCTTCTTCTTCTTCTTCTTCTTCTTTCTTCTTCTTAATTCTTCTTCTTCTTCTTCTTCTTCTTCTTCTTCTTCTTCTCCTTCTTCTTCGCAATTCTTCTTCTTCTTCTTTCTCTTTTGCATGACTCGATACATAAGAGTTTACCGTATATTATGCAACGTTCCACACTTGTTAGTGTTTTCAGTCGAAGGAGGAATGCTGCTGTTGTTGAAGATGATGCTACCCTGGTTCCTCTTTTCTCTTCTGCTGCATGGAGTACAGTCTGCCGAAGGTGCAGTATTCTGCAACTCTTTTTCAGCTTCTCTCTGGCTCTGGCTCTCTGTCTGTCTGTCTTTCTGTCTGTCTCTGTGTGTGTGTCTGTATATCTGTCTGTCTCTGTCTGCGTCTCTGTCTGTGTCTCTGTCTATCTGTCTCTGTTTGTCTGTCTGTCTGTCTTTCTCAGAACATCTTACGCACACGTTAAAAACCCGTTCCGCTTTTTTTGGAAGAGTAGGCCATTGTGTGCCGCTAGCTAGGAACGAATGACCAAACAACAACAACAACAACAACAAACAACCAACCAAACAAACAAACACCCCTCAAAAAAAAAAACCACAACAAAAAACAAAACAAACCCACATGCACACAGGTATCGTGTTTAGACACTATTCCCGAAGTCGGTATACGCCTGCCTAAATGGTGGAGGGAACAAAACAACAACAACAACGAAACGGGCGCATACGCAAAAATGACACTAGTAGTGAACCTCGGAGCTCTAGCCGAGGAACGAAGAAAAGAATGCAAAAAAAAGAAAGAAAAGAGACAAAGACAAAAGACATCAGCACGAATGTATGTATGTATGTTTGTCCGTCGTGTTCGACGATGACCTCCAAAATAATAATAATAATAATAATAATAATAATAATAATAATAATGTATGGAATTTATATAGCGCTGAATCTTGTAAAGCAACAAATCAAAGCGCTCAGATTTTATTTCATACCACTTTAAGTCACGGCAGATTTCTCTCCGTGAAATTCGGGCTGCTCTCCACGGGGAGAGCGGGAGAACGCGTCGCCACTTAGCGCTGCGCCACCCTTTCACCCTTTTTTTTTTTTTTTTTTTTTTTTTTTTCTGCAGCTGTATTTGTTTCCCTATCAGAGTGGCTTTTTTCTAAGAATTTTGCCAGGGACAACTCTCTTGTTGCCGTGGGTTTTTTTTACGTGCGCTAAATAATTACGTGTAACACACGGGACCTCGGTTTATCGTCTCATCCGAAAGACTAGCGCCCAGACCACCACTCATGGTCTAATGGATGGGGGAAAAATTTCCGGTCCAAACGGGGTACGAACCGCCGCACACTTCAGACCCGGACTTTTTGCTTTCTAGACAGGCGCGTTACCTCTAGACCACCGATCCACCACAAGAGGAGGTAGCTGCTGTTTCAGAAATTGGGCAGAAATTTGATTATAGTGGAGATGCCTTTCCCACAGTACATCCCCACTCTCTCGGCCAAGTGGGCATAAGGACAGTCAGCGTTGGAGATGTTCTCCAAAGGCACAACTACCCCCCCCCCCCCCCCCCCCCCCCCCCCCCCCAGGGCTGCATCACATATTAAGGACCGTGCAAGTCAAGCCTCCTAGTCAGAGAGTCATAGTCGATCACTAAAGACTAAGCTGTAAAGTGGAATTCCATGAGCGGGAAAGCCACTGGTCATACAGCCTCTCACTTTGCTGTTGTTGCTCCCAGCGTCAATGGTTTATTCAAGAACTGTGATAAAGCCCAGGCGGTTGACGGCATAATCACGTCACGAATAGATAATGTGAAAAGCACTTTGAAACAACATTCAGATTCGGTGTGTCAGCCATTGTATGTCAGCAATACAGTTGATGTTGTGTTCACCCCCTCACCCCCCCCCCCCCCACCATCCCCGTTCCTCGGCCAATTGACCTTGAGGGGTGGCCTGGGTGCTTGTCTTTCGGATACGACAATAAACCGAGGTTCTATGCGCAATACACGTTTTAATGCACGTGAAAGGTTTAACGTATGAGACTATATATAAACCGAGGTCCCGTGTTGCGAACGCACGCAGTACATCTCGCGCACACGTTAAAACCCGTTCGACTTTTCGTAAGAGTAGGCCATTGTGTGCCGGTGGGAACGGATGACAACATTTACACAAATGCATACACACGGGGACTGGATGAAAAAAAGCACATGCGTGCTTATTCCATCATCCTCGAAATAAAAGAATAAAATAAAATCATAATTTAAAAAAAAAGGAATCCACTGCAACAAGAGAGTTGTCCCTGGTAAAAAAACCACCAAACACATAGCATAGGGAAACAAAGTTTGCAATACATTGGCAATAATAGGACAAACGATATGGGTGGCGCTGCTCTTGTGGCGACGCGCTCTCTCCAGATACAGCGATCAGCCTTTCATGCAGAGAAATCTGCCGAGACTAAAAGCAGTATATAACACGATGCAACAATATGCAGCACAATGCAATACAATACAATACAATGTGGACGTGCGTGCGTGCGTGCGTGCGAGTGTGTGTGTGTGTGTGTGTGTGTGTGTGTGTGTGTGTGTGTGCGTGTTTGTGTGTTTGTGAAGTCAAGTCATGTCAAGTTAAGTCAAGTCAAGTCAAAAACACTTCGAAGGAAGGTGGCAGGATGGCTAAGACGTTTGCCTGCCAACAAGTAAACCGTGAGGTTCTGGGTTCGATTCCCAGCCTCGCCCTTTCTTCCCAGTTTGACAAAAAAATCAAACTGAATGTCAAAGTCCTTCGGATGAGACTATAAACCGAGGCCCCGTGTGCGAACGCATACAGAACATCTTGCGCACACGTTAAATCCTGTTCCGCTGTTCGAAAGAGTAGGCCATTGTGTGCCGGTGTGAACAGATGACAAAATTTACAAAACCGCATACACACGCAAAAAAAAGTCATATGAGCGCTTTGATTTGTTGCTTTACAAGATTCAGCGCTATATAAATTCCATACATTATTATTATTATTATTATTATTATTGTTATTATTATTATTATTATTATTATTATTATTATTAATCGTCCCATGAAGAAGGACAATTATAATACTGACAGGCACATTGACACGTATCATCATCTCGAAACACTCA
>CM054160.1:26946474-26953974 GCA_028751875.1 Rapana venosa | reverse complement strand
AGCTGGGGAAAGCGCGTGCTGTGACCACTGAGCTATTTTTAAAATATATATTTTATTCTTTTATATCGAGGATAATGGAATAAGCACTCATGTGGTTTTTTTTACATCCAGTCCCCGTGTGTATGCGGTTTTGTAAATTTTGTCATCTGTTCCCACCGGCACACAATGGCCTACTCTTACGAAAAGCGGAACAGGATTTAACGTGTGCGTAAGATGTTCTGCGTGCGTTCGCACACGGGGCCTCGGTTTATAGTCTCATCCGAAGGACTTTTGGGGGAGAGTGGAGTCTGCACTGATGTCAACTCCAGGGGAAAAAAACCCTTTGAACGGGAATCGAACCCGGGTTGTCAGATTGCGAGCACAATGGTCTAACCACTAGGCTATCCCCCACTATTGCAGTCAAATACTGTTGTTATTGTTGTTGTTGTTGTTGTTGTTGTAGTTGGCCGTTCCACAGCCAAGCACTCTGAGGGTCACTCAGAACATACACTCTCTCCCATTCATCCGAGCTGGGGATCACTGAGAGACAGTGAGTACACCCTGGAGGAGAGGGTTGCCTGTCTGACTGTTTTCAACTACCTCGCCATTCAGGCAACTACAAGCTGATGCCGACTCCACTCTCCCACCCCCCAAAAGTCCTTCGGATGAGACTATCAACCGAGGTCCCGTGTGCGAACGCACGCACGCAGAACATCTTGCGCACACGTTAAAACCCGACCCACTTTTCGTAAGAGTAGGCCATTGTGTGCCGGTGGGAACGGATGACACAATTTACAAAAACTGCACACCAGGACTGGATGTATATAACAAAAAGCACATGAGTTGCTGTTGTTGTCTTCGATTTTACGTCTGTTCACTCTTAGTGATATCAGACAAAAGCACATGAGTGCTTGTTCCATTATCCTCGAACTAAAAACAATAAATAAATAAAAAGATAAGTATTTGTCTCTCTGTTAAATAAAAAAAGAGCTTGGAGTTAGAGCTTGGATTACAATCTCAACATACCATTTCTTCTTCGTCGAATGCTATTATTTTTGTCTGTCATAATATTATGAGATAAAATTAATGTGTGTTGCAACGCTGCCGCTAAGCGCCTGGCAAGTCAGGCCCGGCACATCCCACTTCGGCGTGACAACTTTTCAAAGCAAAACATTTCGGGTTGTTGTTGTTTTTTTGCGTGATGTATCAACAGTGATGAAGAGGTTGCAATAAATTATATCATGGGGATGCATCAACTTTCAAACTTTTTTAAGAGATTGTACTTCATGCTTCCTATTAAAAAGTAAGTTAGGCCCGAGAGTTACAGATACCTGCAGTGTTAGTTAAATTATTAGCTTAACCAACACTCTCAGAGCTGTATCAGTAAAGCGGATGATACTTGACAATAAGATCCTAGTCTTCCCAATGAGCCCATAGCAAACTCACCCAGGATAGGAGCTTAAGGAGTAAAAAAAACAACAACAACCCAGTACCCCCCCCCCCCCCCCCCCATACCCCAACCAACCAAACAAAAAGCTTTTGGGGGTTTTGAACCTGCGACCTGCCAGCCACAAACCAATGTCCCGACTACTGTGCCATTGCAACTGGTAATACAGACTTTTTTTAATTTGGGGAAAAAATTGTTTCTCGTTTTTTCTGAATTGGTAATTGATAGATCCTTACTCGAAAACAGTTCATATTACTTAGCCTAGAAGATTAAGGACGTGCCATTTTATTTTTCAAAACTGGCCCTAACTTTATTCTTTGAGATGCGCGCGCGTGCGCACACACACAAACATACACACACAGACACAGACACACACACAACACCACAACACAAACACACACCACAACACAAACACAACACACACACACAAAACACAAACATAAGCACAACATACACACATACATACACATACACAACACACACACACACACACAGACACACACACAACACCACAACACAAACACAAACACAGCACACGCACCACACATACATACACACACACACACGCCACGCACACACACACACACATACACACACACGACACACACACACAAAACACAAACGCAACACAAACATAAACACACACATACATACACACACATACACAACACACACGCATAAACACACACCCGAACACACAACACCACAACATACACACACACATACACAACACACACACACACAACACACAAAACCCCAAAACAAAACACAAACACACACAAACACACCACACACACCACACACACACACACAAAAACAACACACACACACAAACACACACAACAACAAAACACACACACACACACACAACACACACACACACACACAACACACAAACCCCCCCCCCCCCAAAAAAAAATTGGTTCCCTTTTTTTCTTTTTGTTTTAAATTCCCTTTAATTTAGAAAATTTCTTTTTGAAAAAAATTTTTAATTTTTAAAAAACTTTTTTTTTTAGAAAAACTTTTTAAATAAAAAACAAATTTTTTCTTTTATTTGAATTTTTTCGGAAAAAAGGGGGAAGAAGGGGGGGGGGGGGGGGGGGGGGGGGGAGGGGGGGGGGGGGGGTTTTTTTGGGGGGGAAAGGTTTTTTAATTTGCGGAGGGGGGAAAAAAAGGGGCCGGGGGGGGGGGAAAAAACCCCGGGGGGGGGGGGAAAATTTTTTTTTTAAGGGGGGGGGGAAAAAAGGGTTTTGGGGGGGGGGGGTTTTAAAAGGGCCGGGGGGGGAGTTTTGGGGGGGGGGGAGGGGGGGGAGGAGGGTTTTCTTCTTCTTCTTTTTTTTTCTTTTTGGTTTTCGTTTGGGTAATTGTAAAGTTTTTAAATCTCAGTCTTTTTTTTGCAACGAATATGTGAAAAAGAAATAGCAATTGTTTGTTCCCCTCTTTTTGTGTTTTTTTTCAGTCAAATCTGAAACTTCTCCGCATTTTTGTAAAGATAAACCTTTTTTTTTGTCTTATTATTTTGGATTTTGTACTAGTCATAAATCACCCAAAGGGGGATTTTAACGCCAAAGTAGGCCCCTGACTCTTAAAACCCAAGGGGCCGGGAAACATTTGGTTCATTTTTGGAAAACTGGGGGAGACCAACGACAGGGGACTACGTTGCTGGAGTTTTGCCTCCCACCCAAAGACTTACCATTGCCAATCCCCCTCTACCCCCACAAGCAGTCAAGGAGGCCCCCCCTTTGTCCATGCCCCAAAAACGGAAAAGATCCAAAACCCAAAATTTGATTTTATCTTAACCCGGGGGAAAAAAAAGGCCCAAAAAAAACCCCCGGGGAAAAAGGGGGGGTTTTTTTGGGGGTTTTAAAAAAAAAAAAAAAAACCCCCCCCCCCAAAAAAGGGGAAAAAAGGAAAAAAAAATTTTTTTTTGGGGGGGGGGTTTGGGATTAAACCCCGGGAAAAAAAAACCCCCCCCCAAAATTTTCCCAAAAAACCCCCCAAAAACCCCCTTTAAAAAACCCGGGGGGTTTGGGGGGGGGGGGGGTAAAGGGGGGGGGAAAAAAAAAGGGGGGGAAAAAAAAAGGGGGGGGGGGGGGGGTTAAAGGGGGGGGGGGGGGGGGGGGGGGTTTTGGGGGGGTTTTTAAAAAAAAAGGGGGGGGGGGGGGGGGGGGGGAAAATTTTTTGGGGGGGGGGGGGGGGGGGGTTACGGGGGGGGGGGGGGGGGGGGGGGGGGGGGGTTTTTGGGGGGGGGGGAAAAAAAAAAAAGGGGGGGGGCCCCCCCCCCCAAAAGGGGGGGGGGGGGGGGGGGGGGTTTTTTGGGGGGGGGGGAAAAAAGGGGGGGGGGGGGGGGGGGGGGGTTTTTTTGGGGGGGGGGAAAGGGGGGGGTTGGGGGGGAAAAAAAGGGGGGGGTTTTCCCCAAAAAAAACCCCCCCCCGGGGGGGGGGGTTTTTTTAAAAAAATTTGGGGGGGGCCCCCAAAAAAAGGGGGGGGGGTTTTTAAAATTTTTTTTTTTCCCGGGGGGGGAAAGGGGGGGGGAGAGGGGGTTGGGGGGGGGGGGGGGAAAAAAAAAACCCCCCGGGGGGGGGGGGTTTTTGGGGGAACCCCCCTTTTTTTTAACCGGGGGGGGGGAAAAAAGGGGGGGGGGGGGGGGGGGGGGGGGGGGGGGGGGGGGGGGTTTTGGGGGGAAAAAAAAAGGGGGGGGGGGGGGGGGGGCCCAAAAAGGGGGGGGGGGGGGTGGGGGAAAGGGGGGGGTTTTTTTTTTTGGGGGGGGGGGGGGGGGGGGGGTTTTTTTTGGGGGGGGGGGGGGGGGGGGGGGGGGGGGGCCGGGGGGGGGGGGGGGGGGGGGGCGGGGGTTTTGGGGGGGAAAAGGGGGGGGGGGGGGGGGGGGGGGGGGAAACCTTTTGGGGGGAAGGGGGGGGGTTTTTTTGGGGGGGGAAAAAAGGGGGGGGTTTTTTGGGGGGGTTGGGGGGGGGGGGGGAAAAAAAAATTTTTTTGGGGGGGGGGAAAAAAAAAAAAGGGGGGGGGGGGGGGGGGGGCGAAGCAGTCATCACATATGTTACCCTATCTGAAAAAAGTTTTGGGAGACAAAACAGGGCCAACAAAATGGCACAATCACTCATCCCCCCTCCCCAAGAAGGGTTTTTACGCCAATCCCAAAACATAGAACAATCAGCTCATCACCCCGCCGAAGATCATCTAAAAGTATTTTGAATCGCTCAAGAAGGAGGCAGAAGAACACCTTGCAGAGGAACAACTGGTTCGGGGCAGGCAGGAGCACGATCGAACAGATTTTTAACTGCCACATCCTGATGGAAAAACATCTTCAACATCAGAGAGACCTGTTCCACAACTTCATCGACTTCAAGAAGGCTTTCGACAGAGTATGGCAGAAGGCCTGTGGCAGGTCATCAGAATGTTTGGCATTGAAGAAGGACTAGTGCAAACCCTTCAAGCACTTATAACACCGCAAGCAGTGCAGTCCTTCTGAACAATCAGGTCGGAGACTACTTCAAAACCACAGCTGGGGTCCGACAAGGATGCCTGTTATCTCCAGTCCTGTTTAATCTGTTCTTGGAAAACATTATGAGAGAGACCCTCCATGATTTTCCACTCTACCATCTCCATTGGCGGCAGACCCCTCAACAACTTACGGTTTGCCGTGACTTTGACCTCATGGGCGGAAGTAACACAGAGCTGCAAGATCTTAAAACCAGACTTGAGACAGAGCTGGAGCTTTATGGGATGGAGGTGAGCTCGGAGAAAAGTAAAGTACTTGTGAACAGCATGAGCAACGCCACTGCTAAAATTTACTTTGAACGGCCAACAACTGGAGGAGGTAAAACGCTTTAAAATCCCTTGGCGTTTACACTCAAAAAGGACGGGCGATCGACGACAGAAATCAAAGTCAGAATACCCATGGCAACATCTTCCATGACAAAAACTCACCACCATATGGAAAAGTAAAGGATCAGTTTCCCAATAAAAACTAAAGCTCTACAAAGCCCTAATTCAGACGATCCTGCTGAAACGGAAGTGAAACCTGGACATTGACTGCTGAAACAGCAAAGCGAATCCAGTCATTCGAACAAAATGCCATAGAAAACTACTGGGCAACCCTGGAGAGAACGAAAGACCAATGAATTTGTCAAGAGTCAAAAACACGGCTGGCAGGTACACAGGAACCCCTTCTCACCATCTTTCAAGAAGAAAAAGCTGACATGGTTCGGCCACGTCACCCGCCACAACACTCTCCCAAAAAACAGTACTGCAGGGAACACTCGAAGTGGCAGAAGGAGGGGAAGACAGAACAAGTCTGGGATGGAAAAACATCAGAGAATGGACCAGGATGAATGACCGGCACTACTGCGCAGAGCCGAGGCCCGAGATGGATTGGAGGAGGCTTACCACGGCATCGTGTTTCGTGTCTCCCCCACGCCCGCCAAGGTCACGGGTCTGATGATGATGATGATGATGTACTAGTCTCTCTCTGTCTCTCTCCCCTCTCCCCTCTCTTCTCTCTCTCTCTCCTCTCTTCTCTTTTCCTCTCTCTTTTCTCCCCTCTCTCTCTCTTTTCTCTCTCTCTCTCTCTACCAGAGAGCTGGACAGAATCAGTTATAATTCCACTGTTCAAAAAAGGTAACACAAATGATCCAAATGACTATAGAGGGATTTCTTTATGGGAATATAGCAAGTAAACTATACAGCTCAATAGTAATTCAAAGATTATCTAGGTGGATTTAAGCAAATAATATCAAGGTGAATTTCAGGGAGGCTTCAAGAAAGGCTATAGTACAATTGATCATTATATTTACTTTATTGGCTGCCATTCAAAAACAATTTGTAAAAAAATCGTAAACTCTATGTAGCCTTCATTGATTTCGAAAAGGCCTTGATTCCCATTTCAAGACAACTTTTATGGCCAATTCTAAGCAAAAATGGCATTAAGGGAAAGTTTTACAACTGTATAAAAAATTTTTACAATGATGTAAAGGCCCCAAAATAAAAAAAAGGGCTAAGTTTAGGGGATATATTAAATGTACGCAAGGGGTTTAAAAAAGGAGACGTATGCAGCCCAGTTCTGTTTTCGTTGTTTATTAATGAAGTAGCTCTTGACAAATAAAAAATGGGAGAATGGTTACTTTCGATTTAGTAGAAATTTTTGTTATGTTGTTTGCAGACGATATTGTTTTGTTATCTGATACTGTTATGGTTTGCAAACGCAATTGAACAGTTTGGACGCTGCCCGCTCAAAGACTTCAGCTTAAAGTAAACATGGGAAAAAGTAATATCATAGTATTTCGTAAGGGTGGATATCTGGCTTCTCGTTTAAAAATGGTTTTATGGAAAATCTCAAATTTAAAGTTGTAAATGCCCTTTTAAGTATCTAGGTTTTATATTTTTTCTACTAAGCTTAGTTTTACTTTTGCCTGTCAAGATCTGTGAGCAGAGGTAAACGAGCAGTCATGAATATCTTAATGTTTTTGAACAAATTTGACAGCACCTCACAGAATTATTTTTTAAGTTGTTTGATGCACAGGTGCAGCCAAAATTTTTCAGTATGGTGCAGAAATATGGGCTTTCTTTGCAGGGCTGAAATTGAAAAATTACTTTATTCGCAATGAAACGATTCCTTAAATGTTAACAGGCGAACACCAAACGATCTTGTTTATGGTGAGCTTGGAAGACATCCATTGTATTTAAATTCTTATGTGAAATGCATTGGGTCTTGGTTAAAAGTATCGCAGATGTGTGGAAACAGACTCCCTTCCCAAGCAATAAGCTTTTGTATGACCTCGATGAGAGAGGGAAGATAACATGGGTGACTAGCGTGCGTAAGTGTTTGTGTGAAAATGGTTTTGCATTTGTGTGGCTTAATCAGGGTGTTGGGTGTGTCAAGAGTTTTTTGTCCTCCTTTAAACAACGTATCATAGATTTAGATGGCAGCATTGGGAGAGCCCCATTCAAAGCAGCGACAGTTTCTTTATATAAATTATTCAAAGCAAATCACCTTGTTGAAACATACCGAACCATAAATATGAATACGTTTGTAAGGTGTGTATTGACCAAGTTTCGTT
>CM054160.1:26933974-26936474 GCA_028751875.1 Rapana venosa | reverse complement strand
GTGGTTTTTGATGTGTGTTGGTTAGTTGTTTGGTTGTTTGTTGATTGGTTTGTTTGTTTGGTGGTGGTGGTGGTTGGTGATTGTGTGGATGGTTGTTTTTAGGTTGTTGTTGATGTTGGTGGTTTGGTGGTGTTGTTGGTGGTTTGGTGGTGGTGTGTTGTTGTTGGTGGTGGTGGTGGTGGTGTTGTGTGGTGGTTTTGTTTTGATGTTGGTGGTGGTGGTTGGTTGTGTTGGTGGTTGGGGGTGGTGGTGTATTGGTGGTGGTTTTTTGGTTGGGTGTGGTTGGGGGTTGGTGTGGTGGTTTGTGATGTTGGTGGTTGGTGGTGATGTGTTGGTGGTGATGTGTGTTTGGTTTGGGGTGGTGTGTGGTTGTGGTGGTGTGTGGTGTGGTGGTTGGTTGTTTTTGGTGTTGGTGGTGGTTGTTTGGTTGGTTGT
This sequence comes from Rapana venosa, assembly GCA_028751875.1. Classification (NCBI taxonomy): domain Eukaryota; kingdom Metazoa; phylum Mollusca; class Gastropoda; order Neogastropoda; family Muricidae; genus Rapana; species Rapana venosa. Next base: position 26,936,039 of record CM054160.1, on the reverse strand, counting down.
TTTTAGGTTGTTGTTGAGGGTGGTGGTTGGTGTTGGTGTTGGTGGTGTTTTTGTTGGTGCTGGTGTTGGTGGTGCTGTTGTTGTTGGTGGTTGGTGTTGGTGGTGCTGTTGAGGGTGGTTGGGGGTGGTTTGGTGTGGTGGTAGTTGGTGGTGTTGGTGGTGGTTGTGGGATGGTTGGTGGTGTTGTTGTTGGTGGTTGTTAGTGGTGTTGGTGGTGTTGCTTGTTGTTGGTGGTGTTTATTGATAGTCTTGTTTGTTGTGTTGTCATTGGTGGTGGTGGTTGGGTTGTGGTGGTGGTTGGTGCTGTTGTTGTTGTTGGTGGTGGTGTTTGTTGATGTGTGTTGTTGTTGTGTGTTGTTGTTGTTGTTGGTGGTGGTGGTGATGGTGGTAGTGTTGCTGTTTTTTTTTTTTTTTGGTGTTGTTGTTATTGTTGTTGGTGGTGTGTTGAGGTTGGTTGTGATGGTTGGTGTTGGTGGTATATGTTGTTGATGTTATATTATTATTATTATTATTATTATATTATTATATCATCATCATCATCATCATCACCATCATCATTCTTATTCTTATTATTATCAAACGCATTTTGTCTCACTCATTTGTTGTTGTTGCTGCTGTTGGTGGTAGTTGTTGTTGTAGTAGTATTAGTATCATTATCAATGTCTTTGTTATCAGTCTCATAGTTATCATCATCATCATCATCATCATCATCATCAAAACCACCACCACTACCACCATCACCACCACCACCACCACCACCACCACCACCACCCACCACAACAACAACAACAACGACGACGACAACAACAAGAACGACGATGACGAAGACAGCAACAACAACAACAACAACAATCTTTCTTTTTCTCTCTGCTTTCAGTGGCGGCGGCAGCTGATTTGCAGACATCCGGGAGAAGAGAGGAGAAGAGAAAAGAGAAGAAGAAGAAAAGAAGAGAAGAGAAGAAATGAGAAGAAAAAAAAGGGTAGGGAAGGAAGAGAAGAGAAGGGAAGAGAGGGGAAAGGAAGGGGAGGGGAGAGGATGGAAGGGGAGGGAAGAGGAGAGAAGAGAAGAAAAGACGAGAGGAGAGGAGAGGAGGGAAAGGGGGAGGGGAAGAGAAGAGAAGAGAAGAGGAGAGGAGAGAAGATGAGAGAAAAGAAGGGGAGGGAGAGGGAAGAGAAGAGAAGAGAAGACGAGAGGAGAGGAGAGGAGGGAAAGGGAGGGGAGGGGAGGGAAGAGAAGAGAAGAGGAGAGAAGAGGTGAGAAGGAAGAGAAGAGAAGAGAAAAGAAGAGAAGAGAAGAAATGAGAAGAAAAAAAAGGGTAGGGAAGAGAAGAGAAGAGAAGGGAAGAGAGGGGAAAGGAAGGGGAGGGGAGAGGATGGAAGGGGAGGGAAGAGGAGAGAAGAGAAGAAAAGACGAGAGGAGAGGAGGGAAAGTCCTAGGGAGGGGAGGGGAGGGAGGAGGGAAGTGAAAAGAGAAAAGAGAGAAGACGAAAGGAGAGGAGAGACGGGGAGGGGAGGAAGAGGAAGGGAAAAGAAGAGAAGAGCAGAGAAGGAAAGGGAAGAGAAGGAGGAGGGAAGAGAAGAGAAGAGAAGAGCAGAGGAGGGGAGAGAAGAGCAGAGAAGATGAGGAAAAGAGACGAGAAGAGAAGGGAAGAGAAAAAAGAGGATCACTGTTAAATTTTGCTGCCAGATCTTCCTACCCTTGTTTCTGTATTATCTGCTCCAACTAGCCCCCTCCCTCCTTCCCCCCCATCCCCCCAGCCCCCACCAATCCCCGCCCCCAGCCTCCGCCTCTATGTATGTCTTTTGTCTCCCTGTCACTGTCTGTCTGTCTGTTTGTCTGTCTGTCTGTCTGTCTGGGTTGTCTGGCGTTTGTTTTGGTCTCTTTATCTCTATGTGGTTTTACTTATTTGTATCTCGTTCATTTTGTGTATTGTCTCTCTCTCTCAATCTCTCTCTCTCTCTGTCTCTATCTCTCTCTCTCTCGCTCTCCTCTGTGTTTCTCTCCCCCTCTCTCTAGCTCTCTCTAGCTCTCCTCTCTCTCTCTAGCTCTCTCTCTCTCTGTCTT
>CM054160.1:26916474-26926474 GCA_028751875.1 Rapana venosa | reverse complement strand
GTGTGTGAGTGTGTGTGTGTGTGTGTGTGTGTGTGTGTGTGTCTGTCTGTGTGTGTATGTGTTTGTCTATGTGCGTGTGAGTGTGTGAGTGTGTGTGTTTGTGTATGTGTTTGTCTATGTGCGTGTGAGTGTGTGAGTGTGTGTGTGTGTGTGTGTGTGTGTATGTGTTTGTCTACATGCGTGCGAGTGTGTGAGTGCGTGTGTTTATGTATGTGTTTGTGTATGTGCGTGTGAGTGTGTGTGTGTGTGTGTGTGTGTGTGTGTGTGTGTGAGAATAGCCTAGTGGTTAGAGCGTTGAGCTCCTGATCTGACACCCCAGGCTTGAGCCTATACCGAGAAATATACTTGTGTATGTGTTGTTGTTGTTGTTGTTGTTGTGGTGGTGGTGGTGGTGATGGTAGTGTTGGTGTGTGTGTGTGTTGCACGTGCTTTACCTGAATAACTCTGCTTACTCTTCTTCTGATTCTGCTTCTTCTGCTTCTTCTCCTCCTAATCCTACTCCTCCTCATTATCATGATGATGATAATGATAATCATTATTATATCATTATCATCATTATTACTGTCCTCCACCTCCTCTTCTTCTTCCTCCTCCTCCTCCTGCTCCTCTTCCTCCTCCTCATCAACCTCCTGCTCCTCCTCATCCTCATCCTCATCCGAGGAAGAAGAAGAAGAAGAAGAAGAAGAAGAATTATCATTTAAGGACCCAAAGTCCGCGAAGTACTTGTAAGGTTAATAAAACACAGTGGTGGGATACTAAACAACAACAACAACAACAACAACAACAGCAACAACACCACCCCCCACCCCCAACACCCAGTCAAACACACAGACTTCTCATCAAGCTCGTACCATCAGTTTCACAGATTCTCAGGTGGGATAAGTGACTTACAGATCATAGACTGAAGGAAGAAGGAAGGTGGCAGGATGGTTAAGACGTTTGCCTGCCAACAAGTCAACCATGAGGTTGTGGGTTCGATTCCCAGCCTCGTCCTTTCCTCCCAGTTTGACCAAAAAATCGAACTGAATGTCAAAGTCCTTCGGATGAGACTTTAAACTGAGGCCCCGTGTGCGATTGCATGCAGAACATCTTGCGCACACGTTTAATCCTGTTCCGCTTTTCGAAAGAGTAGGCCATTGTATACCGGTGGGAACAGATGACAAAATTTACAAACCGCATACACACGGGGACTGGATGTAAAAAAGCACATGAGTGCTTATTCCATTATCCTCGATATAAAAGAATAAATAAATAAATAAATAGACTGGATGATTCCAAGGGTGTTAAGCTGAGGAATGCCCGACAACAGAAACAAGGAGAAGAATGCAAAGAAGAGGAAGAAGAATGCAAAGAAGAGGAAGAAAGCAAAGAAGAAGAAGAAGAATGCAAAGAAGAGGAAGAAAGCGAAGAAGAAGAAGAATGCAAAGAAGAGGAAGAAAGTAAAGAAGAAGAAGAATGCAAAGAGGAAGAAGAAAAAGCCTGAAAGGAAATGACATCAGATCATGGTTCACTTTCAGAACATAATTCAGGAACATCTTTTCCGCCAAGATGTGTTTGTGGTATGAAGTCCGATACCAAGTGCTTTAGAAAACATCCTACAACTTTCCGTAAACTACTACTGGCGATTTAGTTTTCTAAAATGAATGGTGTAACACTTCCAGACATTTTCTTATTGCATTTTTACATTCTTTTATTTCGAGGATAATAGAATACGCAGTTGTGTATTTTTTACACCCTGTCCCCGTGTCTATTCGTTTTGTAAATTTTATCTGTTCCCACTAGCACACACTGGCCTACCCTTCCGAAAAGCAGAGCGCGCGCGTTTGTGCGTGTATGTGTGTGTAAGTGTGTGTGAGTGTGTGTGCGAGTGTGTATTTGTGAGCGAGTGTGTGCGCGTGTATGCATGCGTGCGTGTGATAGACGTACAGATAAAAGGATATATGCATCCAGCATCTTATGCTATGCTCTACACCTGAAAACACACACGTCATTCCTGAATGGAACACTGAACAAAAACGCCTTGGTCAAGTTATTTATTTTTGCACTCATTTGTAATGCATCACATATTTCAACAACATTTTTCAGTCATTCTGAAGTTTCCCATTTCATTTTTGTTTCATTTCAGCTGCGAGCCGGCTACCCAACCCTAACTCCAGCCTCTCTTTTTTGGCTGAAGGGGGAGGTAGGCTTTTCCCAATGCTCTGACCAGCAGTGACACAATGACCTCCACTGACTTTTGAATAAATTCTCCCACCATCATTTAAAATATCTCCGACTAGAATGACATGCTGATTCTGGTATACTTTTAAAACACAAGTGACAAGCAGCTTAATTCCAGCCATGTTATCTTTACAGCCGGAAAGCACAGACACCCTTTATTAAGTAAGTGCAAGCGTCATGAGGATTTAAAGAATCATTGTTGGCACATGAAACGTGAGGTCACTGAGAACCCCATGGAAAGTGAAAGAAACTTGCATACGAAATGGAAAAAAAATACAGATGGAACCATCCTTGGACTCGGCGAGATGCGCTGGAAAAACTTCAGACAAACCTCTTCCCCTGAAGGCCACACAAACTCAAACTTCAGTGGCAGTGAAGACAAACGTGAACACGGGGTTGGATTCCTCACCCCCCAAAAATACACTGCAAATACCATCACGGGATGTCCAGTCTCTAGTCGACTCATTATCATCCATCTGAGGGCTGCACCTTTTAAGGTCACCATTCTACAAGCTTATGCCCCAACAACAGACTAGGATGACAAGGATGCTGAAGACTTCTACCATCATACAAGAGTACCTCAACAACTGACTAGGATGACAAGGACGCTGAAGACTTCTACCATCATACAAGAGTACCTCAACAACTGACTAGGATGACAAGGACGCTGAAGACTTCTACCATCATACAAGAGTACCTCAACAACTGACTAGGATGACAAGGACGCTGAAGACTTCTACCATCATACAAGAGTACCTCAACAACTGACTAGGATGACAAGGACGCTGAAGACTTCTACCATCATACAAGAGTACCTCAACAACTGACTAGGATGACAAGGACGCTGAAGACTTCTACCATCATACAAGAGTACCTCAACAACTGACTAGGATGACAAGGACGCTGAAGACTTCTACAACCAACTGTAAGAGGTCATAGACCAGACACCAAGGCAAGACATCACTATAGTTCAGAGTGACTGGAATGCAAACACTAGGAGCAGAGGTGAGCAAGAATTGGAAGAGGGATATGTGGCAAATACTGCAACCCTGAGACCAGCGAAAGAGGCTCGAGGCTCTGAGAATATGTCAGTTAAAGAAGGAGTTGTGCAGAGCTTTTTTTTCTTTTTTCAGGAAAGTCAGTCAGTTGGAAAGTCAAGTGCCTGTGGTGTGTGCTCACCACTTAGATGTTGAAACGTTTAAAGATACAAATGTATCCATTTTGTACATGGCTGTTATAAAATAAAGAAAAATGAAAGTACTGGTTACAATAAACATTTTAATATATATCCTCTAAAGGAATATGCAATATTTTCTCCGCTCCGACAAGTTTGGATTATATAATTCATATGATATACAGATAAAATTGGGTTGTACAAATTCATCAACACCTTCGTATATTTCCAGTTGAGATTCTGGAATAAGCTTAACTGGGTTCTGGCTTAAACAGTATTTTTAAGTAATGAAGTGTACTAACACAGCAAAGAAACCAGTGATAATACTTGCAACCCAAAAAGCAAAAAAAACCGAAAAACAAAACCCCCTTTATACTACCAGACAAAGGGGGTTTCCAATTACCCTTTCATAGGAGTAAAATCAACCGTTAAGGTTTTAAATAAAATTCAGCTTCAAATGCGATATGTTTTACAATAATGCACTTAAAATGCAGCTTCAAATGCATGACATTTGAAAACAATGCACATATAACTTTAACACTGACACTGAAATAGGAAATAGGGAATGGGTAGCAAACACTGGAGGAGATCAACTGCTTAAAAAAACAAAAATATACCAGACACCATGCAAAACCGCTGTTAAAAAATTCACATCAAGAGGGTAGGTTAAGACATGCTATAAGCCATAACCTTCCGGTTGTAATGATCATAAAAAGAATACAGGCAATACGCTTCACACATACACAATCCATTTGAAGTTGAAAAATGGGGGCATGGTTTGGAGTGGTTACATATAATTAAACCAGTTACACAACTGCCCAGAAAAAGCTGATAAATATCAAGCCTCTAGAATAAATACTTGAAACATAAAATGCCAAAAAAATGAACATCCAAATTTAAAAAACATGTAATTTCTTCCACAAAGAGCAGTCTTATGTTTGGAAGAAAATTATGAGAAAGTCTTTTGGGGTCACACTTGGCAGTATTATTGCACTTAAATGTAAAAGGAAACAAAACAAATGTCCCAAAGCTGTGCTGACAATAGGAACCAAAAGACTACAGGGGAGAGAGGCAGATGAAGCAGTCTGTCAATGGGCTGGCAGTGCTACAACCTGGGTAATGACTTAATGGCAAAGAAAAAGGTGTGAAGAAAATAAGGTAACAGGACGCACCGATACAAGATGCCTGCAGTCTTGTACACAACATAGAATAAAAGGCAAAAATTGGTTTTCTTAAACCAGATTTTGTAAAGTAAAAGAGGAAATGCCTTTTTTGATGCAGGCTAGTTAAGATGTGTGTACAATTTTTTTAAGCAATTTTTTTGAATGAGGGAATCCCAATGCTTTATCCACTTCCATACTTTGAAAAATTATGGCCAATGTTGAAAAGTCAACTTTGTTTATGGCTACAATTTAAAACATTTTTTAAACCACACACAAAATTCCATATTCCAGTACCTGCCATTTTCCACTTAAAACAAAGCACACACATATACACTTACAATCTCTGTACTGGTTGCACAATATAGCATTCACTAAATGACAAATACCTGTGGTATACCATTCCATTTGCCAGCAGCACAATTCTCTCTCTCTCTCTCTCTCTCTCTCTCTCTACACACACACACACACCACACACACACACACACACACACACACACACACACACACAAAACACACACTGACGTGAACCTACCCCCCCTCCGCCATATTTTTTATATCGCCCCTTTTCTGTAATGCATCCTCCTTCTCTCCCAATACCTTCCCCCAATGAAACTGGCACCCCCTACTTTAGCTTAAATTTTAAAAAAATTTAATGTACACCCTTGAATTTATCAATCATACAATCTAAAACCTACACCATGGACTTTTTGATTGATCTGAAATGCACCCACTTCAAATGGTTATCCACTCAAATCTTAAAACCAGCGCATCCTATTTCAATTTTAAAAATTGATCTCCCTTGAAATTGTTCAGTCATGCATTCTAAAGCCAGCATCCCCTACTTTAAATAAACATTTTAAATGCACCCACTTCTCACGATTATCCAATCGTACATTTTAAAACCAGCGCCCCCTACTTCAATTTTTTAGTATTTTTTTAAATGCACTCAACCAGCACCCATTTCTTCTGTTTTAAAGTAAACAAATTTTTTCTCAAAATGCTTTTCCTGCTCTTCCTTCTCCTGAACCTAATGAGAAAGTCTAGCATGCTTTTCCCTAAAATTCTAACCCCCGCCCCCCTCCCCCACCGACCTAAAAATGCCATTGTGTCAGCATACCCCACGTTATCTTTATGCTTTTTGTGTCCACATGTGGGCCCAGGGTTAGAGTGAAGGTAAGGGTTAGTGTTAGTGTTAAAAGTTAGTAGCGGGTAAGGGTTGTCTGTCAGCTGGTCAGTCTGAATGTTAGAATGCATGTGGACACAAATAGCACCTAGACAACATGGTCTGTAGCTGTAGACAATGGCATTTCATTTCATTTCATGTTTATAGCCCCACACTGACCACAGAGGCTATATGCAGCAGCAATGGTATTAAGTTGAGTCCTATCAAAGGCCAAGACTGTGATTGGCCAAATGCCTATTGGACTTGGGTTTCCACAAATTTTCATTGCATACTGAACTTGTGTGTCCACAAACTTGCAGTTTTTAGAACCACTTTGACTTCGAGTCTAAGGCATTTTCGATCAAGTTGTATCCATTAAAAAGAAAGCTTTTAAATAAACCCTGTAAGAACAAATCTATCAGCCAGCCCTTTTTCTTATTCTCACTGCTCTAAATGTGCATCTCAACCCCTCCTGAACACCCTTTTCCCTTCCTTGCCTCTCCTTCCAACTTGGTGTCTCCTTCCCACAACAGCCCGCTTTACACACACACACACACACACACACACACACACTCAAAAATTACGTTAACACTTATGACAACATGGTCTGTAGCTGTAGACAATGGCATTTCATTTCATTTCATGTTTATAGCCCCACACTGACCACAGAGGCTATATGCAGCAGCAATGGTATTAAGTTGAGTCCTATCAAAGGCCAAGACTGTGATTGGCCAAATGCCTATTGGAGTTGGGTTTCCACAAATTTTCATTGCATACTGAACTTGGGTGTCCACAAACTTGCAGTTTTTAGAACCACTTTGACTTCGAGTCTAAGGCATTTTCGAACAAGTTGTATCCATTAAAAAGAAAGCTTTTAAATAAACCCTGTAAGAACAAATCTATCAGCCAGCCCTTTTTCTTATTCTCACTGCTCTAAATGTGCATCTCAACCCCTCCTGAACACCCTTTTCCCTTCCTTGCCTCTCCTTCCAACTTGGTGTCTCCTTCCCACAACAGCCCGCTTTACACACACACACACACACACACACACACACACACACACACACACACACACACACACATACACACACACAACACACACACACACACACACACACACACACACACACACACACACACACACACTCAAAAATTACGTTAACACTTATGAATTTTGAAACTTTAGAAATAAAAAACAAAAAACAAAGAGCGTATACTGCCATTAAATAATTTTGATGTAGTCAATACTGCTGTGCAATATGGAATGCTCTACCACTAGCAAATCACACAGATTTGTTCATAATACTGTGAAACCTATACTGCTCTCTCAAATCTTGCTTAAAGTCATCTTATGTCGAAGATACTATTTTCTTACATACTATTTCTTAAAGTGTTTTTTAGCACACATTTTTTACTCCAACCAAAAATAATGGCCATTTTAAAATTTTCATTTTTGAGGTTATCTGATGCTTTGTTGCCCAGCGACCACAGATTATGGAACACATTCACCTTTCTGTCAATAATTTTTTTCTATTAAAAATATTGAAATGTATTGGCAGCTACACAATTATTATCAAGGGGCAGATTATCACAAAGCTTAAATTTTTATCATTTGATCAAAATCTGATTCACTGGGGAAAGATTTAATAAAACAAGAGTACTTTCGCAAGCAATCAGTATATCGGATTCATTTGTAAAAAAAAGAAAAAAAAGGTTAAAAAAAACTTTTATAGAGCTATCACAACATTTACCAGAGTGTCCCAGCATGAACGGAACATGCTAGACAGAAGTCTTTTCCTCCAATATTTTACCAGATTCTTTAAAAAAAAAGTTTGAAAAGCCTCCACGATAAAAAAAAAATCTGTCCACTCCTAAATTCAGTAGAAGTTCATGGCTAGACCAGAGTATTTTCTCAAGCTCCATAGTCTGAATAATTATGCCTTCAAATGCTGCCTGGCTGGCTGGTTAGCTAGCTGGTTGTCTGGCTGTCTGGCTGGGTGATTGGCTGATTGGCTGGGTTATTGGCTGGCTGGTTGGCGGGCTGGCTGGTTGGCTGACTGTTGGCTGATTGGCTGGCTTGCCTGCTGATTGGTTGGCTGGCTAGCTTGCTAGCTGGCTGATTGACTGGCTGGGTGCCTAAGTGATTGGATGATTGGCTATCTGGCTTATTTGCTAGCTGGTTGGTTGGCTAGCTGGCTGGATGACTGGCTAACTAGCTAGATAGATGACTGGTTGCCTGGTTGGATGGCTGGCTGACTAGCTGGCTAGATAATTGGGTAGCTGGCAGACTGGTTGACTGGTTGGCTGATTGGCTGGCTGAATTGCTGGCTGGCTGATTGATTAGCTAGCTGGACGATTGGCTGCCTGGCTGATTGGCTAGCTGGCTGGCTAGCTAGCTGACTGATTGGCTGGCTAGCTGACTGGTTGGCTGATTGGCTGGCTGATTGGCTGGCTGGCTGGCTAGATGAATAGCTTAGCTGGCTGGCCCATTGGCTAGCTGATTGGCTGGCTGGTTGACTGGCTGGTTGGCTGGCTGATCGGCTGGTTGGCTGTGACTGGCTGGCTGGCTGGCTGGTTGGCTGGCTGTCCTTTTCCTTGAATAGCTACCATCTTGAAGCGCCAAGTCTTCCACAGTGATGAGATCTGGGGATTAAAAAACAAATTTTAAGGGCCTTTATATAAATTCTATATTAATTTTTTGGGGTAATCATTTTAACCCAATCACCTCAGCGTTTCAATTTCGATTCCATGTTTATAGCCTTATGGACCACGAACAAGTATTCAGGGCTGTAGCTTGCTTCAGTTTCAGTGGCACCAGTTAAGATTCACTTCCAAGTTAAAAACCAAAAAAAAACCCCAACACCTTCTAATCCCTCCATATATCCACCATACTCAATTGAAGAGAGAGAAAGAGAGAAAAGAGAGAGAGAGAGAGAGAGAGAGAGAGAGAGAGAGAGAGAGAGGAGAGAGAGAGAGAGACGGACAGACAGACACAGGCAGAGTGTGTGTGTGTGTGTGAGAGAGAGAGACAGAGACAGAGACAGAGACAGAGAGACAGGCAGACAGACAGACAGACAGAGAGACAGAAAGAGACAGATAAATTTGGATGTTCATTCTTTTGGCATTTGATGTTTTCGAGGATAATGGAATAAGCACTCGTGTGCTTTTTTCCATCAGTCCCCGTGTGTATGCGGTTTTGTAAATTTGTCATCTGTTCACACCGGCACACAATGCAATGGTATACTCTTTCGAAAAACGGAACAGGATTTAACGCGTGCGCAAGATGTTCTGCATGCGTTCGCACACGGGGCCTCGGTTTATAGTCTTATCCGAAGGACTTTGAATATGGAAAATTATGGTGATTTTTCTTCTTACCTGGGATGCTGACAAAGAGGCTGTCCTGACTCCACTCCACTCCACTCCACATTCATGCAGACAGATGCAGCGTCAGTGGTGGCCAACAACACAACAGTGTTGACAAAGATGTTTCTTCCCCTCACACAAGACTAAAGCTTGTTCATAGGGAAATTCTGCACCTGACATTTTGTGTGTGTTTTTTTTTTGGTCTTCCCCTCACACAAGACTAAAGCTTGTTTAGATGGAAATTCTGGTCCTGACAATTTTTTTTGGCTTTTTTGTTGATTTTTTTGTTTTTTTGTTGTTTTCCGTTCCTCGGCTAGGGCTCTGAGATGTTTTGACCAATGGTGAGATTTTTTTTGGTATGCGACTGAGGTTTTTTGTGTGTGTTGCTCCCACCATGAAGGTAGCCGCATTCCGACTGCAGGGATATGTCCTGAGAGAATTGTTGCTTTGTGGTTAAAGGGTGGTGGGTTCTTTTTTTCTCTTTTGATGATGAACGTGTAGCAGTGCGCGCGTGGTGATAGAGGACTTCAGGGGCAGGCTCCTGCTTCGCGTGGTACCTGGTAAAACAGATGTACGGCACACAGTATAAACATAGGGAAACAGGGGGGTAAAGCAAACAAAAAAAGGAAACAATTGAGAAAATGTATGATGGATAACACAAAAAACCTAGAGAGTAGAGAGAGAGAGAGAAAAAAGAAGAAAAGAGAGAGGAGAGGAGAGAGAGAGAGAGAGAGAGAGAGAGAGAGAGAGAGAGAGAGAGAGAGAGAGAGAGAGAGAGGAGAGAGAGAGAGAGAGAGAGAGAGAGAGAGAGAGAGAGAAAGAGAAAGAGAAGAGAGAGAGAAAGAAGAGAGAGAGAGAGAGAGAGAGAGAGAGAGAGAGAGAGAGAGAGAGAGAGAGAGAGAGAGAGAGAGAGAGAGA
>CM054160.1:26906474-26913974 GCA_028751875.1 Rapana venosa | reverse complement strand
TGTCACACATGGTCGAAAATCACCAGATGTGAATAGACGTTACAAGTGAAGATAGACATGTTGGGCTAGCCACAGCCCCTTGATTCCAACCCCACGGCCCCTGAAAGCAATTATAGGTCACCATCAGTAACACTTAACACTTTGAAATATTGGCTAGCATTTTGATATATTGGCCAACATTTTGAAATACTGGCTTACATTTGGAAAAATGGAAAAAATATGATATATCAGTTAACACTTCAAAATGATTATTGGCTAACATTTTGAAATATTGGCCAAAAATCTGAAGTATTGGCTAATATCTTGATAGATTGGTTAACATTTTGAAATAATAGCGAACGTTTTGATATATTGGTCGACATTTGGAAAAAAATAGCTAACGTACTGAATTTGTTAACATTTTGAAATAGCTAACATTTCGATAAATTGGCTAGCATTTTGATACATTGGCTGAAATACCACAACATTGACTTTATAACTTTCATAGATTTCAGTCACATGTGTTCATTAGACTTTCACCATATAGTAAAATATAAAAAAGACAGAACATATCCAATTCACACTCTATCAACCATGCAGTAGTTCTAAGTAAACGCTATCTTTACAAAATCAACTTTGCCAACAAGAAGTCACTTCTTTCTATACAACATGTCTCGTTCCAAATAATATAGATACTATACTAAATTCCAAATAATATAGATACTACCAATATCAACAGCAACTAAAATCCCTCAAGCTCTTTGTACATAAATGAGTTTAAAGAGAAGCTTTTTTCTGCGTAACACAGACATTCAAGACTCAAGTATACTTTACTGCCTCAACTAGAGAAATTATGAGTGGCATTTCAAAACTACAGTTACACAGCATGCATTATCAAATACCTAAATATGTTTGTGTGCGTGCGTGCGCGCGCGCGCGCGCGCGCGTTTTTGTGAGTATGTGCATGCGTGTGTATGGGCATAAATTTGATATATGTTAATTCTTATATTTTGTGGAAGGTTGTATGTGTGTAAATGATTTGAAAGCAAGCGTTTCGATTTGTTGCTTTACAAGATTCAGCGCTACATAAATCCCATACATCATCATCATCATCATCATCATCATCATCATACAATACAGTTTAAGAACCTAGAATAAAGCCACTCCTGTATTAGTTCAACTGTAGCTGTAAAAATGTTTTTTGCATACTTACACATGCAAGGTATTGAAGCAATCTTCCCCCAAGGCAGTGAGCCACAGTGTGAAGAGGTACCAGAAGTACTCCCCCATTGACCCACATGACTTTAACCACCCAGTCAGGACCCATGTATCAAAGGTGGAGGACTTCCCTACCCCAAGTAAATGACTAAAATGGAATGACAAAGAGTTACGTCCCTTATGACCCCTGCGTCGAAGCCTTTTATGGTGATGCTATTTTTAGACACCAAAACGAATAAGGCTGCTACGGATATCTTTGCTTACTGCCGTGTACTAGGCGACGGACATGCTCGATGAACTTTGACAAACATGATGTACAGAAAGAACGGAACTCAAGCAGCCTCACCCGCTACGGAATGACAGCCCCAAATCAAAATCACTGACTGGACCCAGAGAAGAAAAGGACTACCCCCATCTCAGAAGAAAAAAACCTCGCCATCATTCTAAGACTCTTGCACTACTGGAAACAACAGACTACACCACCACAAACCTACAAAACCAGAACTCGTTCCTTCTCCCCTGTGTGCCTGCAGGGAAAAAAAAAGACTGCTGAAACACTTCCTTCAAAGATACATGCTGTACAGCAGCGACCTGAGAAAGATTGTGTGTGTGGTCGACGGAGATAACCTTGCAAACCACGCTGTGCGGCCCACGAGAGGAACTTGAAAAGGACATGCCATTACGTTTCCGAGACATCTTATGGTGTAAAGCGACCAAGAGGAGGAGGAGGAGGAGGAGGAGGAGGAGGGGGGGGGGGAGGAGGAGAAGAAGAAGAAGAAGAAGAAGAAGAAGAAGAAGAAGAAGAAGTCGAAAAACAAGAGGAGGAGGGGGACGAAGAGTAAGACAAAGGAGGAGGAAGAGGATTAAGAGGAGGATGACGAGAAGGAGTTGTAAAAAGTGAAGGAGGATGAGAAAGATTAGAGGAGGAGGAAGAAAAAGGAGGAAGAAGTGGAGGAGGAGGAAGGAGGAATAGGAAGAAGTGAAAGACGATGAGGAAGAGGATGAGGAAGAGGAAGGAGGAGGAGAAAGGAGGAAGAGGAAGAGGAAGGAGGAGGAGGAGGAAGAAACCAAGACCACTGACACCAGGATTGCTCTCCTCTTAGCCTATATACTTTTGGTTTTAGTTTTGTTAATAATTTTTATTCAATTTATTTTTTTATTCCACCTATTTTATTCTAGTGTAGTTTTAATAAAGTTTTGTTTTTATCTCAACTCATTTTAGTCTTATTTCATTTGTTTATTTTGGTTCTATTTTTTTATTTTTTACTTTAATTTCGTTTTATTCTAAGCGTTTTAGTTCTAGATTTTGTCCCCGTTTATTTTTAAGGGACTTTTTCGTTTGCTTTTTATCTATTGCTTTTTAATTTTAAGTTTTATTTCAAAGTTTTAGCGAGGAGCATTGATGCATATACAAGTCTGGTGTCCAGAGATAGTTTAAAGGCAACAGGCAGAAAAATGGACCAAAAAGGCAGAAAATAGAGAAGAGGGGAAGTAACAGGAAGAAAAGAAACAAAGCAGAGACAAGGAGAGGGACAGAAAAGAGGAAAATTCGGGCACAGAACCTCCAGAATGTGGGGATACTGCTTATACTAAAAAGCCCCCAGTTTGCCGCAGAAAAGAACATTGACAGGATAACTACACAGAGAAAAAGGACAACTGGCAGGATAACTACAGAGAAAAGGACAAATGACAGGGTAACTACACAGAGAGAAAAGAAAACTGACAGGGTAACTACGAAGAAAAAGGACAACTGACAGGGTAACTACACAGAGAGAAAGGACAACTGACAGGGTAACTATAGAGAAAAAGGACAACTGACAGGGTAACTACACATAAAAAAGGACAACTGACAGGGTAACTATAGAGAAAAAGGACAACTGACAGGGTAACTACACAGAAAAAGGACAACTGACTGACAGGGTAACTACAGAGAAAAGGGACAACTGATTGACAGGGTAACTACAGAGAAAAAGGACAACTGACAGGGTAACTACAGAGAAAAAGGACAACTGACAGGGTAACTACACAGAGAGAAAGAACAACTGACAGGGTAACTACACATAAAAAAGACAACTGACAGGGTAACTACACAGAGAGAAAAGAAAACTGACAGGGTAACTACGAAGAAAAAGGACAACTGACAGGGTAACTACACAGAGAGAAAGGACAACTGACAGGGTAACTACACATAAAAAGGACAACTGACAGGGTAACTACAGAGAAAAAGGACAACTGATTGACAGGGTAACTATAGAGAAAAAGGACAACTGACAGGGTAACTATAGAGAAAAAGGACAACTGACAGGGTAACTACAGAGAAAAAGGACAACTGATTGACAGGGTAACTATAGAGAAAAAGGACAACTGACAGGGTAACTATAGAGAAAAAGGACAACTGACAGGGTAACTATAGAGAAAAAGGACAACTGACAGGGTAACTACAGAGAAAAAGGACAACTGACAGGGTAACTACACATAAAAAAGGACAACTGACAGGGTAACTACAGAGAAAAAGGACAACTGACAGGGTAACTACAGAGAAAAAGGACAACTGACAGGGTAACTACACATAAAAAAGGACAACTGACAGGGTAACTACAGAGAAAAAGGACAAACTGACAGGGTAACTATAGAGGAAAAGGGCAACTGACTGACAGGGTAACTACAGAAAGAACAACTGACAGGGTAACTACAGAGAAAAAGGACAACTGACAGGTGACAAGAAAAGGTAACTGACAGGCAATTAATCCCACAAAAAGGACAACTGACCAGGTAATTCCACTGAAAAAGACAACTGACCATTCCACAGAAAAGGCAGGTAAAAGACAGAAGTAATCCAACAGAGAGGGTAACCACACAGAGATGAATAAGACTGACACAGAACTTCAGGAGCAAAGTCTAGCGACAGATGAGACAAAAATGTAAAGATGATAAAAAAAAAACTGCTTGTCCTCCCTTTCTTGCAAGCAAGGTAATAGACATAATTATTGTAGGTTCTCTTTCGAAGATGGTGAACCAACTGTACTGTACATAGCAGGGGCTGCGTGGCCAATGAATTTCCACCTATGTATATTCACACAACCCTATGTTGAAGATTTGCTGCAATTTTCCTACAATCCTTTGTTGAAGATTTGCTGCAATTTTCCATCTCTGCATCTTTCTACAATCCTATATTGATTTGCTGCAATTTTCCTACAATCCTATGCTGAAGATTTTCTGCAATTGTCCATCTCTGCATCTTCCTATAATCCTATGTTGAATATTGGCTGCAATTTTCCATCTCTGTATCTTCCTACAATCCTATGTTGAAGATTTGCTGCAATTTTCCTACAATCCTATGTTGATTTGCTGCAATTTTCCATCTCTGTATCTTCCTACAATCCTATGTTGAAGATTTGCTGCAATTTTCCTACAATCCTATGTTGAATATTTGCTGCAATTTTCCATCTCTGCATCTTCCTACAATCCTATGTTAAACAAGATTTGCTGCAATTTTCCATCTCTGCATCTTCCTACAATCCTATGTTGAAGATTTGCTGCAATTTTCCATCTCTGCATCTTCCTACAATCCTATGTTGAAGATCTGCTGCAATTTTCCATCTCTGCATCTTCCTACAATCCTATGTTGATTTGCTGTAATTTTCCATCTCTGTATCTTCCTACAATCCTATGTTGAAGATTTGCTACAATTTTTTCATCTCTGCACCTTCCTACAATCCTATGTTGAACAAGATTTGCTGCAATTTTCCATCTCTGCATCTTCCTACAATCCTATGTTGAACAAGATTTGCTGCAATTTTCTATCTCTGCATCTTCCTACAATCCTATGTTGAAGATTTGCTGCAATTTTCCATCTCTGTATCTTCCTACAATCGTATGTTAAAGATTGCTGCAATTTTCCATCGCTGCATCTTCCTACAATCCTATTTGAACAAGATTTTCTACAATTTTCCGTCTCTGCATCTTCCTAAAAATGGGACATACATTTAAATCCAGAGCTTGTGTTACGATCTGGGAGTGTACAACCAATGTCACAAGTTACGAAGCACTGCACACTATCCCCATTCCGAAGCTTGAATTCCGATATTCTTCTGTCCCAGATGCACAGAAAAAAAACAACCTTGTTCAACCATTTTCTTACATCCTCCATTCTTAATCCTTGAATAACAACGGGCCTAACGAGGGTAGATTATCATCATGTCGGGTGATTTGAAGGAAGGGGGTCCAACATTGATGGGAAACATCTGGCAACAAAAACGAACATAAAATTTAATGTGTATTAAGTATTTAGTACTGTCTGATAAAGATAAGTGTGCGTGCACATATACATATGCATGTTTATGTCTGTGAATGCATGTCTATATTTCAAGGATATTAGAAGAAGCACTTTACTTTTTTTTTACATCCAGTTCTCATGTCCATCCGGCTTTGTAAAGTTTGTCATCCATTCCTGCCCGCACACAATGGCCTGCTCTTCCTAAAATGGATGTTTTAGCGTATGCGCAAGATGTTCTGCGTGCGTTCGCACACGGGACCTCGGTTTATCGTCTCATCTGAAGGATGTTTGGAGGGGGAGTGGAGTCAGCACTGAAGTTAACTCCAGGGGTAAGAAATCCCCTGGAAACAGGATTCGAACTCAGGTCAACAGGTTGCAAGTGCAATGGGCAAAGCTCTAACCACCAGGCAAAACCATCCCTCACAACACCATCCCTCACAACAACAGAGAGAAAGATTTTAAAGGCAAATTCTGTTTTTGTGGCTTTTTAAGTTACCCAGCTGACCAAAGTGTGCTTGAATGATTCGTCGTTTAAAAAGTAAATATCAGGCAAATTTAAAGTTTAAAATCTTATTCTAGAAGTAAATGTCATATCAAAATGGCAGGGGTGGTGGGGGTGGTAAATGAACTATTTTGGACAGGGTGGCGGAACATCTTCGTGGTTATGAACGAAAAAGGAAAAAAAAAAGTAAACGTATAGTTAGCGGAGATTGGGGAACGCACGGAAATTGTACCCCACCTTAAACATCTGCACGAATTTCGTTTTCGAACCGGGAATAGCAAAACAAATTTTTTTTTAAAAAGCTTCTAAAAATCTTTATTTTTCCCATGTGTTTTAGTGTTGAAGAACTTAACATAGTTATGAATTAGACATTTAAGGTCACGGAAATTTTACCTCACTATGATAAAATGCGCGACTTCTTTTTCGAACCGGGTAAAGCAAAATATAAAAAAAAACTTCTAAAAATCTTACTTTTCCATGTGTTTTAAGTTTCAAAAACTTAACATAGTTATGAATAAGACATTTAAAGTCACGGAAATTTTACCCCACTAAAATAATCTGCGCAACTTCGGTTTTGGAACCCAGTATCCAAAAAAAACCCAACCGCTTCTTAAAAATATCTTCCTTTTTCTATACGTATTAATTTCAAATCTGTAAAAATTAGTTATGAATAAGAAACTTGAGCGATATATTAAAAATAATATACAGCAACACTTACCTCAGGCCTCAATAGATTTTATCATGGATGTTGTTTTTATTGCAGTTAGAGATGAGATTATTAGTACTATTATAAGCGATACTGTTTTAGTATGATATTGTTTTTAGTTTGATAGTCCAGTGGATTATGGGCTTTTGAATTATGTATCGTATAGGGGTTCTACTTGTTTGAATATTTGTCTTTTTTTTTAAAAACTATTAATTTGATTGAAGGTGTATTTCCCCTTCCCCCTTGATACTCCTCCCCCACCCCCATCCTTTCCAATGCTTTTCTGCTATCATGGTTATGTTGTTGTCTCATGGTGATGGGGATCATTTGTTATATTGTTGTCTCATGGTGATGGGCGATTGTTGTTATAATTGTATCTCTAATATGATAATCATTATTATAATCTTATTTGCCTTATCTTGCTTTTATAGCTATTGTGTGAATATGTCATTTTTTTAAAGCGCTATTTGAAAAGTATAAACGCAAAAAAAGCACACGTTTGCTGGGTGGAGGAGGAGAGGAGGGTGGTCATTGAAGGTAATATTGTCAGTAATGACGAATGCCTAGTATTTTCTAACGTTTTATTCTTGTACCTTTTTATTATCTAAAGTATAAACGTGAAAGAATGGATGTAACAGTAGGTGAAGTGATTTGTTTGTCCTGACGTTTTATGATTTTCTTTTTTTAATTCTTAAAACATTTTTATTTAAATGTGTGTGTGGACGTGAGCGCGCACGCGCTCAGGCGTGCATGAGTATGTGTGTGCATGTATATGTATATGTGGTAATTTGTATTTTCAATGTATCTCCTTATCGATTT
>CM054160.1:26893974-26901474 GCA_028751875.1 Rapana venosa | reverse complement strand
AGAGCAGAATGTGTGGTACCTCACCTATAACAACATGCCCTATTTGGCAGGCAGGTTACTAGTTTACCTTCCATGTTTATCTGTCTGTTTCTTTGTCTTTCTGTCTGTCTGTCTGTCTGTCCGTCTGTCTGTGTAGGACTGACATCAGGAAATCAAACAGTGTGGTACCTCACTTATAAGATATAGCAGGTAGGTTACTGCTTTACCGTCCTGTCTGTCTGTCTGTGTGTCTGTGTGTCTGTGTGTCTGTCTGTCTGTGTGTATAGGACTGACTTCAGGAGATCAGATGGTGTGGTACCTTACTTATAACAACATAATGATAGTAATGTATGGAATTTATATAGCGCTGAATCTTGTAAAGCAACAAATCAAAGCGCTCAGATGATTTTTTTTATGCGTGTGTTTGCGGTTTTTAAAATTTTGTCATCTGTTCTCACCGGCACACAATGGCCTACTCTTTCGAACAGCAGAACAGTTTTAACGTGTGCGCAAGATGTTCTGCATGCGTTCGCACACGGGGCCTCGGTTTATAGTCTCATCCGAAAGATCAGATGGTGTGGTACCTTACTTATAACAACATGTCCTATTTTGACAGGTAGGTGTGTACGTATGTCTCTTTGTGTGTTTATCTGTCTGTTTGTGTATCTGTCTCTGTGTCTGTGTGTTTATTTGTCTGTTTCTGTGTCTGTCTTTTTGTCTGTCTGTCTCTGTCTTATAAAGGCTGATTCTAGGATAGCTGAGAGTGAAATACCTCACATGTACATCACTGTATGTCCTTTTTTTGGGCAGGTTACTTATTACCTGTTTTTCCGTTTGTCTGTTTACCTTCCTGTCTGTCTATCTCTGTCTTAATAAGGCTTACTCCATGACATCACGGAGTCAAGAACCTCATATGTATATAAGAGCAGGTTCTTTTTCAGCCGGTTACTGATTGATTACCTGTTTGTTTGTCTGTTTATCTGTCTGTTTATCTGTCTGTCTGTCTAGCATGGTACCTCATCTGTCTGGGAACATCGCTGAACAATGAACACACACTGAAAATAAAAGTTAACTTTGACTTTGACTTTGATTCACACACACAAACACACCCACATTCGCCCACCCACTTACACCCACAAACCCACCCACCCACCCACACCACCTCACACCCCACACATACCCACATACCTACAACCCACCCATCCACCACACCCCCTACACCCCCACACAAACCCTCCCCCCCACACACACATCCTCACACTTACACCCACCCATCCACCCACACCCCCCTCCCCCACACATACCCTCACCCCCACACACACACCCTCACACTCACACCCACCATCACCCCCACATCGCCCCGCACCCCCACACATATCCTCCCCCCCCACACACACATCCTCACACTTACACCCACCCATCCACCCACACCCCCCTCCCCCACACATACCCTCCCCCCCCACACACCCTCACACTCACACCACCCATCCACCCCCACACACCCTACACCCCCACACAAACCTCCCCACACACACACATCCTCACCTCACACCCACCCATCCACCCACACCCCCCTCCCCCACACATACCCTCCCCCTTCCCACACACACACCCTCACACTTACACCCACCCATCCACCCACACCGCCCCACACCCCCACACAAACCCTCCCCACACACACACACCCTCACACTCACAACCACCTATCCACCCACACCCCCCTCCCTCACACATACCCTCCCCCCTTCCCTCACACACACACACCCTCACACCCCCACACCCCCACACATACCCTCCCCCCCCCCCCCACACCACACCCTCACACTCACACACACACCTATCCACCCACACCGCCCCACACCCCACACGTACCCTCCCCCTTCCCACACACACACACCCTCACACTTACACCCACCACCACCCCCACACCGCCCCGCACCCCCACACATCCCCAACCCCCATCCACCCACCCCACCCACTCCTGAACCTCTAACCCCAAACCTCTGTCTCTCTCTTTCTCTTTCTCTTGCTTTTCTATTTCTTCCCTCCCTCCCCCCTACCCCTCCCACCACCCCACCACCCTCCCACCACCCCATGTCGGCATCCAGGCGTATGTCCCACCATAGCCAGCGGGAGAAGTTGCGAGGGAGGGAGGGAGGGAGGCTGGCTCCTTGGGTAACGTGTTCAAAGCCACCCCGGGTGTCGTGAACCACTTCGGGGTGGACAGGTGGTAGTAGACCCCCCAGCTCTCCTCAGAAGCCCCCTACAGACAGTCCTGCAGATTGGGACCCTGGTGTGCACAAGGGAAGGGCAGCAACCAGCAACAACGCTTCGTGCCAGATAGAGACTGCATGGGTCAGGTGGTTTTGGTCACCTCACTAGAATGCCCGGCCCGACCACACATACCCTCCCCATACCTCATCCTTCGGATGAGACTATAAACCGAGGCCCCGTGTGCGAACGCATGCAGAACATATTGCGCACACGTTAAATCCTGTTCCGCTGTTCGAAAGAGTAGGCCATTGTGTGCCGGTGGGAACAGATGACAAAATTTTTTTATAAAAAAACCCCGCATACACACGCATAAATAAATACATTTTAAACTATATATATACATATATATATATATATATATATATATATATATATATATATATATATATATATATATATATATATATATATATATATATATATCATCTGAGCGCTTTGATTTGTTGCTTTACAAGATTCAGCGCTATATAAATTCCATACATTATTATTATTATTACCAACCAGCCCTACCGGCATACACCACCAAATACAATGGCTGGATTGGGTGTGTGTGTGTGTGTGTGTGTGTGTGTGTGTGTGTGTGTTGCAATCCTATTGTTTATCTTTTTCGTTTCATAGGAGTGGGGGGGGGGGGCTAGAGATATTGTGTTTGTCATTGGGGTTTGGGGCTGTTGCTGGGCGTTTCTCCTCTTGTTTTAAGGGTTGAGCTTTTTTCTTCCGAGGAGGGGGGGGGGGGGGGGAGGGGGGTGAGAGGGGGGGGGGGAGGGAGTTGCTTCTTGGGTTTCTTTTGAGGGCAGGGGAGGGGGTTACACACATTAAGATAGGTTTGGGGTTTTTTCACGTGAAATTCAGTAGTTGAAATTGTATTTTACATTTTTCCTTGGAATTACTGATTTTGTTAGAAATTGTTAGAATTGCATTTTCCTGTTGTTTAAAGTAGTTCAATAGGTTAGTAGTGTAACGGTGTTGTGTTTTTTTCCCTATAATTTTGGTGGTTTTTCTATATTTTTTATTTTTACATAATATCACAACTGTGAAAAGACGTTAAATGAATTTGAACAATGGCTGGAAAGCCAGAGGCAGACCAACATTTATCACAGAAAGTAAGAGATTCAACTTTAAAACAAAAAAAATCAACCGACAGCCATGCTTGCACGTACAAACACATTGCACACAGCATACATACTCACATGTCAATGCAGAAATAATTATAACATATCATTCAAGAAGAACACTATCAATTGATATGATGCACTATAATTATTACATTAAAAAAATATAGGTAAAGGTAAAGATAAAGGTGTTTCCATAATGTAAGTGTTTGGTAGGGAGCGAGATGTCATAGACCTCAGTTTCTTAAGGGGCCAGCAAATTGAGAGTAGCGCCCATCTCGTCTCCCTCACCTCTTTACCTCCCCTGAACTTAAAGAAGGCAAGTACCCATTTTCAGCTGGGTGAATTGGGGGACTGTGCTGAAGCCGAGGCGTGCAAACGGTCATCCACCCACTTGGTAACCACAATCAATGCTGCTTAACCTAGCTTAGGAAAAGCGGGTGCTCTGACCGCTGAGCTATCCCATCCCCCAAAAAGAAAAAAAAATAATAAAAAGACACATTGCACTCAGTAAACTAAGCAAATAATTAACTATGATCATAAATGAATGAGTAAATAAATCAATGGACAGATAAACCCTCAGTGTTTGTCATTCCATACCTGCACAGTGCAAACAGGAAGTGGTCTATCTCGTTTTGAGGTCAACGAAAGTTGTGACCTACATCCGGGCGCTGTGTCTTCCAGGGGACACTACCGCTGTGAGTGTTACCTGAACGACCACGAAAGAATTGGATTCTCTGCCGGTTGGTGATGAGTTTTGTTTGCTTCTTTGTTTGCTTGGGGAGGGGGTTGCGTGTGGAGTGGTAGTGTTTTTCTTGATTAGGTTTGGATTTTTGTGGCTTGGTGATCAATTTTTTTGTTTTGTTTTGTTTTGATAAATTTTACCTAAAACTCCTTCAACCAGAAACACTGTTAAGTAATTTATGAGAGCACAATTATTCTTTAAACATAAAGCATACTCACACCATATATTAAGAGGTATAGCTGCAGTAAAAGGGTGCAACAATACCAAATCATGGTACACAAAGAAACAATGCGAACTCAAGATTGATTCATGGACAGCCCTAAACAATATTAATATTTTTGTGTCCATATGAAGATATTGATCACCTTTTAAAAGAATAATAATTTGTATACAATCCCGCGGAAGATGCCAAAAGTTGCTGTTGTTGTTGTTTTTTTGGTTTTTTGGCATGCGCAGTACGTTGGAAACATTCTAACAGACAGTGACAATGGCAATAACAAATTCTTTTATTTCGAGGATAATGAATAAGCACCCATATGCTTTTTTTTACATCCAGACCCTGCCCTTAAGGTTACATCATGATAATAACATAAGCCCAATACCCAATACCAATGGGAAAGCAGTAGAGGATGTCAGTGAATTTGTGTACCTGAGCAGTAAGATCAGCCAGACAGGGGGCACAGACGAAGACATCAAGGCAAGAATAAAGAAAGCACGCCAAGCATTTGCCATCTTGAAACCCGTATGGAGAACAAATGCGATCTCCACAACCACCAAGCTCAGGATCTTCAACTCCAATGTGAAGTCTGTGCTTCTCTACGGGTTAGAAACTTGGCGGGTCATCAACACCAGCTCCTCCAAGATCCAGACCTTCATCAACGGATGTCTCCGGCAGATCCTTCATCTCAGATGGTTCGACAGAGTGCCAAGTACTGACCTGTGGATGAGGGCGAACCAACAGCCTATGGAAGTCCAAGTAAGGCGGCGAAAGTGGCGTTGGGTCAGCCACACCCTACGGAAGGAGCCTTGCAACATCACCCGACAAGCGCTTGAGTGGAACCCGCAGGGGAAGAGGAAGAGAGGGCGCCCCAAACAGACCTGAAGGAGAAGCCTGCATAGTGAGCTGAGAGACTCCAGCCTGACATGGGAAGAGGCCAAGACCCTTGCCAGAGACAGGAGAAGGTGGAGGGACGCTGTTGAGGCCCTATGCTTCGCTAGAAGCTATAAGGACTACGAAGAATACCCATACACCCACACAGTGAAAAAAACACCACACACACAAAAATCCGCACACACGTGTAAATAATATAATTTTGGCATCTTCCTCGGAAATTAATACAAAAGTAATTCAGCTGGTATTTTTTCCCTTATCACATAATATACAGAAATCTCCAGTGGTCAATCAGAGCCCGACCAACAGCAACTATCAAACAGGCTGCAGCTTCAGTAGCCACAAGAATACCCACCACAGCAGGAACCTATAAGTACACAGTCAGAGTTTTTCCCGGACGAGTTATTCTGGATGCTGGCTCCCTTCATGTTGGTGCGTTTGGTATTTGTTGTTGTCTTGTTGTTGTTGTTGCTGTTGGTGTTGTTGGTGTTGTTGTCGGTGGGGATGGTTGTGGTGGTGATGTTGTTGATCTTGTTGTTGGTGCTGTTGTTGTTGTTGGTAGTGGTGGTGGTGGTGGTGGTGATGGTGGTCGCGGTGATGATGTTGGTGGTGGTGATGGTGGTGGTGATGTTGTTGATGTTGTTGGTGTTGTTGTTGTTGTTGTTGTTGTTGGTAGTGGTGGTGGTGGTGATGGTGGTTGCGGTGATGATGTTGTTGGTGGTGATGTTGTTGATACTGTTGATGTTGTTTTTGTTGTGGAGGGGTGGTGGTGGTGGTGGTGGTGGTGGTGGTGGAATTGATGGTTGTTTTATAATGTTATTTGATGGTCGGTTTTGTTGTTGTTGTTGTTTGTTTTCTTTTTTATTTGCTTGCTTTGTTTGTTTGTTTTTCTTTTTGTGTACATTTGGGGGTGAGGGGGGGGGGGGGGTCTAGAGGGGTTGGTTTTCATTTTTAGCTTTGAGTTGGTTGTTGTTGTTGTTTTGCTGTTTTGTTGTTGTTTATTTGGATGTTTGGGGGTTTCACATTTTTGTTGTTTCTTTCGAATATTTTGCTTCCTTCATTGATCATTCCTGTTAATATTAATTTTGTTTCCTTTCCTTCATTGGTTTTTTCCTTTCTTTCTTTCTTTCTTTTTTCTTGCTTTCTTTCTTTTTTCTTTCTTTCGTTCTTTCTTTCTTTCTTTCTTTCTTTCGTTCGTTCGTTTGTTCGTCCGTTTGTTTTTTCTTTCTTGCTTTCTTCTTCTTTCTTTCTTTTTCTTTCTTTTTTTCTTTCTTTCTTCTTTCTTCTTTCTCTCTGTCTGTCTTTCTTTCTTTCTTTCTTTCTTTCTTTCTTTCTTTCTTTCGTTCGTTCGTTCGTTTGTTCGTTCTTTCTTTCTCTCTACATTTAGTTTCATTCATTCATTCATTCATTCATCCATCCATCCATCCATCCATCCATCCATCCATCATCATCCATCCATCCATCCATTCATTCATTCATTCATTTATCCATTTATTTTTGTCTAAAATCAGACAGACCCGCCATTCCCCTGATATCTGGGTGTGACAGCGAGGGCTTCGGACAGGAAAACACATCAGTAACCTGCTCTTGTTCCACCAATTCCACGGGAAATCCGCCAGGCGATCTGCAGTGGCTGAGGGAAGATAAGGTCATTGAGGCCGGTGACCATGGCAACGATACGTTTCCGCTGTCCCGACTGCTCATGCGCAGAGATCATAACGTGCAGTTCCGGTGCAAGGTTGTGTGGGCTGCAGATGTTCCTGAAGAAAGCATTTCCTTTCTTGTGGGCTGTGAGTTGAATGGATGGATGGATGGGTGGATTGGTGGATGGATGGATGGGTGGATGGGTTGGTGGATGGATGGATGGTGGATGGATGGATGGAATTTGGATGGATGGATTGGATGGATGGATTGGTGGGTGATGGATGGATGGATGGAGGGGTGGATGGATGGGTTGATTTTGGATGGGTGGAGGATGGTGGGTGTATGGATGGATGGGGATGGTGGTGGTGGATGGATGGGTGATTTTGGATGGATGGATGGTGGTGGGTGGTATGGATGGTGTATGGATGGTGGTGGTGATGGATGGATGGTGGATGGAAATAGATGGATGGATGGATGGGTGGGTGGGTGGATAAATGGATGGGTGGGTGGGTGGATAAATGGATGGGTGGGTGGGTGGATGGGTGGATGGATGGATAGATGGATTGATGGGTGGGTAGATAGATGGATGGGTGGTTCGATGGATGGATGGATGAGGGGTAGATGGATGGTTCAAG
>CM054160.1:26878974-26888974 GCA_028751875.1 Rapana venosa | reverse complement strand
GAAAGCACGTTGCCACAAGTACAGCGCCACTCCTTGTCTTCATGTTTATTTGTTTCCCCTCTCAGCATGGATTTTTTGTTAAAAAAAAATATCAGTACGTGAGAGGACAGTGGTGGGGGTGGAGGGGAGAACAGAACTGAAGGGACATAATCAGGCTAACTGAAAAATTGTCCGTAGCGTCAATATTCGATTTCTACCTTAAAACTCCTTGCATTTGTATTTGTACACCACTTTAATTCGCGGCAGATTTCTCTGAGTGAAATTTGGGCTGCTCTTACTGGGAAGAGCCCTTCGCCACAAGACCAGCGCCACCCGTTTGGGGTCTTTTTGTGTCTGCGTGTGTGGACAGGAATTTGACCTGTGTGTGAAATGTTATCCATCCATCCATCCATCCATCCATCCATCCATCCATCCATCCTTCCATCCATCCATCCATCCATCCATCTATCTATCTATCTATCTATCTATCTATCTATCTATCTATCTATCTATCTATCTATCTATCTATCTATCTATCTATCTATCTATCTATCTGTCTATCTATCTATTTTCATTTATTCTCTTATTTCGAGGATAATAAAATAAGCACTCATCTGCTTTTTCCTTTACATCCAGTCCCCTTGTGTTTGCAATTTTGTAAATGTTTTCGTCCGTTCCCACCGAGAGATAGGGAAAACAGGCTGCCAGCCGAAAATGAAATCTGGCGCAGGAGATGGGGATGGATCGGGCACACCCTGAGAAAGACAGCCAGCAACATCACAAGGCAGGCACTATCATGGAACCCCCAGGGAAAACGAAAAAGAGGAAGGCCAAGAAACACCTGGCGACGCGACCTTGAGGCAGAAACCAGTGATTTGAACATGTGTCAAGTCAAGTCAAAGGGAGCTTTATTGAGGGTAGAAGATTAAGTTCACACAACTTTTTTCAACCTGCCCTTGCACACACACAAAAAATCAAGAAAATCGATACATAAAAGCATTCAAAATACTATGTTGATACATGTTGAAAACAAATATATATATATATATATATATATATATATATATATATATATATATATATATATATATATATATATATATATATATAATATATATCCAGACTAACAAAACGTGATAAAGCAGATCAAGACAGGATAACCTAAATTTAAGTCATGCAGACAAATGAAGAATTTTTTTTTAAATAACAAGACTCACAAAACAAGATAAAACGAAACTAAGACAGTATAACATAAGCTCAAGTCACACAACAAATGAAGAAAATACAAATAACAAAGGTAGGAATAACAACAAAGTAGCCAGATGTAAGGTAACCTTGAATATTAAAGTGGACTTACAATTTGTCCATCAGATGTTTTTTTTCAAAAGTTTCTTGAACGTCAAAGTCAAAGTCAAAGTCAAACTTTTATTTTCAGATGGTACATTGAATAAGCAGTGCATTTGCTTTTTTTCATCAAGACATCTATCTAAAGAAAAAAAAGCGAGAAAAAAAATAATGTATATGCGGACATAGAATAAAAAACCTAATCTATGGTAAACTATACAAATCAAACAAGAAAAACAATAACATATGCATATGTGGAATTAAAAACAAAACAAAAACCCAGAAAAATATTAAACCATACAATTCAAATAATTCAAAAATCTTGAAAAAATATCCGTCATAACACAAACAAACAAGCAACAAAGAAAATCCAAACCAAAACAAAGAAGACAAAAGAGAATAAAAATAATAAAAAACCCACACCAACTGCTCCCCCCCCCCCCCTCACACACATACAAACCTTCAACCATACAAACAACTGAATAAAACAACAACAAAAAGATGAATCAACAAGAACAACCACAACAAGGGACATAAACAATCAAACAAACACAAACATACGTCCACAACAACAACAAACAGCGACAATAACTAACATAGGACAAGAATAACAGCCAAGACAAAATGAAGAACAATATAGAACTAAGAAAGACGAGAAAAAGAGTCCAAAAATACCCCCTCCCCAAGAAAACCACCCTAAACCCAAAACAAACAAAAAGCAAAATAAATCAGAACCCCACCCCCACCACGTGTGTGTGTGTGTGTGTGTGTGTGTGTGTGTGTGTGTGTGTGTGTGTGTGTGTGTGTGTGTATGTGTGTGTGTGTGTGTGTGTGTGTGTAAAAATATAGCCTTTGCCATAGAGCATGCTTTTCACGAAGATATCGCTTTGATTGCTGTGTTTAATCCCACTAAATTCAAAGAACGTTCTTGCTGCAAAGGACCACTGGAGTCTATTTCCATCTGCAGGTCATTTCTTTGTTACCTGCTAGCTGCCTGACCACAACATGCATATCACAGCCGTCTGTTTCCCCCTATCTTCAGCTGCTCTCAGCTGCTGTTCATTCCAGCCCAGCCCAGCTGGTGCTAATTACAGCAGAAACTGACCACACTTGGACTTGGTAAAAGGAAGGGGTGTGCTCATTTTAGCACTGGGTCCTGGACCCTGGACTGAGTTATGCTGACCTGTGCACTGTGTGGGGTCAACACTGTAAGAACACCAGCAATCCTCATTCTGATGATCATTTCTAACTTTCTCATGACTACCTAGCATTGCTCTATGTCCTCAATCACCCCCTGCCCCCCAAAAAAAACAACAACAACCACAACAACAACAACCACCCAACAACAACACCCCACCCAACAACAAAAACAACCCACCAAACAAACAAAAAACCACACGAGTACACTGTGAACTTGTGTATATATATATATATATATATATATATATATATATATATATATATATATATATATATATATATATATATATATATATATATATATATGTAATCTGTGAAAAGCAGGAAACTCAGTTTTCACCAGCACTGTATAAAAGATACTACTTGACCCCAAAGCTAAAGGTAGGGTGTAGCCATGTTGTCAGTTCTCTGTAACAACTTTTATTGGTTTTGTCAATCTGTTGAGTCACAAATGGTTCCATACTTTCCTGGTAAATTTCTTTTTTCTCTCGAAAATTACGTCATACACAATGCACTAGGGCTGTGACATGAAGCTATCGAGAGCACTTGCCCCGCTTGTGATTGGCTGCTGCAATCACGTGTCTGGAATCCGCCATCATAGTGCTCTCATAGCTTCATGTCCCGCCCCTACCCTCCCACCCTCCTATACACACACACAATTCTGACAATTATAACAATTTTTATGGT
This sequence comes from Rapana venosa, assembly GCA_028751875.1. Classification (NCBI taxonomy): domain Eukaryota; kingdom Metazoa; phylum Mollusca; class Gastropoda; order Neogastropoda; family Muricidae; genus Rapana; species Rapana venosa. The sequence continues at coordinate 26,885,764 of CM054160.1, read as the reverse complement.
ATCCACACATCTTACTACACATGTCATCTAACTTTTTGTAATAGTTTAACGCTTCTCGATCAAAACACGAAAAAACTCACCTGAGAAGTTCATGGTGTTGAGAGAAAACACAGACAAGTTGAGAAAACTGCTTGAACTTGAGGTACTTCGGTCTGGTATCCAACGCAATGGAGGAAAAACGTGCGGAAAGACCACGCGGTAAGCATCACTTACCTAATTAGCCAGTGCAGCATCTCTTCATTGGAGATGGGGAAAGTTATCATCTATCAAACAATACGACAGGCCGTCTGTGTAGCAGACAAAAAACCAAGATGGCGGATTCCGGACAGGTGATTGCAGCAGCCAATCACAAGCCGGGGCAAGTGCTCTCGATAGCTTCATGTCTAGCTGTGCAGGCCAACAGTTTAGGCATTGTGTGTAATTGTAGTCCTAATATTCATTGGGCTGTGTCAACCTTGTGTTGCCTAAAAAGACTCTACTCTGATTGATTTTCTTGACCATCCGGATCTGGCTTTCAGTTGAATGTGTTTTGTGTGTGGTGTGTTTTTATGTCGAGGAGCTATATTTCTGTGCCCTGCCGGCATTGTGTTCCTACACAACCCTTCCCTTGCTGGAGAGACGACAAAATATCCTCCATTTTTGAGGAAGTCAATTGTGTAGCCTGGATTCGTAGGCATGTGTGTAAAATCTGTACTACGCTGGGCAACTAACAGAAGGGTGGTAAGAAATGGGAGGTGGACATGATGATCAGACATGTGCTTCTTGGTGCCTTTTTCTCTGGTGGGATCGTGCTGTATGTTACTGCTAGTTGTTGTTGTTGATTTGGCTTTTTGATTTGATTGGTTGTGGGGGGGTGGGTGAGGGGTTTTCTTCTGCTTTTTTCTTTGTTTTTCTGGGGGGGGGGGGTATGTAACAAAAATCCGATTCCAAATGCACCCACACTTTCACCAAAAACCCCCAAAACGATGTACGTTTCTAATCCGGATGTAGACGGCAACGCCGCCATTTTACCTTGGACGAATGTCTTGAACAATTGCAAACAGAAGGTTCAGATGTTGAAGACAATGTTCAGGAATCTTCTGACAGTGATTGGTTAGCAGAAGAGGAGGGAAGTGGTAGTGAAAGTGGTAGTGAACGTGATAACGAAAGTGTTGCTGAGTGAGTGCAGTGTGGATGAGGGTACAGATCACACAAGCAGTGATGTGACGTGGCAGGCAGGCCGGCAGTTGCTCAGCCTGATGAAGAAGACGGCCAAAATGGCAGTGGCTTTGCGTACAAGAGAAAGAGAGCGAGAAAGCGAGAGAGAGAGAGAGAACTCAGAACTCAGAAATTTAATGTATCTTGGCCTTTGGCCATAATACATGGTTGGCGTAGGAGAAATTGTCAATGCCGCAGAGTGGGTAAAAACGGGATAACATACACAATACCAAGCTTACTTTCAGTGAAAGAAATAATGAAGACAATGCACAAATGCATAAAAATACATATGTATCAAACACAGGTCACTATTTTGATCTAAGTGTACCTTCCTAATGTCTGCAAAAAAATCAGTATACATATAGTTTTTCAAAATCATAACAAAACGATAACCGTATCTTCGTTTGTGATGTAAATATCTTAATACAACAAGCTTTTGAGAGAGAGAGAGAGAGGAGAGAGAGAGAGAGAGGAAGAAAGAGAGAGAGAGAGAGAGGGGAGGAAGAGAGAGAGAGAGAGAGAGAGAGGAGTTTTTAAAAGTCAATGACCCATACCGTAGTTTTTTTGTGAATTCTACTGGTTTTCTTTCTTCTCTTCTTCTTTTTTCTTCTTCTTTCTTTCTTCTTCTTCTTTCTTCTTATTCTTCTTTTTTTCTTCTTCTTTTTTCTTCGCATTCTTTCCGCATTCTTCTTCTTCTTCTTCTTTCTTCTTCTTCGCATTCTTTTTTCTTCTTCTTTCTTCTTCTTCTTCTCTTTCTTCTTCTTCTTTCTTCTTTTCTTCTTCTTCTTTTCTTCGCTTCTTCTTTCTTCTTCTTTTCTTTTTTTGCATTCTTCTTCTTCTTCTTCTTCTTCTTTCTTCTTCTTTTCTTCTTTTTCTTTCTTCTTTTTCTTCGCATTCTTCTTCGCATTCTTCTTCTTCTTCTTTGCATTCTTCTTCTTTGCATTCTTCTTCTTTGCATTCTTCTTCTTCTTCTTTCTTCTTCTTCTTCTTTGCATTCTTCTTCTTTGCATTCTTCTTCTTTGCATTCTTCTTCTTCTTCTTTTTGCATTCCTCTTCTTCTTCTTTTTTCCCGCATTCTTCTTTGCATTCTTCTTTGCATTTTTTTTTCTTCTTTTCTTCTTCTTCTTTTTTCTTTTTTTCTTTTCTTTTTTTTCTTTTCTTTGCTTCTTTTTCTTTTTTCTTCTTCTTCTTTTCTTCTTCTTTTCTTTTTTTCTTCGCATTCTTCTTCGCTTCTTCTTCTTCTTTTTTTTCTTTGCTTCTTCTTCTTTTCTTCTTCTTTGCATTTTTTTGCATTCTTCTTTGCATTTTCTTTGCATTCTTCTTTGCATTCTTCTTTCTTTTCTTCTTCTTCTTCTTCTTTTTTTTTTTCTTCTCACTTCTTTTCTTCTTTTTCTTCTTCTTCTTCTTTTCTTTTCTTTTCTTCTTCTTTTCTTTCTTCTTCTTCTTTTCTTTTTTTCTTCCTCTTCTTTCTTTTCTTCTTCTTTTTTGCATTCTTCTTTTCTTTGCTTTTCTTCTTTTTCTTCTTCTTCTTCTTCTTCTTTTCTTTCTTCTTCTTCTTCTTTTCTTTTCTTCTTCTTGCATTTCTTTTTTCTTCTCTTTTCTTTTTTTCTTCTTTTCTTTTTTCTTCTTTTTTCTTCTTCTTCGCATTCTTTTGCATTCTTTTTTTCTTTTTTTTCTTTTTTTCTTCTTCTTTTCTTCTTCTTCTTTCTTCTTTTTCTTTTTTCTTTTCTTCTTCTTCTTCTTCTTTTCTTCTTCTTCTTCTTTTCTTTTTTCTTTTTCGCATTCTTCGCTTTTTCTTCTTTGCATTCTTTTCTTCTTGCATTTTCTTTTTTTTCTTTGCATTCTTCTTCTTTGCATTTTCTTCTTTGCATTCTTTTTGTTCTTGTCTTGTTTTTGTTCTGTTCTTTTCTTCTTCTTCTTCTTCTTCTTTTTTTTGCATTTTCTTTCATTTTTCTTTTTTTCTTCTTCTTCTTTTCTTCTTTTTTCTTTTCTTCTTCTTCTTTTTTTTTTTTCTTCTTCTTCTTCTTCTTCTTTTCTTCTTTTCTTCTTTTTTCTTTGCTTTCTTTTCTTCTTCTTCTTTTTTCTTCTTTTTTCTTCTTCTTCTTTTCTTCTTCTCTTCTTCTTCTTCTTTTTTTCCCTTCTTCTTCTGTTTTCTTTCTTCTTCTTCTTCTTTTTTTTTTTTTCTTCTTCTTCTTCTTCTTTGCATTTTTCTTTTCTTTGCATTTTTCTTCTTTTCTTTGCATTCTTTTTTCTTCTTTTTCTTCTTTTCTTTTTTTCTCTTCTTCTTCTTTTCTTCTTCTTCTTCTTCTTCCTTCTTTCTTCTTCTTCCTTCTTCCTCTTCTTCTTCTTCTTCTTAGTACTCTTTTAAAAAAAAATTCAAGTTGAAAAATCAAAAGAAACATTGAAAAATAATTCAAGCTGCTGAAGTTGAATTTCCATTCTGGGTTTTCTTTTTGTTTTACTAGCATGAGCTTCTAATCATTTTCTAATGCCAACTTCTTGCTAAGCTGTGATTAGTATACATGTTGTTGTTTTTCTGCAATGGTGTTAGTGATTGAGTTTTCTTGTACACTTCACTATATACAATATATATATATATATATATATATATATATATATATATATATATATATATATATATATATATATGTGTGTGTGTGTGTGTGTGTGTGACCCGTTTTTACAAAAGAGTCTTAAGGTATAATTGGGTCAAATTGAGTTGTTACATTCTCTGAAATCTACAGATCATTACCTTTCTTTTGATGTATGATACATTATTCTACCTATAAAACTGTCAAAGTTATGGGTGTTTGAAATGGGTGACACAGCGATTTCACATTCTGAGAAAATCAGCTTTAAAGTTTTTCACCACTCTAGCTAACTAACACCTTAGCAAGGGGTACTTTTATTCAACTGATGATAGCCAAACCTGGCATGGTGTTAAAACATACCCTTTCACAGCATCAGACAAAAATCATGTATATATTGACTGTCATTGCCGTGATATTTAGCTCACAACACCCCCCCCCCCCCCAACCTGGGACACAGAGACTGCATGTAAAAAAACCAATAGAGTACTCATTCATTTTCCTTGAATCAAAACAATCAAAGAAACACACACACACAGATTACTTATTCATTACCCTTGAAAGAAAATGATCTTTAAAAATAGAGAAGAAAAACCACACACACACACACACACGCAAGCGCTCGCTGGGTGGGCGCGTGGATGGGTGGGGGAAGGATGAAAAAAAAGCTGTATAAACTTAATCTTTTACTCTCGATAAAGATCATTTTGACTTGATCATTTTCACACACACACACACACACACACACACACTAGTTCGTTCAGTTTAACAACAACAACCACACACACACACACATTTGACAGTCAAGTAAGTTTAAAACAGCTCCCACATTTTCTCATGTCATGCACTAACAGCTGAAATGCTAAAAGTCTCCCCAGTAGTGTCATCTGAACAGTCTAGATCTGCAGCTTTGATCTGTATGCATACCCATTATTATTAACATTGCATGCAGGTACCAGCACTTCTACATCTAATCTTGAACTCTAACACACAGATCGCAGTTCATTTCATTCAAGCAGAAGTTACTTGAAGTTACTCAGGGCTTTCATCATGATCACGATTGTTTTATTTTTTTGTCTTCACAAGATGCAGCAGAATATTTGGTAAATAATACACCTGGTTTGTACTGATCTGCTATTGGCAGAGTGGAAGATCAGCTAGAAATGAGCCATAATGCCCATTATTCTTTGCAAACAGCAAAGTTTCCCAGCCATGCGTTTCTAAAAATAGAACAGAGCTGTCGCTGGTGAAACTCCTCCCAACCAATCATAGACCAGCTGCTTGTTGGTTACTACAGGCTGTGTGCGTCCTCAACTCTCATTGGTCGATCTTCTCGAGCTTTCTGATTGGTTAGATTTCACGTAAAGGCTGCGTGAAATGGAAAATATAGATCACAGGCTTTCCAATGGTGTAGACATGTGTGGGGCCCTGTCAGGGGTAAGGATAACGAGATGACTGAAATCATGGTCGTAATGATGAAGGACACTGAAAAACTGCTGTAGGGTGGGTCGATAAAACTGTTTAAAAACACATTTTAAAATCAAATCTAACCTTTTCAAACATATAGATAGGAAATCTAATGGCTACAGATTCCATTTTTGATTAAAAGTCAAAATTGGCAAAGTGGACGGCACCTTCCCTTTTTTGGGCCTCTCTCCTTTTCACTGTGTTCGAGTTAAGACTCATTTCGTAAAAAGGGTCACATATATATATATGACAAGAGTACAATACAATGCATGTCTGGTGATAGAGATCCCCAGTGCATTACTCTGTGTGGTGAGTTTGTGTGTGTTGTTGTTGTTGCTTCGATTTTACGTCTGTTCACTCAAAGTGATATTTACACGATGGGAAGGGGAGGGAAGGGGACATTGATGTTGATGGTTGTGTGTTGTTGTGTTGTTGTTGTTGTTGTGTGTTGTTGTTGTGTGATGTTGATGGTTGATGGTTTGTTTGTGTGTGTGTGTGTGTGTGTGTGTGTGTGTGTGTGTGTGTGTGTGTGTGTGTTGTGTGTGTTTGCGCGCACATAGTGTTTTCGAGTTTGTGTGTGTACAGTCATAGCGATCCCAAGTTGGTTGCTACGTGCGCCTATGCATGTTTGTTTGCTGTTATTTAACATATGTAATACTAGACATTATGGGTTTGATGGTGGGACTGGGGTATGGAGGAGGGGGGGGGGAGGGTAATAAGATATTCATAGAAAACATGCAGTGCTTTGTATGTAACAGCTTGATAGTACATCGTGAAAAAAAACAAATAGGGAAAACAATATGTATAAACTGTACAGAATTACGAAAATAAGTGGGCTATGTACAAGAGACTTATATTTAGCAACAGCGAAAAGAAGTGGTCAGGTCAGAGACTCCCTCTGCTACTGGTAACCATGTAACCCAGTACCACCTGCCACATGTGGGGAGTAAACCCAATCAAAAAATCCGACCTGGAGAGGGATGGGCTCCGCCAGGTTCGATTTGCCCAAGATACACCAATGACAAAGACAGCCAGAATTTCCATACCGGATCGGTCGTCGCCCGGGTTACCAAGGACCGCGCCTTCTGTTGCTCATCAGGACAGGGGTCGAAAGTATGCTACTGACGTAAAACACAACAAAATCCGTGCCAGAAACAACACCATCATTGGCACATGGAATGTAGGGACACTAAGAGCTGCAGGCAAAGTGGAAGAACTGACACATGAGATGTCCAGATATCAATGGCACATCCTTGGGCTCTGCGAAGTCAGGTGGAAAAACATGGGAGAAACAACGACCCAGGAAGACCACAAATTATACTACAGTGGAAAACAGGATAAACATGAACACGGCGTGGGGTTTCTCGTTCACAAAGACACAGTGAACACCGTCATGAGTTGTCAGCCTGTGTCCAGCAGACTTATTACCATCCGCCTGAGAGCAACCCCCTTTAACATAACTGTAGTACAGGCATACGCCCCTACATCAGACTGCACAGATGAAGCCATAGAAGAATTTTATGACCAGCTACAAGAGG
>CM054160.1:26863974-26871474 GCA_028751875.1 Rapana venosa | reverse complement strand
CAATCTCATCTATCATCAATCTCATCTCATACAATCATAACTAACATCTAACTATTTAGATCCTCGTCATCCAATCTCTATACAATCTCATACAATCTCATATCAATTCATTCATAATTATTTAGATGCTATCGTCATCCCAATCTCTCATACAATCTCATTACATCTCCTTATAAATCTCATCTCATAATCTCAGTCTCATACAATCTCATTCTCATACAATCTCATCTCAACAATACTCATCTATACAATCTGTCTCATCCAATCTCATCAATCTACATCCAGACATCTATAACTTATTTAGATGACCCGTCATACAATCTCATCCAGATACAATTCATTTATAATTCGTCTATACAATCTCATCATTCCAATCTAACCTAGACATCTATCTATTTAATCTCGTCATCAATTGACCTAGACATTTCTATCTTTAGATGCTCAAAATCCATATCCATATCCTTAGAGCGACAACATTATTAGGTATCATGCCCATTCTAACAAAAGAGTTAGGTATAATCAAAGCCAGTAATTATTTTAAGGAAAACAAAAAAATATCAACACATGGATAGGTGTAAAGGACAGAAACGGCGTGTACATATATATTATATATGTATATATTATATAGCTATACGCCGTTTGTTTGTTTTTTATAAAAAGTAAGTGGTTGAGCTTAAGTCGGCTTTTACCCTATCTCTCCTGTGTAAATCGATACATCTTTGATATCTATCAGCCTGTGTAAATTGATACATCTTTGATATCTGTCAGCCTGTGTAAATTGATACATCTTTGATATCTATCTACCAGCCTGTGTAAATCGATAAATGTTTGATATCTATCTATCAACCTGTGTAAATCGATACATCTTTGATATCTATCTACCAGCCTGTGTAAATCGATACATCTTTGATATCTATCTATCAGCCCGTTTGAAATTCAAACATGCGTGGAATGGAAGAAAAAAACGAAGGTATGTTTTTTTTGGTCCAGTGTTGACCCCCAAAAAATGTCAGAAACGCAACTCTCGTTCAAGCGTGTATAATATTTTTTCGGCTGCGCCTTTTATATTATACTAGCTACGTGTACTCGCGGTGGGCATTGTGTGCGTGAATAGCTTCTATAAGTAAGTGTACAGTTGTAGAATGAGCACGCGAACTGAAGCCAGCGAGACAGCAGGCTACACTGCCACACGTTTGTGCCACATGTTGGATGGCACTCTCAGCCCCTCCACCCACGTTCTCAAGTTTCGGGGACGGAAGGGGGATGGAGGGGGGGGGGGGGGGTCGGGGGAGGGAGGGACTACTTCTTTGTTTTGTTTTCCAGAAAAAAAGAGCAACAGCTGTATGTATTGCGCTTGACTGCTCACACACACAGACACAGACAGACGCATATATAGACAGAGACAGAGACAGACACATACACACGCACGCACACACACACACACACACACACACACACACACACACACACACCACACACACACACACACACACACACACACGCCACGCGCGCGCGCGCGCGCGTACACACACTACGCGCGGGCGTGGCACACAAACACACACACACACATACACACACACACACGCACACTCACACACACACACACACACGCACACACACACTCACACACACACACACACCACACACTACGCGCGGACGTGGCACACAAACACACACACACGCGCGCGCACGCACGCACACACACACACACACACACACACTGTGCGCGCGTACGCACGCGTGTGCATATGGTGTACATGCAGGAATGCATGTTAGTGCGCGCGGGAGTGTGTCTATGTGTGACCTGCTTGCATACTTTATGGTGCACCTTGTCCGTCACCAGGTATTGTTGTTGTTGTGCGTTCCCCAGCTTTAATAATAATAATGATAATGTATGGAATTTATATAGCGCTGAATCTTGTAAAGCAACAAATCAAAGCGCTCATGTGACTTTATTATGCGTGTGTATGCGGTTTTTTTTAATTCTGTCATCTGTTCCCGCCGGCACACAATGGCCTACTCTTTCGAACATCGGAACAGGATTTAACGTGTGCGCAAGATGTTCTGCATGCGTTCGCACACTGGGTCTCGGTTTATAGTCTCATTCTCTGTTTACACCCTGGGGGTCACCCAGAACATGCACTCTGACTCACTCACTCATCCCACCTGGGAATCTCTGCGAGATAGGAAGTACACACTGGATGAGAAGTTTGCGTGTAGGACTCTTTTTCAAGCACCTCGCCATAATAGGCAGCCATACTCCGACTTCAGAGGATTTTTTTTTCTCCTTTAACAAAGGAGAGTGCGGGTTGTTATGTTAAGAGCTTGTCATGGCTGAAGGCAATCTCAACACAACATTTTACGATATAACAACGTTTTAATGTAGGCCTTGGCAATTAGCTGACATCAATAATAACTGACACAGCTTTTGGCCTGGGTAAAGCCATCAGGTATTGATCAGGAGGCTTTGTAAGAAAATTATTTGTTGACTCGTTTGTTTTTTCTTGTTACAATAAATACTTGTCCTTATGGACATATTGCTGAAGATACTATGTAAACCCAGGTTCGCTTGCGATTGTCAAGCAAACTCGATCTTTTTTTTTTCTATCAAATATTATATTTGGTGTTGCTGCTTTGTGTTTTTGAATTCAAGCTTACTTAAAATGTTTATATTTCATGCTTTTATTTGGATGTATTTTGTAAGTGTTGCTGTTTTTCGGAAATGTTCAATTTTTTTTTTGGGGGGGGCTTTTTTTCTTCTCGAGAGATTGGGTCATTGTGACATTTTCCAACACATGTTGGCCTGTAAATAGGAATAATCTAGTGGGTTGCATAAATATGACAACAGACTGTACAAAGCTAAATGGACAGTTCAGTGTCAATAGTTTTTGACTTAGTAAACTGTCAGGCCGTAAGGTCAGTACCCCCCTCCCCCCTTCGCCACACACACACACACACACATATATATATATATATATACACACACATACACACACATAAATACACATACACACACATACACACATACATACAAACACACATATACACATACACACACATACACGCACACGCACATACACACACAAACAGAAACAAAACGAAGAGGCATATTCCATCATCTACAAAATAAAAAGCACTCGATATATTTCTTTCAGGACACTCACTTTGAAGAAAGGAAGGTGAAGGAAGGTGGCAAGATGGTTAAGACGTTCGCCTGCCAACAAGTCAACCATGAGGTTCTGGGTTCGAGTCCCAGCCTCGCCTTTTCTTCCCAGTTTGAAAAAAAAAATGAACTGAATGTCAAAGTCCTTCGGATGAGACTATAAACTGAGGCCCCGAGTGCGAACGCATGCAGAACATCTTGCGCACACGTTAAATCCTGTTCCGCTTTTCGTAAGAGTAGGCCATTGTGTGCCGGTGGGAACAGATGACAAAATTTTAAAAATCTGTTCGATTGTGCTCCTGCCTGCCCTGAACCTAGCTTGTTCCTCTGCAGGGTGTTCTTCTGCCTCCTTCTTGAGTCGATTCAAAATAACTTTGAACATGATCTTGCTGGCGAGGCTGATGAGAGAAATATACAAGTCAGAGTAAATAATACAGTCTCAGATTTCAGGCCTCTTCATATGGGTTTACCACAAGGTTTTGTGATAGCTCCTATCTTGTTCAGTATTTTATTGCACGATCTTCCAAAAAAAAAATCTATCAAATGATGTCGTTTAAGTGCAATATGCAGACGACATATGCATATGGATGAATGTTAACATGAAGCGAAACACACATCAAAATAGGCTATAAATCACAAGAAAAATTCACCCAAAACAACTTGACAACATAAATGATTATATTTTTGAGAATGGCCTTTCCTTTCCTACAGAAACCCCCCACAAAAAACACATCTAGTACTTTTTAACAATAGTAGTAATCCTGATGAGCTACCCATGTTCAGGATTTGCAGTGAAATTATCCAATACAAAAACATTATAAAATTCTTGGGTGTCATTCTTACGTCTAAACTAGCTTGGAATGCACATATCGAATAAACCTTAACTAAAGCAAGAAAGTGTTTGAATTGACTTAAAATGGTAAGCAATTTTGGTACAAAGCACTTTAAATCTGAAATGTGTAGCAACATCCCTTATTCGTTCCAAACTGTCCTATGGACAAGAGGTCTTTTTCAATGCACCCAAGTACCTGCTTAAAAAGTTACAAAGCGTGGACTGCAAGGCATACAGGCTTGCTTTCAGAGTACCTTTTCATGCACCGGCTCTTGTAACTTACAATGAAGTTGAGGAATTGCCCCTAGATGAATACCGACAGTTGGTATGTGAAAAATATGTACCTAGAAGCACAACCATGAAAAATTATACTTCAGATGAAGTAAAAATAAAATCGGAAATCAAATTTCTTAAAAGGGCAAATCAAATATATTCTTTAAAGCCAATTTGTAGGAATGTTTCAGACCTTTTTTGAACAATATGGAATCAATCAACATACCATGGACACACAAACTAAAGTTCTATCTTATCCTTCATGGGAAATGAACAAAGCAAATTTTGATAATATAGAATATACTAATATGGCAAAGAGTGAAAATCAAAGCATTATGATCTCTTAGGTCCGATCTCATATTCATCATTAACATTCTCATCATTTAAAAGTCTTTACAGTTGGTTTACATCTAGATGATCAAGAAACAGCTTCAGCTTTCGTCATACCATCGCTTAACTACCGCATGCAGATGGCCCTGGATAAAGTTTCCGCATGGGCTGACAAGTGGTGTGTGTCCATTAACCGGGACAAGACCACAGGCACCCTCTTACGCTCTCACCAAAAGCAAGCCCTGGACGCCTCACCCTTGGCAACACGACCCTCAAGATGGAAGACCAACAGACATACCTTGGGGTCACATATGACAAGAAGCTGACCTGGAAACAACACATCACCCAGGCAGAAGGAAAAGCAAGGCGTAAGCTCAACATCATGCGCAAACTTGCAGGGACACAGTGGGGAGCCAATGAACACATCCTGAAATCAGTCTACCAGGGCACTGTACGACCCCATCTTGAGTACGGATCAAACTCTTGGATGACAGCTGCCAAGACACATCGGGACACCTGGACAAGGTACAGAACCAAGCCTTGAGAATCATCACAGGCGCGATAGAAATCCACCCCCATAGAGAAGATGGAGCAGGTGACTGGCATAGCTCCTCTCATCACCAGAAGGAAACAGAAGACGTTGCAACAGGCTACCAAGTACCAGTGCACCAAAGACCATCCAATGAGCACAAGACTGGAGAAGCTGTCCTCTGGAAGACTAAACCGCTCCAGTTTTGCAGTCGAAGCTCGTGCACTGCAGAGAGAGCACCAAGACAAACTGCCAGCAGTACAGCCCATCACCTTCTCCCTTGATGATCCTCCATGGCAAGAAAGGACAGGAAAAGTGACAGTCAGAATGACAGTTCCAGGAATCACGAAGAAAACTGAACAGGGCGACATTGTCAAAAGAACTCTAACGGCAGCCATGATAGAAGATCAATACCCTCACGAGGCATGGCTCCACGTCTACACAGACGGCTCTGCAACAGATGCCACCAGATGTGGAGGAGCTGGGGCCTACATCTGGTATCCCAGCAGAGAATGGGAGACTCGGTCAATAGCAACCGGCGTCTACTGCACCAACTACAAGGCCGAAGTGGAAGCGATCATCCTTGCAGCAAACACCATCCGCAGCAGAGTGGATCACAACACCCAGGTCGTCTTTCTGACCGACGCTCTGTCTGTGTTGCAAGCCTTCAACAGCGGCCAGCTTCCACAACTAGAGATGGCACTACATAACATCCAGTGTCTTCGCACCGTGCTGCAGTGGCCCTCCGAGTGGCATAGGCTGAGCAGGCTGACAGAATGGCCAAGATAGGCGCCCGAGATGAACAGCCCGAAAACCCTGTCTGCCTTGCAGAGAGCAAGACCATCATTAAGGCTCTCTACAGGAAAATGCCACCACCAGACAGCTACCACAGCCTCACCAGACAAGACCAGGTGACCATCTTCCGATTAAGAACAGGCCACTGCAGGCTGAACCAACATCTGCACAGGAAGATGAAAGTGGTACCCTCCCCCATGTGCTCATGTGGGGAAGCTGAGCAAGACACTAGCCACATCCTGCAGGACTGCAGGGCCTTCAGGCAGCTGAGAGAGGAAATGTGGCCGAACCCATTACCCCTAGAAGGAAAACTGTACGGGCCGGTGGATGCCCTACAGACGACTGCTACATTCCTTAGGCGAACTGGTCTCTTAGTGTAAAACAAGGCATCGAAAAGAAGAAAGATACCATCGCTTAAAATAGAAAAATGTATTATGTTGATAAACATTATTCGATATTCGTTGCTGAGCTAATACAATTTTAATGGCTCTTAATTATATTCTTGATTTTCCGTTGAATATATTTCAAACTTTACTTTGCGTTGATTCGAAATCGTTACTCCAAGCATTAAAATCCACAGGTTCTAAGAAAATGTCTACAGTTGTACTAGAGGTCAATCATTCCATACATGTTTTAGCTTTAAGGGGTATTTGTGTCACCTTCTGTTGGGTACCTTCCCATGTGGGGTTCATACCAAATGAGTGGGCTGACAGAGCTGCAAAGAGAGGTGCAAAGCATGGAGAGGATTCTGTAGAACTACATGTTCCATTATCTTTACAAGAGGGCTATCATTTACTAGAAGAGGCATCGTGGAGCAGGGTAAAAAAAAAGCTTATTATCAAAAGGAGCACTTTTCAGACAGATCTTTATTCACTGTCCCTGTTTTAAGGGATGTTGATCACTCTGAGACCTATACAAGCTTTGTCATGGCAAGAAAGGCTAGCGCTCTTTTTTTCGGATAAAAATGAGTGCTTTATCACCAAACATAGCAGCAATAAGTATAACACGTTTTGTGTGGGGAGAAAATAACAGCATTCATGTAATTTTTGAATGGAAGAGTCTAAGACCATTCTTACCTTTTTTTTTCTGAGAAATCCTTGGATACGATTATTAAAAGAAATAATTTGGCGTTTCGTATAACAACATCTTTAATAAACAGTCGTCTAGGACAATTGTTATAGTTATAAGCATGCTAGCATTTCTTTCATTTCATTTATTTCATTTCATTTATACCACTTTAAGTCACGAGATTTCTCTGCGTGAAATTCGGGCTGCTCTCCCCGGGGAGAGCGCGTCGCCACAAGAGCAGCGCCACCCTTTTTTTTTGGTCTGAAACTGCATTTGTTTCCCTATAAGAGTGTTTTTTTCTAAGAATGTTGCCAGGGACAACTCCCTTGTTGCCGTGGGTTATTTTACGTGCGCTGAATAATTTTGTGTAACACACGGAACCTCGGTTTTATCGTCTCGTCAGAAAGACTAGCGCCCAGACCACCACTCATGGTCTAATGGATGGGGTGGGGGGGAAGTTTCGGGGCCCAAAGGGGATTCCAACCACCGCACACTTCCGACCCGGACTTT